>CM064580.1:7823900-7874872 GCA_032716605.1 Paralithodes platypus
TATACTAGTATTATACTAGTGTACAGTATACTGTGCATACCCAGTCTACTAGTATTATACTAGTGTACAGTATACTGTCGCATACCCAGTCTACTAGTATTATACTAGTGTACAGTATACTGTCGCATACCCAGTCTACTAGTATTATACTAGTGTACAGTATACTGTCGCATACCCAGTCTACTAGTATTATACTAGTGTACAGTATACTGTCGCATACCCAGTCTACTAGTATTATACTAGTGTACAGTATACTGTCGCATACCCAGTCTACTAGTATTATACTAGTGTACAGTATACTAGTATTATACTAGTGTACAGTATACTGTCGCATACCCAGTCTACTAGTATTATACTAGTGTACAGTATACTAGTATTATACTAGTGTACAGTCTACTAGTATTTTACTAGTGTACAGTATACTGTCGCATACCCAGTCTACTAGTATTATACTAGTGTACAGTATACTGTCGCATACCCAGTCTACTAGTATTATACTAGTGTACAGTATACTGTCGCATACCCAGTCTACTAGTATTATACTAGTGTACAGTATACTGTCGCATACCCAGTCTACTAGTATTATACTAGTGTACAGTATACTGTCGCATACCCAGTCTACTAGTATTATACTAGTGTACAGTATACTGTCGCACACCCAGTCTACTAGTATTATACTAGTGTACAGTATACTGTCGCATACCCAGTCTACTAGTATTATACTAGTGTACAGTATACTGTCGCACACCCAGTCTACTAGTATTATACTAGTGTACAGTATACTGTTGCATACCCAGTCTACTAGTATTATACTAGTGTACAGTATACTGTCGCATACCCAGTCTACTAGTATTATACTAGTGTACAGTATACTGTCGCATACCCAGTCTACTAGTATTATACTAGTGTACAGTATACTGTCGCATACCCAGTCTACTAGTATTATACTAGTGTACAGTATACTGTCGCATACCCAGTCTACTAGTATTATACTAGTGTACAGTATACTGTCGCATACCCAGTCTACTAGTATTATACTAGTGTACAGTATACTGTCGCATACCCAGTCTACTAGTATTATACTAGTGTACAGTATACTGTCGCATACCCAGTCTACTTACTTGTGTGTGTGTGTGTATGTGTGTGTGTAACAGCAAGGAAATGCAGGACACCGTCGGAAAATAATGTTCCCAAGTTAAGTGAATATTCCTTGACTGAGTATCAAATATAAAGATGGCTTACCAGTGGCACTTCGTGGGGTGACAAGGCAATATCTCACCAGCTTAATAAATATCGACTATAGGTGACGTGAATGAGCATAAAGTAACGAGACAATTGTTCTATTAGTTAGGGAAGCTAAACGAGTCACATAGCGTATTGTCAGACTATACAGCGTCACTGGCTTGGGAGGTAACACTAACATTGTGAACCAAACCACCAGCCACCATGTACACGATGTATCATAGTTAACGAAGGAGTATCACTGATGTAAATATCCCTATAAAACAAGATCGGCCTCACCAGAGTCTGAAGCCCCACTAATGAACCGCGGGGAGTTTTGAAGGTTTCCGTTGATTTGGTATGTAGGTCTACCACGGGGGGCCGTGACTTGTGACCTTGTCTAGGTCACATCTGTATGTTTGTCTGATTCAAACTCAATATTTCAACACACATGCACCCAAATCCTCACATCAAAATAATCTAAGAGCTCAACCTAATACGTATTGATGAATTCTAACCCAAGTGAGAGAGAGAGAAAGAGAGAGGAGAGACATGTATAGACAAAATACACATTCGTGTATCTCCTTATGTTTTTTCTCTATGCAATTATAACTATCTGGAATGCTTTTTGGATGGAACTTGTTTTTTCAGTAAATAGCATAATCGTTAAAACAATTGATTAATAGTCAATTATATGAAAATACAAGTACTGTACATGAGAACAATTTGACACTAAGAGGGTTATTATACAGGGAGGGAAACACATATATTTGACACTTAGAGGGTTATTATACTGGGAGGGAAACACATATATTTAGTAAAGTTTAGAGGGTATGATGTTACCTTAGAGTTAAGAGAGGGTTTGACGTTTCGACATCTTCACATGTCATCATCAATGTTATTGCACTTGAATGTTCATATAAATAATGTTTAATCTATTTTTGTTCAAGTGTTAAGATTTTAATATACTGTACTTTGAATTATCATTGCATATTGATATGCGGCCATCAAAGATCACCAGCCAGCCACCAGCACCCAGCCAATAGAGACACCATGCCAGAATAGCTACGATTAAACACCAAGTCTCCGAAAAGAACAGTCTCCCCTCCATACCCCCTCAAGCATCATCTATATCCCAGGAGACCAAAGAGAACCTGGAATGGCGGACTGCAACAAACAGGAAAAGTAGACACGGCACCACAACATCACCCCCCGTGGGCCCTCGGAATTTTCAGCAAAGGCCTAGTCGTCACAACGCCCATCAACCGACCCAACCTATAATATGACAACTACAACAACAACCCAGGTGCCTGCACTGCCCTCACATAAAGGGCAGAAGACGCAGAACAGAGGGAAGCCTCGACACGTGGGCCCACAAGTATCACCATCTGATGTAATTGCTCCACATAATCGTCACTCCAGTTGCCACCAGCTTGAGGCCCCGACACCTAGACCTGCAGGCATAGTAAAGGCAAATAATAAAACAGTCACGTGCCCCAAATCACATCAGAAAACACCAACAGGAGGATCGCCTACCAGAGATGTGCCCTTCCTGCCCGGAGATGCCCTAGCCATGATATCACAGCCAGAAGAGACTCTACCTGAGCCAGCCCAGTTATCGACAAGCATTCAGCCTGCTGGCTTAATACCAATATTTGGTCTCTGCATAGGAAGTCCTAAGGTGGGAAAGGACATTACAAAGCCTAAGGTGGGAAACGCCTGTCGTAATACCAGCTGGGGATCTGAGCACGTAACTTATAATGCTTGCTGTTCAGGTCGTAACCCGGTGCACTCTCGCGTAACCTATAATGTTTGCCGTCGGTGTAAGGAATTATGATTAGACTGTGGTACCAGCTGGGAATCAGAGCATAATACCTATACTGCTTCCTGTTCAGGTCGTAACCCAGTGCACCCTTGCGTAACCTATAAAGCTTGCCGTCGGTGTGTGGTCAAACCTAAGTCTAGCCTAGTAGCACCCAGTGTTTTCAGTGAGACTCAGCTGCCCTTGCTTGGTGCCGAAGTCACTTGCAACACAGCTCCTGTGGTAGAGAAACCCTCTGCCCTGTTAAGCAAGCACTCCCCGGCCACTCTCTTGTCGTCCCTAGACGATAAGCGACCAGGTCGTGTCAGTTTACCAGGCACCCTTAAGGTGAGCTTGCCCCAACACCAGGGAAGAATCTGGTTGTTAAGGAGAAGCTGCCTTCTCTCCCCAGATTGTGCAACGTGGAGAGTGAGACTGACCGGGACACCAGCCGACAAACCCCAGTGAGAGAGCCTAGGAGGAGCCACCCCAAGAGACCAGGTCCTGTGAAGAAGATACCAAACCAGAGGCGCTTCTACTGACTCTTTGGGCCGGATTCGAGCCCAGAACGGACGACCATCTAAGAGTGCCCCTCAGTGCTCTCCTGTTCCCAAATCTAAGTGTCTATCCCAGTGCTGTACAAAGTGTAATTTAGTGAGGCCTAGGCCTAGATGTGTTGGAACTCTGTTACAGTGTTAATGTAACTTGTCTAAAGATGTTCTTCGCATTTTCCCTCTTTTCCTTGAGCAAAGTTTACCCCGCTTGTTGTTGTTGAGGAACACTTACACTTTATCCTATACCGGGCTCTGTGTCTAGATGCTTTCTTGGGTTCATACTCCTGTGACCCCCAGAAAAGGAAATATAGATACAACATCGCCGATAAATTGGAAACATACACCTTACACTTCATTCGAGAGTTCCTGACGCATATCTGGGCTTACGCGTATCTTGTCACCTAGACTAAGGTGTATAGTGTATTTTTACCTAAGAGTGAATATTAAAAGTAATGTTTTGAGTCAACCCTCCATTGAACTCCTTGTGATTTACCTTTTAGGAGCTATAGCTCTTTAACTTAACCTTTTTGCATTCAAACTTGTTATATCCAAATGATCGAGTTTCTGAGTCATAGTTGATCCATCTTGTTTAGGACAATTGCTGTGTTTGAGGCCTATTCCACCTCCTATTTATTGTATACTTATTTACGAGTGTATATTAAACTACGACTTGGGGTATGATTTGTGATATTTTGTTCCTCTATACGTTGTATGAATTAAATCCATTGTACCCTCCATTGTGTTTCTGTTCTTTGCATGTCATCCGTTTGGTTAAAATAGAGTTCAGGTAATTCCTCTCCCAGTTGAGAGTAACCTAATTTGAAGCTCACTGCTAATTCCCCAGAGCAGCTGGGAAACTCAACCAGAATATACCTTGCTCTTCAAAAGCGTGGCATAACACAGATCACTAATGATGACATGTGAAGATGTCGAAACATCAAATGATCCCTTAACTTTAACTTACTTTATACCAGGATGACTTAACTTAACTTTACGATAACATTGTACCCTATAAACTTTGTTCTAAGTTAGTTTCCCCTCCCAGTAATATAACCCTCTAATTTAAGTGTCAATTTGTTCTCATGAACTTGCATTAATATATATAATAATACACAGTAATGTTTTGCAGTTATTGTATGTATGCACTCCCACTCTCGTCTTCCCATCACCACCATCTCACCACCCAATCTATTATCCATGTATCAGTCATCATTACTGCTCACTCACCATCACCACCTCCTCCATCACTCAAACCGATTACCACCACCAATCTTCGTGAGACCAATTAATAATTCTGTCACTGCCAGTGTTCATACACACCAATCACTTCCACCAACTCCATCATTACAACCATAACCACCATTACCACCCCCACCACCATACACACTAATTACTATTTATGGCCCCCACCAAATACTGTAATCACTATAGCCAAACATTGCGTTTATGTATCGGACTCGGTCGCCGGAAAATATATGTTAATTAACCCAGGAATGACGAGCGTCCTCATATGAGTCTGAACCCTAGGAGGGCGAGCGTCCTCATATGAGCCATGCCTTAAAAAAAGACTTTCCAAACATCCCACTGTCACTCAAAACAAAGGAATGTGTAAATATGTGAGATAATTCATCTCCATACAACCTATCACTCCTCCACATGTCAATTTCCCCCCCCCCCCCCTCAATTAACAACTATTTTTCTCTTATTCCTGTGATTATCGGTTTATTTATGGCGCCAAAACTCGTTACCCGGTTTCAAGGTCGAAAGGGAGGGGTGTGGAGGGAGGAGAGACTAGCTCCCACTGCCTCCAGTCTCGCTCGAGATCTTGTGCAGTTATGCTCTCTGTCAACTCCATGAATGAACCGCTCGGTAATATTTTGTGTTTATCACCCCCAAAGATACTATTCCCACTTGTATTATTGTTGTAACATGTAACTATCTTCATAATCAACATAAAATAGGCACATATGAATAAGTAATAACGATATTTATCGGATAATGACAATTTTCGTCAGAAATTAATGCAATAGCTTCGCCCCACACGACGTTTAATGAATCGGAGTCTCGCCGCGGATAGGTTAACACCGTTAATGCAGTTCATCCAACCATACATTAATGTTGTGCCTAAATTACCCATGTATCAACTCTGAGCGAGAAACAAGCTAGGTTGGGTTATAATGAAGTTAAGTCTAATGTATTATAAAATACAATATATAAGTGTACATCATGTAAACCTTATAAAATAACTGTATAAACCTACTGTATATTTATCTATAATGAGGCATGCATATCATATACAGTACATATACTGGTATACAGACAAAATGCTGAACAAGAAAACTAATTTGAAAAGACCATATAACGATTGATTTAGATCACACTGGAATGTCAATTAACCATGAGAAAACCGGGGGAGGGGGGGGGGGGGGCATTTATCCAAGAACACCTTAACCCACACAGGGTAGGAATTGGAATGGATGGAGTTGTTGAGTAAGATCAGCAAATAATGACTCTCACAGTGTGTGTATATAAGAGAGAGAGAGAGAGAGAGAGAAAGACTATAATAGAGGTGGTAAAGAGGACGTTATTGGCAGAGTTCAACAATGGGTTTGATTAATTAGCAAGGGAAGTTACCTCAGAATACATCAATGAATTAACAGGTCATTACACTGTGTAACCTGTATCAAAGCAATTCACTAAGACAATTATTCTATCAGGCCTACATTATGTTGGTAGAATTAAACGTTTTAGATGTGTCTTTAGCATAATGTTTGTTCACAACATATTGTAGTAAGACTATGTTAGACAGCCGAACACAAATACACCCCGTACCTCACCATAAACATCACACCTCTAACACACACACACACACACCCAAAATCCTTGGAGTAACATCTGATACTCTAATGACATTCAAACACCATACCACAAACATAAAAAACAAACTGACACCCAGACTTAACGCCCTCAGGTCACTTGCCCACACACAATTTGGACATAACAAAGAAACCACCACCACAGTTTACAAACAATACATAAGATCAGTGATGGAATATGCAAGCCCTGTCTGGGATTCTAACCTCCCTGACCTTACAAACTATTCAAACTAAAGTCCTAAAAATTATCAGACTGCACAGCTACTACACCTACAGATCACCTACATCAAGAAGTCAAAGAGCATCTGGACATGAGAGGCACTCAATTCCTGTCTGCAGCCTCCACAAACCAACACCACCCACTACACTACATGGCAACACACCCCAAAACACCAAGAAATATGAAAATAACACCCAGCACACGATATCACACACAAATACTGTCTTATCTCCCTCCCTGCCCACCCCAAACCAGCTTCCAGAAGCACATCCATACTCATATCTCTCGCCGTTCCATCCAATCACTCATAGACAACACGCAGCTGCAGGCACTACCTCCCGAAATCCATCCTTCTGAATCCTTCCTTCCTCGCGAGGACAAAGGCCACCTGACCAGGCTGAGATATGGGCACCATCCAGCTCTTTTGAGTTATCAGAAGAGACTGGATGTCTCCGTTGACGACACCTGCTGGGATGTAACACAGCACCCTATACAATTGAACACATCATAGGAGACTGCATTTCACACAACCATTTATGCCAACAACACAATCTCTGTGGGAAAGCCCGACCGTGGTCATGGCCTTCCTTAGGGATTCGGGGCTGTTCCGCCAGGCAGCTTAGGGAACGACAACAACAACAACAACAACTATGTTAGTGTGGTCCTGATGTGGCGGCGTCTACGCCGTGGGACCACCTCCCGGAGGTGCCAACCGCGGATGGCTGCCGACCCTCCACGGGCGGAGACAAGATCAATCGACCAGTGGAGGACAACCGGATGCCGGCCGCGGGGAGCAGTTTCGGGAGCCAAACCGTCACAACTATCCCCTGCCCCCCCCTGGGGGCACGGGTCCTTGGAGTGGCTTCGGTCGCGCCGGGAATTTCCACACCTCTCACACCACACACACACATCACACAGTTTTTCCTACACCGAGAAATGACTCTCCGGCTGTCATTTCTCGAAGACTTCTTCTAGCCGGAGACATTGAGAGCAACCCAGGACCCACGTACACATACATATGTCCAAG
The DNA here is from genome assembly GCA_032716605.1 of Paralithodes platypus. Taxonomy (NCBI): domain Eukaryota; kingdom Metazoa; phylum Arthropoda; class Malacostraca; order Decapoda; family Lithodidae; genus Paralithodes; species Paralithodes platypus. The sequence goes on from CM064580.1 coordinate 7,831,600, forward strand.
TTGCTCAAAACCCATCACTTCGAGTCGCCACACTAAGGGTTCAGTTCATACACATACTCAATAAAACTATCCAAAACGCTGACAAGAAACACATTCCAAGAGGTAACAGAAAAAGACACAACCCCAACTTCACACCAGAAATTCAAAACCTCATCAGACAACGCGACACACTGAAACACTCCCCAGCACCCCACACACAAGACATCACACAACAAATTCAAGCACTCAACAACAAAATACAAGAACAACAAAAACTAAATTGGAATAACTTCCTACAAACACTTGATCACAAAACAAACCCCAAAAAACTCTACAAAACACTAAACAGCATCACACTTTCCAACAGCAACACAACACAATCACATGCTGCAATCCCAACAACAGACTCTACTCCTTCATGTAAACAACAAGCAAACACTCTCATCAATCACTTCTCACATGTCAGCCACCTAAAACCTCACAAAGACGACCGACGTGTCATCCGACGTAAGAGACAATTCCCCACAGACCCTGACTATACACCCTTCACCAATCACCAGACAAAGCATATCATCAACAATCTCAAGCACTCACCCGCCTGTGGCCTAGACAACATAAGCAACATACACCTCAGACACCTGGGACCACAAGGCATACAAACACTCACTAACATATCAAACTACAGCTATTCACACAACACAATACCAGACATTTGGAAGCATGGTATCATCATCACATTCCCCAAACCCAACAAAGACCCCACGCTACCCTCCTCGCACCGCCCCATCACACTCCTTTGCTCCCCCTCCAAAGTCATGGAACGCCTAGTATTACAACAAATTACACCCGACCTACCCCTAGCTCCAACACAACATGGCTTTAGGCCACTGCACTCCACAAACACTCTTCTCACAGACCTTACACAAAGAGCTTTTGACGGCATCAACTCAGCTAGACCACCACACAGATCACTATTAGCCACACTCGACATTAGTAAAGCCTTCGATGCCATCCCCCGCCACAACCTAACAAACAAAATCTACAACACAAACATGCACAACAACACAAAAAGGTGGCTGGCCAACTTCCTAGCAGGCAGATGTGCACACGTATCTTTTGCCGGTCAGTCATCTAAAATCAGAAACTTTCCAAACGGAGTCCCACAAGGATCCGTCCTATCGCCCGCACTCTTCAATCTGTACATGCACGATATAACTACACCCAATACTCCCCAAATAAACTTAGCCTCCTATGCAGATGACATAACACTCACATGCACACACCATGACCCAAGAAGAGCAACAGATCTCCTTCAACCCTATCTCAACACACTACATGGCTGGTGCACTACAAACAGACTTAATCTAGCCCCAGCCAAATCCACTGCAACCCTGCTCACAAGCTGGACAGGTGAACAGGAATACATCCCTCAACTCACCATAAACAACACACCCCTAACACACACACACACACAAAATCCTAGGAGTAACATATGATACTCATATGACATTCAAACAGCACACCACAAACATTAAAAAGAAACTGACACCCAGACTTAACGCCCTCAGGTCACTTGCTCACACAACATTTGGACACAACAAAGAAACTACCACCACAGTATATAAACAATACATAATATCAGTAATGGAATACGCAAGCCCAGCCTGGGCTTCTAACCTAGCTGAAACACATCATAAGACCTTACAGACTATTCAAAACAAAGCCCTGAAGATCATTACAGGCTGCACAGCTACTACACCCACAGATCATCTACATCAAGAAACAAAAATCCTCAAAGTCAAAGACCATCTGGACATGAGAGGCACTCAATTCCTGGCAGCAGCCTCCACGAACCAAGACCACCCACTAAACTACATGGCAACACACCCACAGACACCAAGAAATATCAAAACAACACCCAGCACACGGTATCACACACAATTATTGTCCTCTCTCCCTCCCTGCCCACCCCGGACCAACTTCCAGAAGCACATCCATACTCATATCTCTCGCCAATCCATCCACTCACTCACAGACAACACGCAGCTGCATGCACGACCTCCCGAAATCCATCCTTCCGAATCCACCCTCCTTCGCGAGGACAGAGTCCACCTGGCCAGGCTGAGATGCGGACACCATCCAGCTCTCCTGAGCTATCAGAAGAGACTGGATGACTCCGTTGTCGACGCCTACCCGGGATGTAACACAGCACCCCATACCATTAAACACATCATAGAAGACTGCATTTCACACAACCACTTACGCCAACAACACAACCTACACTCAATGAGAGCTCTGTGGGAAAGCCCGATCGTGGCCATGGCCTTCCTCAGGGACTCGGGGCTGTTCGGCCAGGCAGCTTAGGGAAGAACAACAACAACAACAACTATGTTAGTGTAATAACTTAATCATTCTAATAGTAAATACGGTGTGATGTGTTTTATACCAAATTTCAAACTATTCTACATTTACTAACGACATATTACTAGAAGATAATTTAGAACAATTTGCAATCAATTAACTGCTTAAACCTAAGCATGAAATTTACCCCTCCCCCTTTAAATGATACTATATACTTAGACTGTACATTATAGTCATCTTATTTAATGTGAATACATAATTATGATTAAACACATTTATTGTAATGATCTATGAAGCAAAAGTCAGCACATACTAAACACCATCCAAACTGCATAACAAATGCAATGTGACAATGTTATATTAGAGCCATAAACAAAAAGTTGTCAATGAAGTGTTCTTCCTTCCAGATTGATCGCAATATATGTAAGACCTGGGTGAGGGCTGGTCCTATCCAGAGTGAGGTTTGACATCCTCTATCCAACCTTAGCTGTTTCTGTCTGTCTCTTTTACTGTCCTACTTTTCCTTCTTGGGGTAGGGGCTAGCAATCCTCCTCCCCTTGTATAATTATCCAACTCAACGAGACAGGCGAGGGAACACGAAAGTGGTTCCAGACCCTGAGAATAGGAATTTTAATTGTTGTTTCTGTTCGGGCTCTGTCTAGTGTCAGCCACTCCCAGCAATGAGATATGTGCCTGAGTATATACATACATATACACACTGACCTGATCTTGAGTGTGGAGGATGTGGACGACATAGAAGAGCCAGTATGAGAAGGTAAATATAAATATGACCATCGTTACTTGTACTTGGAAGATGAAGATATGGGTCATGGTGGCTTAGGCCGGCCTGTGGGGAACAGTACAAGCATCACGGAAATCATTCAAGCAGTTGAAAGAGTACAGTGCAGTGACATTATCTCATATTTGTTGCTTTTCTAGGAGGGTGCAAGTACTAAGTAAGGCTACCTAACATATTGTTGTTTAAGAAACTCGATCCTTGCTCAGTCAATGCTATAATAAACATCAGAAAAAAACAGACATCCAAGAGCTACTAATTGATGCTACAAACATGATTGCCACATTGAATCATCATCATTTAATTAGAATAACACATTATAATAGCTGACAGATGACTGATTATGATGATGGCTATCGTAGTTATTAAAGTTAATGTTTTGTATGTGACTATATTTACTGACATCACTTCTCAAAACTATGAATAAGGTCATTTGGAAAAAGTGTATGATCGTGTGGATCGAGAAGCAATGTGAAGGTGCTAAGGATTTATGAAATTGGAAGAAATTTGTTCTGAAGAGTCAAGGGTTTTTATGAAGAGAGCAGAGCATGTGTTAGAGTAGGAAATAGGAGTTGAGTGAATGGTTTGAGGTAAATGTAGGTCTGTGACAGGGATGTGTAATGTTACAGTGGTTGTTTAACCCATCCAATCCCAGTGACGGCTACCTGCCGTCAGTAGATAAGTCGCTCCTCAGTCCCAGCGACGGCTGGGAGCCGTCAGTAATGTACTTTCCTTGTAACTGCCTGTATCAGGCTGTGCCTGGTACCACGTTCATTTGAGCACTGCTCTCGATATGGCAACACTTCTCAGCTTATATCCATCCCTCTGAAGGCTGGGCGAGCCAGTATTCCTTCATCTCTTGAGGTGGAAGGTTGTTCTATCTTGACATTTTGGCCACATTGCTTGAGAGGGACTTTTATTACTGTATCCTCCGGTACAGTAGGGGTTAACCCTCAGCCGGCGGCGACCGTCATATGATGTGAGAGAATATTGGCCACCCCTGCGGTGCCAGTCATATGACTCGTGCCTTTTTAGGACCATTATGAGCGATGAGAGAGAGAGCGAGCATTGCAAGGACAACAGGCGTGTGCGCTCCGCACTCGGCAGCACTGGGGCCTGCACTGAGATCCGTATCTCTCAAAATAAGGATATACCCATGGAAAATACCTAATTTTAGGGTATTCTCACTTTCAGTTGCATGATCGTTGCAAGAGAATCCGTTGCACCCAATTTTACAGGCTTTAAGAGGCTTTAAAAGCCTGTAGATTGCTGTAAATTGCCATGACGTTCGGGAACATCTCCCGCAGGAAAAGGGTTAATGTATATATGGATGGTGTGGTGAGGGAAGTGAAAAAGAGAACTAAGTGTAGAGGATTGGGTTTAGTAGGAAAACATAGTAGAGATTGTGAGTTGAATCAGTTGCTGTTTGCTGATGACACAGCGTTGGTGGCTGATTCTGAGGAGAAACTGTGGCAAGAAGAGTTTGGTGTGGTTTGTGGGAGGAGGAAGCTGAGGGTGAATGACAATAAAAGTAAGTTGATGGTGTGTAATAGAGGTATTCATAGGATGAATCTCGATGCGAGGCTGGATGGTGAAATACTGGAACAAGTGAAGTGTTTTAAATATCTAGGAGGAATGATAAGCATGAATGGAGGTATGGAACTGGAGGTAAAACAGAGAGTATGTGAAGGAATGAAAGTTTTTGGAGCAATGAGAAGTATGTGGAAGGTGAGAAATCTCGGAATGAAAGTTTAAAGTGCAATGTATCAAGGGATTATTGTACCAACAGTGATATATGGTGTTGATACATGGGCTCTGAGGACAAAAAAGAGAAGAAAGCTGGATGTGATGAAGATGAGCTGTTTGAGGTGTTTGTGTGGAATGCCTCATAGAGACAGATTGAAGAACGAAGAGATATGTGGGAGAGTGGGGCAACAGGAACATTTGTTGGCAAGAGTGGACAGAAGGGTACTTAGCTGATACGGACATGCTGAGCGATTTGAAGATGAAAGGCTTACAAAGAGAATATGTGAGTCAGATACTAGGGGAGGTAGAGGGGTAGGAAGACCTCCATTGAGATGAAAAACAATGTGTAAGACAAGCATTGGAAGATAGAGGAATGATTATAGATCTGGCAAGAGAAGTTGTAATAAATAGGAATGAATGGAGAATGCTAGTGAATAGATGAGTGTAAAAGCGGTTGTTTGGGAGAGGGGGTCAGGTGCCAGTTGGACTAGAAATAATAAAACAGTGGTTCCCAAACTTTTTTGGACTGCCGCCCCTTGGCTCCCACTCACACCACTGGAGCCCCCCTACCCACACAAACACAAACAACCGAATACAACCTGTAACTACGTAACGGGTATAATGCGAATTAAAAGCAATAACTGTAAATACTAGTATATATTTCGCAAATAATACATGGTTTCGACGAGTTCATTAAGTTAGCATAAAAAAAAAAAATCATAAACATAAGTAATGGTAACTTAATGATAATACAGCAGAAAATAAGCAGTAGAATTTTAATAGTAAAACAATTGATTCTGCACTTTCCCCTCTACTTCTTCCCATTTGAGGTAGGCCTGTTCTGCTTTAAAGTCACCCCCAATGCCTGGGGAATTTGTGCTGCAGTACAATTACAAAAATGAGGCTACAAATTTACATCCCACCTGTATATCAGTGTTAATGGGAAGGATGGGCTTGGTGCAGAGATACCAACTTCTCAACATCAGGCTTTAAGTCACTGAGAAGAAGTCTTAGATCCCCACGTTCAGTAATTTTCAGTCTGTTTCGTTGTTTGGAAAGAAGCTGGACAACTGCACTGAAGCCCCGTTCTACTAAATATGAGGTTGGGAATGCAATAAAGAGCATCTTAACTTTGTTCCACAGTACAGGGTAGCGGTCAGAAATTCCTGTTTGCAACCAAAAATCTTGATATGATTTTCTGAACTTTGGTCTTAGCTCAATGTAATTTTGAAGTGAAACAAGTTCGTCCTCTACCACAGTTTCCACGTTGCAAATATCTAGGAATGGATTGATCACCCAGTCTGGTATTTCAAGCAAAAAAAAAGATCCTGAAATCAGTCACTCATGTCTCTGCGCAGTTCATCAAGGTGTGCGCAATACACTTGTAGATCATCATCAGGAATGGTGTTGTCCAATTCAGAGAGGCTTGGAAACTGGAAGAGTTCACGGCGGCCTAGGTTACGTGAGAATAACCTCAACTTTGACAAAAATGTGGAGAGGGCTGATTTGACTTTAATAAGGTTGGTCTCATTTCCTTGCAATTGCAAATTAACTTCATTGAACTTTGTGAATATATCTGACAAGTAAGCAATGTCATGTTTGATGTTTTGAAGTTCATCACAAAGAGTAGGGTTGGAGTGTTGGAAGAATTCAATAATTGTGTCAAATAGTGAGTAGAATCGTCGCAGACAGTTTCCCTTCGATAGCCATCTAACTTCAGTATGCAACAGCAGTCGTTCATAATCTTCATCATTTTCAGAGCAGAGCTGTCGAAACAGTCGAGAATTGAGAGCATGTGCCTTGATTTTGTTTACTGCTGTGATAACAGTGCTCAGTGATTTGTAAAGTCGTCCACTTAGGTTTTTAGCAACCAGATGATGCCTGTGAATTAGACAGTGTATTGTAAACACACCAGGTACAGCCTTTTTCAAGAAACTGATGAAGCCACGATGACGACCTATCATGAATGGGGCCCCATCTGTTGCACAAGCAACAATGTTTGTAAGTGGTGTCTTTTTCCTTGAAAAATGTCTCCTCAACACGAAATACTGACTCCCCTTTAGTGTCTGTTTCTAGTTGTCTTGCAAATAACAGCTCTTGAACTATGTTTTCATCATTAACGAAACGAACATAAGCTAGAAGCAGAGATTCATTTCGTGGAAGAGTGGACTCATCTAATTGCAAGCTAAATTCTGTTACCTTAAGCATGTTGCACAATGTTCCTTCAATGTCATCAGCCATTTCATCCACCCTTCTTTGAACAGAGTTGTTACTGAGAGGAATAGCTTTAATAATTTGTTCAGGTGGCTTGTGCAAAACTGTGTCAAGAACCTCTCTTACTGCTGGCAAAATAACCTCTTCTCCAATTGTATGAGGTTTACCAGATTTAGCAATCAGTAAAGAGATGTTGTATGATGCACGCAAACCATCACTAGATTGTTTCAAAGTGCTAGCAAACATATTTCCAACGGTCTTATGTTTCTGAAAGTTTTCTCTGAGTGTCTGAAAATATGTTAAGTTTTTGTCTGCTTTATCAGAATACATTTTCTTCAAATGGTCAATATGTCGGGAGGGTTTCATGGCTTCATTTGAAAAAACTCTTTCACAAAGCAGGCACATTGGTTGATGTTGGTTACTTGGTGCTGGTATAAATCCATATTTCAAGTATTCCACACTATATATCCTACACTTCTTTTTTGTTTGTTGTTCAGTGGCCATGTTTCATTCTGAAACAAATAATATAGTATTTTGTAAAATCATGCCACAAAATTCAATGAAATGTAATGCAATTACTAGGAAAAGTTATAAAGAAGTATTGTTTGAGAATATAATAGGGTTGTTGCGAATGCAAGGGGTGAACCGATTTATTGCGTAGAATAATCAATGAAATATTACACAAATTAATGTAATTACATGGCTCCCTAGAGAACAAAATTCAACTCTAGGGTGGAGAAATGTTTCCTGCTCTACCTACAACCAAAGAAGTTATTATTATTATTATTTTAATTCTTTGGAAGGGGAGGGGGATAGCCTATGTGTCCCCCAAATATTTTGCAGAGGAGTGATGCACACTCCCTATTGGCTATTAAATATAAATCACCTCTTATCATGTACATTTTTTTACATGTGTTTTTGAGATATGAGAACAGAATGCCAAATTGACGAACATTGATGATTGGTAGGATTTATGTCATTTAATCTAATTCTTGCTAAGTAATTTCGCCAAATTACGCAACAGGAAATGTAATTTTTATCAGAATTATATTCTTATTTAAAATTGTATGAAACATTAGAAATGATCCTCAATAAATCCTGAATCCTTGGGTGACATGTGGATTCCCTTGATATCTATTGATATTTCGATACAATTAATAGTAATGATAAAGGCTGTCATAAAAGGAAATGAACATATAATTAGGTTTTCAATTTTATATTTAATTAGGCCTATATTATAAATACGGGAATCTAATGTCTCGTAATCGTCTGTTTATTCACTGCATTCTCAAGCTTTTTTGTTTATCTTTACTGGGCATGTTGATGGCTCACAACAGTCTGAATGGCAAAAATAATGTAAATACGAACGGATATTCCCGCTGTTAGGGACGATCAGCTGGCGGACTATATGCAATTCGCTTATGAGTTAAGATAAATTACCAGAATGAATCATATCATTCTATAAATTATATTAATACAATAAAACAAATCATTAAAAAATGCCCAAGCCTCTCTATGAGTAACTTAAGACAAACACACCTTCACTAGCTGTGAGCTACAGTAGGACTGAGTGACCGTTCCCACCACTACCTCTTAATTCTCGAGTCTCTACCTGATCGCTTCACGTCCAATACAGAGGCAGGAAGTTACATAATCATGAATATAACGGTACAGTAATCACATGATATAGTTTTAAGATTGTTTGGTTGCTGATGTATGGACATTGATAATAATAGTACGTCTTTAGAGATTCATTAATACCAAAATTTGAAATTCTCAATACCAGAATATTTTTGGATTGGTTGTGATGTCCTACCGGCTCCCCCCTTCCGCCCCTTTTTCCTTACCGCCCCCCTGGATCCTTCCAACGCCCACAGGGGGGCGGTACCGCCCACTTTGGGAACCACTGGACTAGATAATAGTCTGTCAGGCGCCTGGCCCGGGGAGCCGGAATATATGAAGGGTACGCCTGGATGCATGATGGGCGGGCATTGTGGTAGGTACACCCTTTATCTCTATATATATATATCAATACTCTCTCTCTCACTCTCTCACTCACTCACTCTCTCTCTCTCTCCGATATTCACCGATATTAAAAAAAGGCAACAAAACCCTACCCAGTAACTATCGTCCAATTAGCTTAACCTCAGTTGTATGTAAAATGCTAGAAACACTCATAAGATACAGACTCGTAAATCACTTAGAGGAAAATAACATACTTAAAGATACTCAACTTGCCTTTCGTAAAAAACGTTCCTGTTTAACAAACCTCATAGACTTCTTCCACAATATCCTCAACCTCTATGATGAGAGTAAAGCTGTAGATATTATATACCTTGTTTTTCAAAAAGCCTTTGACAAAGTTCCTCACAAATGTTTACTGATAAAACTAAAAGCGCATGGAATACAAGACGGTATGTTGAAAGGGATAGAAAATTGGCTCAGCAACAGAAAGCAAAGATTAGTCATAAACGGTAAGGCATCTAAATGGACTAATGTAAGTAGCGGGGTACACCAGGGATCGGTACTAGGACCAACTATCTTTCTAATTTACATCAACGACATAGATGAGGGTCTCATCTGTACAATCTCAAAATTTGCTGACGATACAAAAATTGCAAATAGCGTACTCTCAAAAGAACAAGTTGACGATATGCAACACAATCTAGATACGTTGTCACGTTGGGCCCAAATTTGGCAAATGAGTTTCAATGCGGATAAATGTAAAGTACTACATATCGGATACCAAAATGAGAAAGCAAACTATTCGATGAATGGCACTCAGCTTAAGAATGTAAACAAAGAAACCGATCTAGGAGTAACAATATCGAGTAACCTAAAACCGAGTCAACAATGTTCAGAAGTTGTTAAGAAAGCAAACAAAATAATTGGCTTTATAGGCAGGTCATTTGAGCATAAATCCAAATAAGTTATCCTAACCCTTTACAATTCCTTAGTCCGCCATCTTCTAGAATACTGCGTTCAATCCTGGTGCCCTTATTACCAAAAAGATATAGACAAGCTAGAATGAGTTCAACGTAGAGTTATCAAAATTATACCTAGCCTAAAGAACAAACGAACGTCTTAGAGAATTACATCTATTTCCTTTAATCCAGCGCAAATTAAGAGGTGTCTTAATTCAAGTGTTCAAAATCATCAAAGGCATCGACATTATGAACTGTAGTAAGTACTTCACTATCGACCAATCTAATTACACGAGGGGAAACGGTTGCAAAATTATTGGTAAATCTTTAATTCACACGAATCTAAGAATTTCTTCTTCAATCAAGTTGTCAAATTGTGGAATGGGCTTCCACGGGACGTTATAGACTGCAGCACCGTTGATTCATTTAAACTCCGCCTAGACAAATATCTTGCATCAAACCCGCGACTGAATGCGTTTGTAAATGAACAACTTTATTTTATTCCCCCCTCAGTTACTAGCCCATCTGTCCCCTACTAACTTCTTAATCCTGCCACGAACATTAGTTCCAGGGCAGTATTTCCCTTTCCAATGTTCCCTTACCCACTCTAAGCAACTGTTTGGACACTTGATCCTCATTGTTTTGGAGGACAAGCAGCCTAGAAGGGTCACTAGAACTGTTGTTGCTTTATTTCCTTTGTACTCTCTCTCTCTCTCTAAGCCTCGTCCTCCCCCCCCCCCCATGCTATTTTCTGACATATTAAATCCCCTTCCTCCCGCCACCCCTTCTCATCCTCGCCCCCCCCCCCCCCCACCCTCTTCCAACTGCCTCAACATAATTTATATAGTTAACTTTATGTAAACAATGTTTGTATGTAGGCTATACATCTATATGTATATGCTGTATGTAAGTGTATAGTATATGCGTGTACATAATTATTTATATATAAGTATAATGTTATATATGTGTGTGTGTGTGTGTATATGTATATGTATATGTGCGGGTATATATACAGTATATGCGGGTATATATGCATGCGTCTCAACAATTTATGTCCACCCATTCATATATTTATATTTGTATTTACTGTTATTAGGATATTACTATTTTATAATATTATTATTGAGACATTTGTAATTATTATTATTGTATTAATATCAAATAATATCATTACAATCATTATAAATATTAATACTATTGCTATTCACTATAGATACATACCCCCTCTCATCTACCCCCCCCCACCCCTCCCCTGACCTGACCTCTTGTTGACCTAATAATAACCCTCACCTGCACCACCCCTGCCCTCCACACCTGGATCACCTCTCACCCCCATCCACCAGTATAGCTCTCCTCTTCTCTAATTAATGTAATGTATGCAATTATTTATACTAGTATAATAAGGCCGGGCAGTCCGATATTGACTGCAAACATGTAACAGGGTTCGCCTCTTAGGCAAACATTCTCCAATACATATTGTATAATTATATTGTAAATAATGTAACAAGAATAACCACTATTGGTGGAAATAAACTTATTATTATTATTATTGATTACTCTCTCTCTCTCTCTCTCTCTCTCCGGGATGCGTGAGGTATATATGAACAAGTGTGTAGACATCCAATAGGTATAAACAGTAAGTTGACAGTAAGTTGCATAACCCACCTGAGAGTACAAAGGAGCACAAAGGAAATCAAGCAACAACAGGTCTAGTGACCCTTCTAGGCTGCTTGTCCTCCAAAACACTGAGGATCAAGTGTCCAAACAGTGGCTTAGAGTGGGTAAGGGAACATTGGAAAGGGAACTACTGCCCTGGAACTAATGTCCGTAGCAGGACTAGGAAGTTAGTAGGGGACATTTGGGTTAGTAACTGAGGGGAGGATAAAATAAAGTTATTCATTTACAAACGCAGTCAGTCGCGGGTTTGATGCGAGATATTTGTCTAGGCGGAGTTTAAATGAATCAACGGTGCTGCAGTCTATAATGTCTCGGAGAAGCCCATTTCACAAGTTGACAACTCGATTGAAAAAGAAATTCTTAGATTCGTGTGAGTTAAAAGATTTACCAATAATTTTGCAACCGTTTCCCCGCGTGTAATTAGATTGGTCGATAGTGAAGTACTTACTACAGTTCATATTGTCGATGCCTGTGATGATTTTGAACACTTGAATTAAGTCACCTCTTAATCTGCGCTGGGTTAAAGGAAATAGATTTAATTCTCTAAGACGCTCTTCGTATGGTTTGTTCTTTAGGCTAGGTATCATTTTGGTAACTCTACGTTGAACTCGTTCTAGCTTGTTAATGTCTTTTTGGTAATAAGGGCACCAGCATTGAACGCAGTATTCGAGAAGAGGGCGGACTAAGGAATTGTAAAGGGTTAGGATAACGTCTTTGGATTTATGCTCAAATGACCTGCCTATAAAGCCAATTATTTTGTTTGCCTTCTTAACAACTTCTGAACATTGTTGACTCGGTTTTAGGTTACTCGATATTGTTACTCCCAGATTGGTTTCTCTGTTTACATTCTTAAGCTGAGTGCCATTCATCGAATAGTTTGCTTTCTCATTTAGGTATCCGAATTGTAGTACTTTACATTTATCCGCGTTGAAACTCATTTGCCAAATTTGGGCCCAATGTGACAATTTATCTAGATTGTGTTGCATATCGTCAACTTGATCTTTTGAGAGTACGCTATTTGCAATTCTTGTATCGTCAGCAAATTTTGAGATTGTACAGGTGAGACCCTCATCTATGTCGTTGATGTAAATTAGAAAGATAATTGGTCCTAGTACCGATCCCTGGGGTACCCCGCTACTTACATTGGTCCATTTAGATGCCTTACCGTTTATGACTACTCTTTGCTTTCTGTCGCTGAGCCAATTTTTTATCCATTTCAACACACCGTCTTGTATTCCATGCGCTTTTAGTTTTAGCAGTAAACGTTTGTGGGGAACTTTGTCAAAGGCCTTTTGAAAATCAAGGTATATAATATCTACAGCTTTACTCTCATCGTAGAGGTTGAGGATATCGTGGAAGAAGTCTAAGAGGTTTGTTAAACAGGAACGTTTTTTTACGAAAGCCGTGTTGAGTATCTTTAAGTATGTTACTTTCCTCTAAGTGATTTACGAGTCTGTCTCTTATGACCGTTTCTAGCATTTTACATACAACTGAGGTTAAGCTAATTGGACGATAGTTACTGGGTAGGGATTTGCTGCCTTTTTTTAATATCGGTGTTACGTTGGCTATCTTCCACTGATCAGGCATAGTTCCAGACTGCAAGGATTTATTGAATAGTAATGTCAGTGGTTTGGAGAGCTCATCCTTAGCTTCCTTTAGAACTCTAGGCGAAATTGTATCAGGTCCAGACGTTTTATTTACCTTGAGTTTATCTAAACAATTCAATACTTCTCTCTCTGTAACGGTGATATTGCTTAGAACATCTGAATTATCAATCTGAATCGGCGATGGTGTAGGGATATCACTGAGGTCTTCTGTTGTAAAAACTGATGCAAAGAAGGTATTGAGGGCATTACTCATTTGTACTTCGTCTTTGGTGTATTCTCCATTTTCATCGACTAACGCTCCAACAGTTGAAGTAACTACTTTTTTCTTTCTGATATAACTATAGAATTCTTTCGGGTTTGTTTTACTTTGATACGCAATATGTAACTCTAGGGTCTGTTTACTTTGCTTAATTAATTTTTTGGCTTTGCGTCGTAGCTCTACAAATTTCACCCGTTCTTCGTCATTTTGTGAGGATTTTAATCTATCATTAGCAATTTTTTTAGCAAGCAGGCAGTTTGAAATATCTTTATTCCACCATTTGGGCTTATTATTATGGCCTGAACGCCGTATTTTCGATGGTATGCAGTCTTGCACTGCATTTAGGTAAGTGGTTTCGAATAACTTCCAAGATGTATTTATGTCGTTATTGTTAATTAAAAAGCTCCAGTCAGTTTCTTTAAACATAGCTCTAAGTTTATGAAAGTTTGCTTTCTTGAAATTAGGGACTTTTTCGATGCTACTATTTGGTTCGTTACTAGTAAAGTTTAAAGTGAAAGTTATCGTACGATGGTCGCTGTTACTGAATTCATCACCAACATTCAAATTCTCTATTAATTCTTCTTTTGTTGCAAGTACAATGTCAAGAAAGTTATTACCACGGGTCGGTGTTTGAACAAATTGATAAAGCGAACTCTCTTGCAAGTTCGTATACAAGTCATGTCCGGAGTGTGAAGTAAGAGTATCGCCCCACTTGGTCACAGGTAAATTAAAGTCGCCAAAAAATACGGTATCTTGTGAGTTACTTACATCTGCAATTTGTTCATAAATTTCTCTGTCAGTTTGCACTGATTGAGCTGGAGGTCTGTATAGTAATGCAAGTATTATTTTTGTACCTTTATTATTCTTTATTAGCACAAAAGATGTGTCGACGTTCACAATTTGAGGTTTTGACAAGAGGGTCGCCTAAAAACTTTCTTTGATATAAAATAAAACGCCACCTCCATTTTTATTTATTCGGCTTTTCTCAAACATTACATAACCGGGAAGTGAATACTCTGCTAAAAAGTCTCTATCTACTGTATTGAGCCAAGATTCTGTTATACCAATCACATCATAATTTTCAGTAAACACTAATTCCTCTAAATCTGAAAATTTATTGCGTATGCTACGAGCGTTTGCATAGAAAACCTTTAAAGTTGCAGTTTTAGAACTCACAGAACGTTCTTTAATCAAATTTTTTATTCTGGTCGGATCTACATTTACATTCATGGCTGACATCGGTCCTCGGTCGTTATCCCTGGCGGTTTTGAATTTGGGTCGTGTTGGTGGAGCTTTATCCAAATTCGCAGTTCTTGTCAGATTAGCATTTAATTCCTTCGCAGGTTGCCGCCCTCGCTGTCTTCGGTCCTCCTTCCTGGTTGTCCTGTGCTGAGTCGATTTCTTGTCCGAAAATCCTTCACCGCATCGTTGAGAAGACGCCCAAAACGTGCTGCTCCCACCTGGTTCAGATGAACTCCATCGTCCGAAAGCAAATAGTCATCATAGTAGAAATTGTCCCAGGTGTCGACGAATCCCACGTTTTCCTTCCTGCAGAGGTTTGCTAGACAACGATTTGTGCTGGTGGCTATGTTGTAAAATCGGCTCTCTACACCAAGCCGGGGAACGATTCCTGAGACGATGATCCTTGATGACTACTCCTTAAACGAATTGATCAGCTGCTGGTATTTTAAAAGCAAATCTTCCGACCGGGTTCGCTGTACATCGTTGGATCCAACGTGGATGACGTACATTGTATTAGCAGGGGCCAGCTTAGATACTTCGTCAACTGCAGCAACTACGTCGTCCACACCACCACCAGGGATACAAATACGCTTCCTGGTCTTAGGTGCTCTGGCGCAAAACTCTGTGAGCTGACCACGTATCATCGAGTCTCCCACGAGCCGGACTTCTTCTATTTCCGCTTCGTCATCTGAGTCTGCGAGTATCTGGAAGCGGTTTTGACACTCGGTAATCGGTATGGGTTTCCTGGTCTTGGGGCAAACGTTGTTCCTCACGACACGGAAGTTGTCTTGAGGGGGAAGAGAGTTACTATTTGTTTCTTGAGTATCGGAACCATCAGATGAAATGGCTACTGCAGGCGTTGAATTGTTGGCAGTTGACGTTGGGGCGTTGGTGGCTGCTGGAGTTGCGGTGACAATTGAAGTTTGTGGTACTCCAACGTTGAGTGTTACAAACTCTTGGAGTGATTCCAGCTTCATTGTGAGGACGTTGATCTTGTTGTAGGCTTCATCTAATTTCACTGTCAAATTCTCTCGTTGCTGGCAGAGACGACAGACTTGAAGATCGACAGTAACAAACATGGACTCACCAAACCTACCGGCGCAGTTCGTACAAATGCGTGGCATGGTAACAGTCAGTTTCTTCAGATCACTTCACTCACTTTAAAACACTTAACTCACTTTAAAACACTTAACTCCCTTTAAAACACTTCACTCACTTTAGAAACACTTCAATCACTTCAACCGAAAACAAATATGTTGAAATACACAACAATAGGCTATCAGGGGTGATAGCCTAACCGAAAACAAAAAAATTTGAGATACGCAGAATTAGGCTTCCAGGCGCGATAGCCTAACCAAAAGTTTAAAAAAAATTGAAATACGCACCAATAGGCTACCAGCGTTGAATAGCCTAACCGAAAATAATAAAATTGAAATACGCAGAAATAGGCTACCAGGTGTGATAACCTAACCTTAAACAAATATATATATATATAACAGAATATGTAACTAAATATACAATTCACCAAATAGAGATTATATAAAAATAAAGTGTGACTGCACACAAGGGGTTAATATACTGTATCAACAGATGGCCCTGGTGTCACTGTAGCCTAGTAAAGCAGTAGGCTACTTTTTTTTAGATAAAACAACAAAAAATGTATCAGTCAAAGGTTACTACAAGATCGTGCAAGCAACAACTAAAATTACAGATATATATAGCTACAGTAGGATACTAAATACAATATCTACTAGAGTTAATAAGAACAACAGATTGGCTGGCTATAGGCTAGGCTAGGTTTGGATTAGGTTAAAAGCTTGGCAGGTTGGGTTAGGCTAGGTTAGTTTGTACAAATACCACCCTTAGCTTAAAGTAAAATCACTCTGAGGAGAAAAAGTCAAGAATATATCTAGGGGGAAAAGATAAATGAATGCACTTAAATTTACTACAAAATTGGCTGGAATTTAATAATGTATAATCCCCCCAAAAAAGTTTGTTTACAAAATGGCGTCGGCGTTCGTTCCTGTAGGCAGGTTAGTTAGTACACAATATTGTTTATTAGCAAATTAATATGCAAAGCTTTACTTACATACAAGGCAGTTAAATTGATACTTACTACAGTAAGTAATGGGTAAAATTAGGGGCTACGATTTATATTAAATAAGAAGAGAGCGTTTATTTACAAACAAAACAAAACAAAACAACAGATGGCACTAGTGGCGCCCTGTCCGAGCAGGAGTCTTGTGATAAACACAAAGTGTATCAGTTAATACACAGCAAAATATCGTGCAGTGTTACTTACTAAGCTACACGATGGTTAAACGTGCTCTTAACCACCTCTCATGCACAAGAATGAAGAGGATGAGTAGTTAATACTCAAATTATGATCGATATCGTGAGAGCGTTGACAGAGCGTCTGCAGCGTCTGGCGGTAGCGAGGTGAGTGACCACCCTTGAGGCCTCTTAACCCGGCAGAAGCAGGACCATAAAAAAAGCCTTCCATAAAAAAAAAGGGCCTATCAAAACAAAGGAATTTGTCTCTAGGTGAGATAATTCCCCTCCAGTACTCATCCATGTAAATCTCACCCACCCCCCTCCCCTCCTTCCCCACCTTATTCCCCCCTCCCTCCCCTCCTCAATTATCACCTATTTTTCCTCTTATTATCATCATTTATCGGTTATTTTTCTCTCCCGCGATAATGTAGCACAAGTGGGTTGCATAAAAGATCGTTATGCAACACCCAGACACCGGCACACACCGCCTCCCTCGTCTCAGTTGACTCCCAGACAGCGAGAGGGGAGGGCTGCCTGTCTCTCTCTCGCCTGAGATTATGACCGGGTGGCCAATATCTTCGTTTTTCACCACCCAAATGCTTTTCCCACTTATTTTAGCACTCTTGAAGGTTCATATATACATCATATATGTAAAATAAAAGCATACCGAAAACAAATAATGGTTTATATTGTAAATATAACGAATTCTGTCAGAATCCAGGGCTAGAAATGCACAAATAACTACCCTAGCACCTACGTCTATATCGCGCTTGTCAGGTTAATAGTCTCTGTGTATTGGGAGGGTTTGGTCAAGTTGTTCCTCACTGATAATATCAAGACAAGAGAGGCAGGATAAGAGGTGGAGAGCTGGGGGAAGGTTAGGACGAGAATAGGACGAGTTAAGGGAACTTTGGAAACTAGACAAACATAACGGATGATCGATTTGAATATAGAGTCAGAGGGACAGAGATGAGGGGGGAGGGATTTAGGAGGGCGTGGATGTGTTTGGGTGATGTAATTCATAATCTAAAGTTATTATTTAAAGTTGGTAACAAATTCCCCATTTACTGGCAACAAATCATACTAGTATGTGCATAGGTATTTTAAATATTATGTAAAACTCACCTACTAAACGAGACAGAGTAAGGGGCGAGGGAACGTGAAAGTGGTCCCGGACCCTAAGAATTGGCACTTTAAATGTTGTTTCTGTTCGGGCTCTGTCTCGAGTCGGCCACCCCCAGCTATGGGGTATATGCCTGAGTATAATTATACATACATAGCCTACATGAGGCAAATAGACAATTATTTACCAACGATACAAATATCTCCATAAGATAATTATACAAATATGTTTACATAGGCAATCAATGAAGTTATTCGTAGAAAATACAAATTCGAATGCAACAATTATATAGCAGGAGAGACAAAAATACAGTTAAGCATGTTAAAGTCAGGGATCCAGTCACCAAAATTTGAGAGAACCTGACATGGCATGCTATACTTTTTATTTGTGTTTTTTCTATTCATTTGGACATTAAGGTCCATTAAATGAGGGGTCTGCTCTTCCGGAAACCTTGCGAACAAAAATTGTGGCTACTTTTGTATATAGAAATGTATTTTTTTAGGAAATAATATTTAAAAATCACAATTTCTACACTAACTAACGTAGAGCAGCCATTTTAGCCTCATTTGGTAGGTAATTTTGTTTGCCAGATCACTGGGTCATGTGTTTGTTCATGATGTTGCCAATTGACCTCTGAGGTCAGGTCAAAGGTCAAAATATATAATGGTAGTCACCTTTTATAGGTGTATAAACACCATTTTCATTGTATGAAGTTTAATTGATACACACGCATCATGAGCAGTTGCAGCATATGATTACTTCACTTAATGACTGTTTTATCGCTATAGATAGGTCATGTGAGGTCAAATGAGGTCAAGCTTCCAATTTCAATTCCAATGATATGTCTTTGTAACATTGAACACTAACCACACACCTAATTAAATCAAGTGAATATTTATCTTGCGCATGGGTGGCTTTCATATTGCACAACATTTCCTGAAAGCAATTGGGTATTTGATGAAGGCCAGTGGAATTGAAAATATCATGGTAGAGGCTACCATCTGTCTACGTGGAACAGCAAACAAAATCATCAGTGGGAAAGATTACTATGCAATGCTGCGTGCTCACACTATGGTGCATGCAGCCATGTTTACCCTGAATTGGGAAGCATTTGCTAGATGGTTTATCACTGAAGAGAAAGACTTAGAGTGAATGTTTATGCTTGTCAGCAATGTCCAGCTACTCCTCAATGCCCTGTCTTCTACGTGTGATGATGCAACCAACCAGCTTAAAATGTTGTCATGTTTGATGGCGGAGTTTGATGAAGTATGTGCATCGCCTACCACAAAGCAATGGCTAATGTACATGGACATGGTGATGATTCTGAAACGGTTCATCCATGCTGAACGTGCAGGCCTTCGGGAGGAACACCTGGTTGAAGTAGAAAAGATGTTGCCATACCTTGTAGCTGCTGGCCACTATAAATATGTATCCTGCCTGCCACACTACCTAGAGACAATGAGAAACCTACCTACACTGGCTCCGAACATCTACAGAGCATTCAAGGATGGGAACTTCACTGTACACCAAACAGAAGGTCGCTTTAATGGTGTCTGGACAGACATGGCACTCGAAAAAACCTACAACCGCGATGCCAAGACAAAACTTTTCACTGGCATCACTCAGCAACCAGCAGCCATTGAGAAATATTTGTGAGCTCTTCCACTTCTGACAGCAGTATCAGAGCAGACAAAGGCCATGGCTCACATGGATCTTGGTGACACCAAACATCCTGAAGACCCTCACAGTCAAGGCACAAAAGAGGCAGAAGATGTGCAGAAATTAACAAATGTAATTAACAACCAGATGATTAACCCATTCAAGTGTTAAAACAGGAGTTGATAAATATCTCAACTGGCCACAAAACTACATCTGCAGAACTGGCAAGCACTCGTGAGATTGGACTAGGGGTTCTGGCTGCAGCAAGAGAAACAGGCAGTAAAAAATAGTCCCCATAAAATTTGCCACGTTTGCAACAAAGCTAAAAAAGCAACTCTCCATAACACTGAAAACCAAGAGGGTATATGAGAAAGAGAGTGCTGTTGTCCGAAACCTGTACTTCGCGCTGGACTTGAATGAAAACAAAAAAGTGGAGGTCTTCAGTCATGAGTGGACAAGCTGCCCTGCCTCTCTGTTTGAGCCTGATCCATCCCTTGAACAAGGTTATGCCATGCGTAGAGGGAACAAGGCCGACTATTTGTTTGCAATGAAGATATGCCTTGGTAGCTCATGGAGGGAACTGGATAGACTGCCACCATCCGAAAATTCTGGTGTAATGGTAGTGAATGCTATGGCATTCATTCAGTGTCACCACCATCTTGGGTGCAGCACCTTCCATGAGCTTCAAGTAAAGTACCTGAAGAAGCTCCTCAGTATGATTCCTGACAACTGTGGCTGCATTCACTTTGTTGGGGATCTATATGATGTCTCCCCAGCTGAAAGTCTGAAAGGTGAAGAGCGAGAGAAGAGAATGAATACCTGCCCAAGCAAGATAAAGGAGTATAAGCCACATGATACTCTTGCTATTACTGAATGGAAAAGCTTCATTCGCAATACACTGAATAAAACAAACCTGTTAAACTACATTGGAGAAGCATGGGCATTGGGCAGCTCAGAAAAAGTAACTTCCAGTAGGATGCACAATTATTCTTGGTGGAATATTCCGTGATCCTGGGAACACTCTCCTGCTGTCAGCAAACTGTCAGGTGGAGCTTCCAAGTCTGTCCTGTGAGAAACATGAGGAGGCAGATACCAGAATGTTTGCACACATTGCATATTCAGTACAACGTGTGCATCACAAACGGGCTGCGGTGGTAGCTACTGACACAAACGTGCTCATGATGTGCATATACTACACCACTCACCTGGATAGCCTGGAGGAGCTGTGGCTCAAGAAAAAGGATACCTACCTACCTGCTCACTTAAACGCCGAAGCCCTGTCAGTCAAGTATAGTGTTAATGCTGCAGATCTTACATCTATACTCCTCAGCACCTACTATACATACTGACTGGATGCGACACAGTGAACTATCCCTACAGAAGAGGAAAAAAGCGAGCCTACAAAGCTACAGTATATCATCTTTCAGACTTGGTGCCTCTGTGCAGATATGGTGACCCAGAAGAAAGCCTGGATGTCCAAGATGATGATGTGACCGCAGCTAGGTAATACATGGTTTCTCTGTATGAAAGGTATGACTTTGGTGGTAATTTGGATGCACTGAGAGGCTGAGAGCCCATCTCTTTGGTAACATTAAAGGAGACATGCGTTGCCTTCCACCTACCTAAGATGCTTCCAGTTGCATCTTCGCCGAGCCCTGCATCAATTGGCCATGTGCAAGCGAGCACACATGTCTCAACCAACCCTCCCTGCTGCCACTGACTTCGGTAGAAAGCTTGTCAATGGTAAATTGGTGGCAAACATTGAATATGAAGGATGCCAAACATGCAGAACTAACACGCACACAATACTGTCGCTGTAAAAAAAGTATATGTGCCTGTGGATGTCCCTGTGCGAGAGCCAATGTGAAGTTTGTAATCGCATGTCTCTGCACTGGGAGTCCCCCAAAATGTTCCCGGATAGAACTAACACTCGAAGACAGTGACAATGACTGAAGTCAACAAACATTTACAGTGCAGAAAGTGCTACACTTAACTGCAGTGTTGGCTCAACATAACTTGATATAGTGACTGTGATGTTTCAATGAACTAGTAATTTTTTTGTATTTGTTATTTGTCAATGGATCGCTACCAGTTATTCTCCTGTGTTTGTTATCATCTACAAAAGCTTATGTAGCAAAAAAACAAAAAATACAATTTTAGTTTCTGTTCATAGGTTTACTGTAAGCTACACACACACGCGACCACCCAAAGACACACATACACACACGCGCGTGCACACCCACGCAAACCCACACATCCATTCACACACACTCACAAATACACATGCATACACACACAAATACACATGCATACACACACAAACACATAATTATACATGCTCACAGACATACACACTAGTGTCAATAACAAGACATTTTGACCTCATTTGACCTTATGTGAACTCATTTGCCTCTTGCAGAAGCTAGTTGACCTTTGGATTTCAATTTAGTTATCAGAAATTAAATCGGGTGAATTTCTCTCATGAAAATATTCCCTTCGGGTAAATTATGCCTCTTGATTGCTTGACCTCATTTGACCTCACATGACCTAACTATAGTGATAATAAAGGTAACTAAGTGTATTAATCATATGCTGCAACTGTTCAGGATGTATGTGTATCAATTAAAATCCATAAAATCAAAATGTATTGTTTATACACCTATAAAAGGTGACTACCATTCCATATTTTGACCTTTGACCTGGCCTCAGAGGTCAATTGGCAACATCATGAACAATCACAGGGCACAGTGATCTGGCAAACGTAATTACCTATCAAATGAGGCTAAAATGGCTGCTCTACGCTTGTTAGTTTAGAAATTGTGATTTAAAAAAAAAAAAAATCCAAAGAACACATTTCTATATACAAAGATGGCCACAATTTTTGTTAGCAAGGTTTCCGGAAGAGCAGACCCCTCATTTATAGGACCTTAATGTCCAAATGAATAGAAAAAAACAAATATAAAGTATAGCATGCCATGTCACGTCCAATCCTTTTTTTAGAGCTTTTGCGCCTGTGGATCCCTGACTATATGTAAAAGGACTTACTTTAAGGGAGATTAAAGCTAATGACAAGGAATAAAGTGACAAATTATAATGTAAAACTTGCAAAAGATTCCGTTGGTCACTGGAAAATTGGTCAATAGAATAATGAAAAGTGGACATGGTAAGACATTATAAACTTAGATGGAACGATGTGACCATCAAAAGATAATGCGAACATTGAAGATGAGAACAGACATAAAACTGAACCAAAGAGGAATGAGAGAGAGGACGAATATAAAGAATGTGCAAGCATAAGATAAGAAGAGAGGGAAAAACTATACACAAAGACGGAAAGGAGAATGAAAGGAAAGGGAAAACATTAGCAAGAAAATATCACGACAAAGGATGAAGAGTGACAGGATAAAGAAACGGATAGCGAGATTATGAAGGGGTAAAATTAGAAACAAACGTAGCATATTGAATTGGAGCAGAAATGGGAAGAGAGGGAATACGGAAGTAGATTCTCAGAGGAAAATATAGCGTCTTTACCTAAAGAAGGATAGAACAGATTGGCTTATATAAAGAAAAAGTGAGGACAAGTAGAGTTGACATTTATAGACGGTGTGTTTAAGCTAATCAATAATGGCTGGAAACATGGGAGGTAAGTGAAAGAATTAGGTAGTTCTCTAAGATTTGTTATAGTTTCTTAGGGTTTATAAGAAAATTGAACTGTTTTCAAGCTTCAGTTGCCCGATCAGGATGAAGTTATTTAACTGTGTGTGTGTGTGTGGGGGGGGGGGGGGGGGGGGGGGGGGGGGGGGGAGGCGCCGAGCTACACATAAATCCAACCAGACTACATACGGCCAGAGTCCAGACTATAACTCCGTGGTGCGTGGCAAACCCCACAGGCCGAAATTTAACCAACAGGGCTCCGTTAAATACTAGAGGATAGATCAGTATACATTATATGCATGTGAAAGATGACGTTAACGTCATAAAAAATTACGTTCTTGATTATACTGTAGTGATATACTGTGCTATAAGTCTAATATTATGACAGACAATCATAAATACGTAGCTGTATTGTTACGTCCTGGGATATATAAACACTGGGCTCTTTCTATTGGACTAGGTATGCGGCAACAAGCAACAACGGAAAACGCTAGATCCAACCCTTATCTATAAACCCAGGCAACAAACCACCCTAAACCGTCAAGAGTCCTGCCTGGACAACGAGGTATCCTATGACTCGGTTACAGGGTGCGTGCACGCACTATAGACTGCTGATAGTCAAGCAGGCTATATAAAAGATCACACAATTAAGTTGACTTAAAGCTTCAAGGAAGAGATAGATAACGGAATTAAATTGCAGAAACAATTTAATAACAAACTAGAAGAAAGTACATTTAACGTTACGTTAATTAATAAAACTAATCACCCCTGCGTGAAAGAAGGTGAAAGCAAACAGTCCTCAAAACATCGTACAGGTAGACAAGATGCGGGTTTCTAAACTGCATGCGGCTACTGTAGGATCTGATGCTTAGCAAAGAAAGTACGTTACGGATTTAGAGAACTCTTAACTCATAAGCAGGAATAAATACTAGTGATAGGCCATACAGGGTATAATGGCATAGGTATAATTAAATAAAGGCAGCAACTCGCAACATAACCACATACAGGTGTGCTTCTCACTCTTAGTCAGGCAAGCCTGATCGGACAGAGTCTCTAAGCCACACCCTGACTCACAATGCTCACAAAAAACGGTAAACTGTGGCACAATAACAAGCATACAGAGATAATAAACCCCTAGCTGTTAATCTGCCAGGTGGCAGAGGTCTAGCCGGAAGGATATAGGCTTCGGATACCCGGGCTGAGCCACCTGCTCTAGCCTAGGGACGTTCCCAAGTCTGTGCGCCAAATTACTCTAATTGAAAGGGTGCTCTCTTGAGAGACTCAGATCGCAAGTATCTGACTCTCTCCTGGCGACCCTAAAACAAACGCAAGACGTGCTAGCGCAGTGCTGAGTGGACTAGGCAAGGGCCCTCACACAACACAACACTAGACACACAGGGACACAGACAAGAAAATGCCCCAGACTCCCACGGGTATCCTAGTAAAGTTGTGCGGGTCCACAGGACTCGCACCAGCAGACTTTACTTTAAAGGATCGCAAAAAGCCTCCCCTCCGGTCTAGCCCCTGCTAACCTGACACAAGAACACACTAGCAAGCATGAAACCACCAAATATGAGACAACAAAAAAAGCTTCCTAGGTCTCATTAACAATTACATCTCTGCATAAAGCCCAAAATCCTATCTAGTTATCTGAGAGCTCGTCGTTAATACAATAATGGATATAAGGTCTATCAAGGGGATGGGATAATTAAATAGATTGGTGAAGTAGTGGAAGGAAGGTATACAAAGTAAGAGAGAAAGTTTCTAAGTGGGGTTGAGAGGGATAGATATCAAGGGGGTCCGAAGGGTACGACAGTGAGGTGAGCTCTGAGTCTTGAATCTGTCTGGACCCCACCCTAGGCATACAAAATACATCCCAGGCTTGGCAACACTCAACACAGTTGCCGGGTCAAAATCTTCTACCCCGTGCGTGAGTCGAAACTAAGCCTAACGTTGCAATTAAATGCATTTGGCAACATCAGGTTCGTCCCAAGCTAGACTCTCCGCGCGAAGCAACGTCCCCCAGCCGGTCTCTCTCTCCCGCTCGTCTCCTCCCACTCTCACTAGACTTACATCTTATATATTATAATGAAACAATCAACTATCGAGAATAAAATATACTAAGATGCGTTGGTTAAGAATAAGGGCAGCTACAAGCTGTGAAACAACATAAGAATATCCCAGACATTAGTTACATTGTCGTAGGATATATACTAAGGAAAAGCCGGCCGGCCGGCTGCCACCAGCTGGTTTCTAAACGGCTGGGCAGCCGATGCGCGCGCATGCTCGCACGTGGCTACTATGCAGAAGCGTCACACCTCCCCCAAGATATAAGACCCTTGACTAAGTTCTTCATATCTAACAGAAAGCTTCTCATAGTACCACACACTGTTGCGACACAAGGCACTATATATAAAAAAATAAAGACTGTTGCACTCCACCGAGCAAGTTCAACTAACTTAGCGACAATAAGCGAAAACATTCAACTTAGATACTGCTACAACATCTTATACAAAATTCTACACGTTATAAAAATAAAGAGTTTTTATAAGGTTTTTGCTTTTTTTATTTGTTTTTTTCGGCTGAACTACAGTGACAGCCTATTTTCCTCCACACTCAACCCTCAATCATGTGGCAGTCTAACCAACATCATCCACCCTTGATAGACAATCCGCTATCACGTAATCAGAACCGGCAATATGGCGTATGTCCAGATTATACTCCTGAAGCATGAGTGACCACCTGGTCAGCCTCATATTCCGGTTATGAAACTGATTCAAGAATTTCAGAGGGTGATGATCGGTATAAACCACTACGACTGGTCCGAAAGCAGGAACATATACATCGAAGTGCCTGAGCGCCAGCACTATCGCCAGGAGTTCTTTTTCAATTACAGAGTAATTCCTTTGTGCACTATTGAATTTTTTCTGTAAAAACTCACTGGATGTTCGATACCTTCATCATCTGTCTGTAACAAGACAGCCCCAGCCCCTACGCCACTGGCATCAGTCACCAGCTGAAAAGGTCTGCTGAAGTCCGGGGCCCTGAGTATGGGGTGGGTACATAACAGGTGTTTCACCAAGGAAAACGCCTCTGCACACTCAGGAGACCACCGGAACTTCTTGTCCTTAGCTAATAAGTCAGTTAACCCGGCAAGCGCGATAGGCCTCACGGAAGGCTTCCTATAGGGAACGCGATAGGCCTCACGGAAGCAGGACCATAAAAAAAGCCTTCCATAAAAAAAAAGGGCCTATCAAAACAAAGGAATTTGTCTCTAGGTGAGATAATTCCCCTCCAGTACTCATCCATGTAAATCTCACCCACCCCCCTCCCCTCCTTCCCCACCTTATTCCCCCCTCCCTCCCCTCCTCAATTATCACCTATTTTCCTCTTATCATCATTTATCGGTATTTTTCTCTCCCGCGATAATGTAGCACAAGTGGTTGCATAAAAGATCGTTATGCACCCCCCAGACACCGGCACTCACCGCCTCGTTTGTCTCAGTTGACTCCCAGACAGCGAGAGGGGAGGGCTGCCTGTCTCTCTCCTCGCCTGAGATTATGACCGGGCCAATATCTTCGTTTTTCACCACCCAAATGCTTTTCCCACTTATTTTAGCACTCTTGAAGGTTCATATATACATCATATATGTAAAATAAAAGCATACCGAAAACAAATAATGGTTTATATTGTAAATATAACGAATTCTGTCAGAATCCAGGGCTAGAAATGCACAAATAACTACCCTAGCACCTACGTCTATATCGCGCTTGTCAGGTTAAAGGTGCAAGTACAGTCGAATAGCCTTTGATGAAGCGACGATAATAGCCTATCATACCTAGAAACCGCATGATTTGTTTCTTAGTCGTAGGCTGGGGAAACTGATTGATGGCTTTGATCTTTGTCTGTGGAGGGCACACCTGACCCATCCCCACCTCGAACCCCAGGTACAAAACTGTGGCTTTGAGAAAATCGCACTTACCCAGGTTTACCACCAAACCTGCTTCATTCAGTTTATTAAAAGGCTGTCCGATGTGAGCACAGTGACTGTTAAAATCATCGTCGTATATTATGACATCATCTAGGTACACTGTACAGTTGGGAATGTCGGCTACAATGTCGTTCATTAATTTCTGAAACGTTGCAGGGGCATTTTTCAGCCCGTATGGCATAACATGGCAACGATATGTGGCACCGTCCACCACAAACCCACACACCTCTCGCGCTCGCTCAGACAAGGGCACTTGCCAATAACCCTTAACAAGGTCTATCTTAGTGAGGAACTTGGCTTTTCCTATCTTATCCACACTGTCGTCCACGCGAGGGAGAGGGTAGGCATTTGTGGGGGTTAAACCATTCAACCTGCGGAAATCTATACAAAACCGCACCTTGCCATCTGGTTTGGGCTGCAGTGTGACTGGGGAAGTCCACCTTACTGCACCCTCAGAAATCAGCCCACATTTCAGCATATAATCCAGCTCTTCCCTAAGTGCTGGTAATTTAATAGGGGGAACATGGTATGGCACTGATTTAAAGGGCGGGTGGTCCCCAACATCGACATCGTGCACCGCTTGAGTAATGAGGCCAGGATGCTCTGCGAAAACAGCTGGGTTTGAATCAAACAAGTGCTGCACAGCTACACGTTGTTGCTCAGGCAGGTGCAATATCAACTCGTGAGCCACTTGTCTGGAATTCCCCACCCACTGATCCGCGGAAACATGACAATCCCAATTATCCTCCCCCGCAGCTTGACTGTCCCTTCCTACTTCTCCACCACGATCGCTGCAGATCTACACCGGGACAGTGAGAGGCTCGGAGGGGCACCTCACATACTCTTTCATCAGATTTACATGGCAAAGTTGGTTCTTTTTCTTACGATCAGGAGTAGCTACTAAATAGTCGAGATCAGAAACCTTCCTTACAACCTGATATGGACCAGAATACTTGGCAGACAAGGGGTGTCCCACCAGAGGCAGTAGTATCAGTACCTCCTGATCTACTTCAAACTCCCTCAGCTTCACCTTCTGGTCGTATCTGTCCTTCATCTGAGCTTGTGAACTCTTAAGGTTCCGTCCTGCTACCTCCAAGCTCTTTAGCATTCTCTCACGGCTTTCAACTACATACTTTAGAAGCGAGCATGGCTTTGTGACTCCCTCCCAGATCTCCTTGACTATGTGGAGGCTGTGTCCAAAAACCAACTCGTTCGGGCTAAATCCCAACCTCTCCCCAGGTACTTCTCTCGCAGCAAATAAAACGTATTGGAGACCTAGATCCCAGTCCTTCCCATTTTCCATGCAATAACACCGCAACATACTCTTGAGAGTCGAGTGCCACCTTTCCAAAACTCCCTGACTCTCGGGATGGTAGGCAGATGACACCACAGACACTATCCCATGTTGCTGCATGGTCTGCTTAAACAGAGCAGAAGTAAAATTGGATCCCTGATCAGACTGGATCTCCTGAGGGTAGCCATAACGAGAGAAATAGACAAGTAGGTTTTTGACAACAGTCTTAGCCATCCCGTTGCGCATGGGGTAAGCATCTGGATACCGTGTTGCTACATCCATTACAGTTAGTAAAAATTTATTGCCGGCACTATTGGGGGGCAATGGGCCAACCATATCGATAACTACTTTGCTGAAGGGCGGCCCAATGACAGAGATGGGTTGTAACGGGGCTCTCGGGATGACCTGATTGGGTTTCCCCACAACTTGACAAGTGTGACACTGTGACACCCATGACACGACACTCGCCTTTAACCCAGGCCACCAGAAAAGCTTGCTCAGAGCTGCCTCCATCTTACGTGCCCCCAGGTGCCCTGCCAAAGGCACATCATGAGCTAATCTCAATAAGCTCTCACGGCACACCCTCGGTACTACTAACTGGTCCACTAATCCTGACCCACCATCCCACTTTTTCTTGGGATCCTGATGTCTCCGATACAAGATCCCCTCGGACAAGAAAAATCACCAGGCTGCGCATCCCCATCGCTCTCCAGTTCGACAGCACCATTACCACACGCCCTGACTTGAGGATCTTCCAGCTGCAAGGAACATATATCAGCAGGTGCGAGATTATCCAAGTTCATCTTAAATAATTTATTTCCACCTCCAATGTCCCGCTGAGCCATCCTTTCCTCACGCTGCGCATAACGATGCTGTCGCAGAGTCTCTTCCTGCCCTGCACCTGCACTAGCGGTGACAGGCCCAGGGCCCTCTCCAGACTCTAACATAGGTGCCAATAATGAGTCACCAAGAAACACTGCCGGCTCAAAACTCTCCAATTGACCAACACTTCCCGTTTTCTTGTGACCTTACCTCCGCGGTTTGATAGACTGAGGTGGTGGCTGCAAGGCTCCGGATGTCTGAGAACGCGTCACAACACATGCCATGGTTTGTACGCTACACTTCTCAACCCACTCCTGTTCCTCCCTACTAACGTCGGCCGCCTTCTTGGCAACGACCAAGGGTGAAACCTTAGAAGCAGGCACCGCAAAGTCGTTGCCGAGGAGGAGGTCGACGCCCCCAACAGGCAAGTTCTCTACAATTCCGACATCCAACTCCTTCGCCACACCACCCACCTCCAGCTCCATCCGCACCAGCGGGTAGGACTTCGTAGCATTGATCCCCTGAACTACCACTACCCGAGCAGCGTTAATCGCCCTTCCAGTAAAGTTCTTTAACAAGGTCTGAGAAGCCCCCGTATCACGCAATAGCTTAACTCCTCGCCTTTCGCCAGCCCACCTCACAAAACCGTGCCCTCTATTACCCCCAAAGACGTCGCGGACAGGGTTCGAGCCTTCCGGACTCTTGAACACAGGCTGTGTCCCAACCTCTGACGAACTACCCTTGGCAAACTCAGAAGATATAGGCGACACCCCTATGCTGCGGGCCAATGACACAACCTTGTTTGGTGGCTTGTTCGGACAAGCATTTGCAAAGTGACCCTCCTTGTGACATGCAAAGCACTCTTTACTCTTTGATTTCCCTTGGGAGTGGGAGGTACCATTAGACTTCTTATACGGGACGGTATTTGGTTTATGTTCAGTTTTATTGTCAGTGCTAGATGGTTTTGTGTATTTATGTGTATCAAAATTCTTGGGAGGGGGAGGGGTACGATCCTTTGCACCCGACTCACTCCTAGCTGCTGCTCCGCACCCTCGAATTAATGACAGTCGGAGGTCAGCCATTTCTGCTGCCTCCTGGAGAGTTCTAGGATTGTTTTCCTTTATATTTAATGTTAAGTCCCCGCCTGTGCACTTAAAGAACTGCTCCAAGAGAACCAGCTCACTCAACTCCTCAAAAGTAGCTGCCCTCTCAGAACGCAGCCAATGTCGTAGTGCATCAGACAAGTCCCGGGCGTGTTCTAGGAAGGTACTATCCTTGCCCTTAGTAACACCCCGAAACTTCAAGCGGTAAGTTTCCGGTTGTAACTCATAGGCCCGTAGCACAGCCTTCTTTAGCTCATCATAAACTACACAGGACTCTAAAGATAGTGCATCATACGCTTTTAGCCCCTTTCCTAGGAGTCTTGATGAAGCTAATGCTGCCCACTTTTCCTGAGGCCACTGGTGTTCCTGACACTTCTTCTCAAATCGCATAAAAAACTCAGTCACACATAATTCATCGAACACAGGAACTAGTTTAACCCTTATTTAGCGGGGTCGGACTTAAGTCCGATACGAGAAAATTGGACTAAATGGCGGGGTCGGACTTAAGTCCGTGGGCGTATTCCCGCCCTAATTTAGGTGGAAAGCGAAACTTGGTGGTCAGGCGGTGTACTACAAGGGCCCACCCACACATCCCCACTGCGTGACCGTGACTAAGTGACCCTCAAGCAGCCATAATGGAAGGTCAAGATTTGCCCGTGTTCGATTCGGTGGCCGCCAATCCCTAGTGCGTCGCGCCACCCTACTAACCACGCCCGGCTCACCACCCAGAAACTAGATATCATGCTGAACTCTTCAGAACTTTCTAATAAGGTGTTGGATGAAACCGTCGAAGGTCTGGGTGAGAGTTTTGGTTGTGTGGATGACTCGGAAGACGAAAATAACCCGATCATAGGGTTTCACCCCAAGCATAATTTGTGTGAGGTGGATGTTGTGGTTGATATTGGACAGACCCTTGAGCAAATTGGAGACGATCCTGACGAAGAACATACTGGTGTGGGTGTTGGTAAGTACAATTTATATTTTATAATTGCTTGAAAATGTGATTGCAAGCATTTTATCACCTTACGAGCGGCTGGTGGAGTATATTTCACTGTTCCGCCCAGCAGGGTTTTTTTTTAACCCTAAATGGGGTTGTTCCGTGCTCTTTTTCATGCATAAACAGGACCCAGAGCGTAATACAAGTATGTATCCTGAAAGTGCGTAAATTGCGCTTTCCAATGACACTCGAACCATCCTTTTACGATCACTGGTTGTCTTTCAACGATCGTAAAACACGAGTGCAAAACCCTAAAATACGGTAATTTCCTTATAGAATTCCCTGTGTGGCGAGCGGTCTTGAGGTAATTTATGCTCCTAATCATCGCTCCGCTCTCTCTCAGAGCACATTACGTCCTCAAAATTGCACTCTACAAGAAATTTCCTTTGCATTTTATAGCGTATTATTTGCAGGCGTTCGGTAAATTTCTTACGGTAATACAAACAACCAAAGATTGAATATTTGTGCTTGGCATTATATGATTGTGGAGAACAGATGTAGGCCTACCGTATATATTATGTTTTCATATATTATATGATACATGTGTAACATTTTTATATTATCACGACTATCTCTCTCTCTCTCTCTCTGTCTCACTCTTTGTTTGTACTCCTTTGTACTCTCTTTGTCTGATGTAGGCCAGGGCACGCCCCTAACTAATCTCTTCCCCCCCAGGGGAAATCACACCTAGCAGATGTTTTTGACCTCCCCTCTCTCTGTCTGTCTTCCTCTCTGGGTCTACCTATACTGCATGTGACATTGAAATTGCTTGATAGTTTGATTGCAAGCATTTTATAGCGTATTATTTGCAGGCGTTCGGTAAATTTCTCACGATAACCATCACGATGGTACATTTCTCACGATAATACAAGCAACAACGAAGCTTGGCGAAGATTGTGGTCTACAATATACCTTTTTATAATTGCATGTGACCTTGTAATTGCTTGAAAGTTTGATTGCAAGCATTTTATAGCGTATTATTTTCAGGCGTTCAATAAATTTGATAAATATATCAAATAAGTCCTGTGGGACTATGAAATAGCTATTATTGGACAAGGACAATATTTTGTTTATCCCTCCACTGGAACATCAACAACAATGTCAACAACGTATCGCCGTCGGCAATCGTAAGATTCAGAGTCGTAAAGATTCCAGGACGTGCTCAATAGAAAATGAATGAATGAAATGAATGAGTGTGCAGTACTGCCAATACGTATAGCGACTTCCGCTAGATCTAGAGACCTTTACTTCGATCTAGCAGCAATGACTTACACTAGCGGTTTTGTTTTGAAATTTCAGAACAATTTCGAAGTGATATTATATGGATTTTGCCAATTCATATTTCTAGTGGTATTTATCATGTCTTACATCTAACAATATATGCTAGCGGATTTAATTTCAATTGGTAACCCTCCCGCTCTAGTCGGCTCCAAGAAAATCGATAATGGTGGCACTTTAGTAAACAGGTGATAAACAAAACCGCATGCGGATCGGTTTGGTGTATCGGTATTATGGTAAGTTGGCTACCTACTATTGTTTATACGATATAGTAAGTAATGATAAGTAAATTATTATATATTATATATAAAACAAACACAAAATTCCTGCAAAGCAAGCGAAACCGAGAGAGAGAGAGAATGCAGAAACTGAACTGAAGAAAGAGTGAAAAAGATATAATAATACAGAAATATTACAAGACAATAAATGAAATAGAGGGATTAGTTAGAGAAAATAATAATGAGAAATACATAATACGGATGAGGAAGAGGGAAAGCGAGCGAGCCAGAGAGAGAGAGAGAGAGAGAGAGAGAGAGAGAGAGAGAGAGAGAGAGAGAGAGAGAGAGAGAGAGAGACAGGAAGAGTGAGAGAGATTAGAGAAAATAGAGAGATTGCAAACATTTTATAGCGTATTATTTGCAGGCGTTCAGTAAATATCTTACGGTAATACAAACAATGAAAGATTTAATATTTGTGCTTGGCATTATATGATTGCGGGGAACAGATGTAGGCCTACCGTATATATTATTTGTTCATATATATATGATACATATGTAACATTGTTATATTATCACGACACTCTCTCTCTCTCTTGTCTCTTCCTCTCTGGGTCGGTTACCTATAGCCTACATTTATAATTGCATGTGACCTTGAAATTGCTTGAGAGTTTGATTGCAAGCATTTTATAGCGTATTATTTGCAGGCGTTCAGTAAATTTCTTACGGTAATACAAACAACCAAACAACGAAAGATTGAATATTTGTGCTGCACATCCCTCATACGAAATACCATTCCCACCGTATAGAGAGAATACAGAAACTGAACTGAAGACAGAGTGAAAAAGATATAATAATACAGAAATATTACAAGCAAATAAATGAAATAGAGGGATTAGTTAGAGAAAATAATAATGAGAAATACATAATACGGATGAGGAAGAGAGAAAGGGGGCACAAGAGAGGGAAAGCGAGCGAGCCAGAGAGACAGACAGACAGGAGGAGTGAGAGAGATTAGAGAAAATAATAATGAGAATTACATATACGGATGAGGAAGAGAGAGAGAGACAGAGCGCGCGAGAGAGGGAAAGCGAGCAAGCCAGAGAGAGCCCACTCGAGATCTCTCCAGCTCCCTGTCAGCCCGATACCTAGTAGACTCTGCCTGCAGTTCAGCCTCTCGTATAGCTGTTCTCTCTGCAGCCTCAGCCTGCACACTAGCCTGTCTTTCGGTAGCCTCAACCTGAGCTCTAGCAACCTCAGCCTGAACTCTAGCAACCTCAGCCTGCACACTAAACTGTCTTTCGGCGGACTCAACCTTGGCCATCTCAAGCCGAAACAACAAATCTGGAGTCAACCCTTGAGGAGGGGAAGGTGCATGTAATGGGGAGGGTCCCTGTGATTGAATTCCACGCTGCCATTGACCATCAACTTGGGGGTATGTACTAATTTCAGGCACCCTGACATTTGATACAGGGGTAGAGTGGAGGGGGGGGGGGGGACTGGGGCCCCCAGTCGCCTCTCCACCCAGGTCTCTCCCTTCTAAATCCAATATCAAAGTCCTCAGGTGATCTTTCCTCATGCCACTTAAACCCTGGTGACCCTGAAGACCTGCCACGCACTTTAAGCCATACTTATTCAGCTTCAACACCCTGGCAGCGGTAAGGGGCACCTCTAAAAATCTTCTAGCACCCTCCTCGCTATCGACTAGCCACTCCACAGGTCTTTCTCCCTCCGAGCCCGTATCGTGACCAGACCCATCACTGTGTTCTGATGTATTAGACATGTTTGTGTACTGCAGTAATTATCACGGTTATAGAATGTGCCTTATCTCCTATGCAAGTATGTATATACTAATGTTATTTAAAGTCTTTAATGTGTTATATTGGTTGCTCCAAAAAAAAAATCTATGTCCACTGTATTCCTCTAATCATAAGGAATCTCAAAATAAATGACCACTATATTCCTCTGTTCAGTAAATCCTATACAAGGTCCCATTTGTTACGTCCTGGGATATATAACACTGGGCTCTTTCTATTGGACTAGGTATGCGGCAACAAGCAACAACGGAAAACGCTAGATCCAACCCTTCTCTATAAACCCAGGCAACAAACCACCCTAAACCGTCAAGAGTCCTGCCTGGACAACGAGGTATCCTATGACTCGGTTACAGGGTGCACGCACTATAGACTGCTGATAGTCAAGCAGGCTATATAAAAGATCACACAATTAAGTTGACTTAAAGCTTCAAGGAAAAGATAGATAACGGAATTAAATTGCAGAATCAATTTAATAACAAACTAGAAAAAGTACATTTAACGTTACGTTAATTAATACAACTAATCACCCCTGCGTGAAAGAAGGTGAAAGCAAACAGTCCTCAAAACATCGTACCGGTAGACAAGCTGCGGGTTTCTAAACTGCATGCGGCTACTGTAGGATCTGATGCTTAGCAAAGAAAGTACGTTACGGATTTAGAGAACTCTTAACTCATAAGCAGGAATAAATACTAGTGATAGGCCATACAGGGTATAATGGCATAGGTATAATTAAATATTGGCAGCAACTCGCAACATAACCACATACAGGTGTGCTTCTCACTCTAGTCAGGCAAGCCTGCTCGGACAGAGTCTCTAAGCCACACCCTGACTCACAATGCTCACAAAAACGGTAAACTGTGGCACAATAACAAGCATACAAGATGATAAACCCCTAGCTGTTAATCTGCCAGGTGGCAGAGGTCTAGCCGGAAGGATATAGGCTTCGGATACCCGGGCTGAGCCACCTGCTCTAGCCTAGGGACGTTCCCAAGTCTGTGCGCCAAATTACTCTAATTGAAAGGGTGCTCTCTTGAGAGACTCAGATCGCAAGTATCTGACTCTCTCCTGACGACCCTAAAACAAAAGCAAGACGTGCTAGTGCAGTGCTGAGTGGACTAGGCAAGGGCCCTCACACAACACAACACTAGACACACAGGGACACAGACAAGAAAATGCCCCCAGACTCCCACGTGATCCTAGTAAAGTCGTGCGGGTCCACAGGACTCGCACCAGCAGACTTTACTTAAAGGAACGCAAAAAGCCTCCCCTCCGGTCTAGCCCCTGCTAACCTGACACAAGAACACACTAGCAAGCATGAAATCACCAAATATGAGACAACAAAAAAAGCTTCCTAGGTCTCATTAACACCTTAAGAGCGGCCTATGCGGTTTATTTATATGTACCGCCCAGCGGGGTGTTTTTAGCCAAAATAGGGCTGTTTACGTGATCATTTTCATGCCTAAATAAGACCCAGAACGTAAAACAAGTATCTATCCCTGAAAGGGCATAAACAGAGCTTTCGAATGACACCATAACGATCCTTTTATGATGGCTAGTTTTCTTGCAATAACCGTGCAACACGAGTGCAAAAAGCATGTAATTAGGCACTTTCCCCATACAATTCCGTATATAGCGAGTGAGAGAGGGAGGAGGGAGGTGGGATTCGTGTCAGTAGGTTCGCCGCGGTGGTCTGGAGCAGTCATACGCTCGCTACTCTCCTGCCACCACTTGTCTCTCTCTCTCAACAACATTACGTGCTGAAATTGCCACACGACCTATGTCGAGCGCCGCCACATAGTCCAGCTTTATTTAACTCGACTTAT
Source organism: Paralithodes platypus (assembly GCA_032716605.1). NCBI lineage: Eukaryota > Metazoa > Arthropoda > Malacostraca > Decapoda > Lithodidae > Paralithodes > Paralithodes platypus. The sequence goes on from CM064580.1 coordinate 7,868,455, forward strand.
GTTGCTCGCCGCTAATTAAGGGTTAACAATTACATCTCTGCATAAGGCCCAAAATCCTATCTAGTTATCTGAGAGCTCGTCGTTAATACAATAATAGATATAAGGTCTATCAAGGGGATGGGATAATTAAATAGATTGGTGAAGTAGTGGAAGGAAGGTATACAAAGTAAGAGAGAAAGTTTCTAAGTGGGGTTGAGAGGGATAGATATCAAGGGGGTCCGAAGGGTACGACAGTGAGGTGAGTTCTGAGTCTTGAATCTGTCTGGACCCCACCCTAGGCATACAAAATACATCCCAGGCTTGGCAACACTCAACACAGTTGCCGGGTCAAAATCTTCTACCCGTGCGTGAGTCGAAACTAAGCCTAACGTTGCAATTAATGTATTTGGCAACATCAGGCTCGTCGAGCTAGACTCTCCGCGCGAAGCAACGTCCCCCAGCCGGTCTCTCTCTCCCGCTCGTCTCCTCCCAGTCTCACTAGACTTACATCTTATATATTATAATGAAACAATCAACTATCAAGAATAAAATATACTAAGATGCGTTGGTTAAGAATAAGGGCAGCTGCAAGCTGTGAAAAAACATAAGAATATCCCAGACATTAGTTACATTGTCGTAGGATATATTCTAAGAAAAAGCCGCCCGGCGGGCTGCCACCACCGGTTCCTAACCGGCTGGGCAGCCGACGTGCGCGCATGCCCGCATGTTGCTACTATGCAGAAGCGTCACAGTATTAAGACAAATGTGGATTTGTATATAACCAACTATTGTTGACTGTAGGTCTCTTTTATTGCTGCAACAGTGTGCTTGCTGGTGCTTGAGTTGAATGTTTTTGACATATTTAACTTTGGGAGACACACTCGCTACAGGCAACCTGCCTTTTGCCATTTCATGGGGAGTCCATTGGTATAAGATAAAATTAATTTGGGCCCAAACCTTAGGGTACAAGAGCCTTCCAAAGTTGAAAAAGTGGATAAATCCACCTGTTTTCAGGGATGGTTCAACACATAATTTCCACAATAATGGGCAAATTTCAATTATGCAGCTACTGATGGATCCAGGGGGTTGTAGTGTACTTGGGAACAAATAGTTGAGCTGATGCCATACATTGTTTCTTAGGTTAGGTTAGGTTATTTTCATGGCAGATTTGCAAGTTATAACAAAATCTTTGAACAGCTGCCAGGGTAATAAACATGGTCCAAAAATAAATGCCATACCGTTTGAATCGCAGCGCTGTGAACAATCTAAATATACTTATAAAAATAAAAAATTCAAAGTGACCCAAATAAGTGACAAAGTTTGACAAGGCTATAGACCAGGTAACTTTGGAAAAAAAGTTTTGGTTGTGCAAAATTGACAATGCAGACAAACTATGAGTATATTTGGAATCCTTTAGCCATGGGGAGTCCATTTATATAAGAACACATGAATTTGGGCGCATACCTTAGGGTACAGGAGCCTTTCAATGTTGAACAAGTTTATAAATTAACTTGTGTACAGTTTACTGAATACCGATATTTAAAATACATTTTGGCAGTTTTTGTTTTCCCTCGAAGATGATGTTTTTATTCGAGTATTCTTCGAAGGAGAGGAGAGAAGAGAATGTTTTTTGAGGACACACACACACACTGTCACACTTGCCAATCACAAATCTTATACAGTACATTTCAACTGCCGACATGCATACCATTGTTTCTCTCTCTCTCTCTCTCTCTCTCTCTCTCTCTCTCTCTCTCTCTCTCAGAGGTATGTAATGCCACTGTACATACGACAATCGTAACATACAAACTGGTAATGTCTGCTGGACGGCTTTTATAACACACTTTATACGACACATTAACTATGTATTGAAGGAATCTTATGCTGATATTTGAAACACTAAAGTTTGCTTGGTTATCGGTAATATCTTAGAGTGCACTTACCGTATATAACTCTGTGTCTGGCACAATATAAAGTACCGGTAATGGGTTGAGGAAGATGATATAGTTATTTTAATTTAATTACTGTTACGAAAATTAAACATATAAATAAGTGCGTGTTTTTCTGTGAATATGATGTATTAGCACACAATAAGAGCTAAACTCCTATTTGTATATTTACACCATTTACTACTGTGACGTTGACCACTCCGTTAGAACCGCATGGCTTGTCCTACAGTGACTCACTAGGATCGCCAGGGCAGTGGATGGGGCTACAGTTTATGTATTAGAGTGTGCTTTATTTCATATGAAAGCTCGTGTCATGGGCAGTCCAGAAAGGCTCTTTGTTTTCGCCCATGTCAAGGCTTTATATTTAATTTGTAAAGTATATATTTTATCATTAACTAGTAATGATAGGATCTGGGAGAGAGAGAGGGAGTAGAACAGAGTGAGAGGGGGCGCGCAGTGTTTTTTGTCCCGCTCTATGACGTCACGGCTGGCTGCCTCGCGGGGGTTGGTGGAGAGAGGCCCTTAACATGCTGTAAGCTTTGCTAGTGGTTAGATGACTTGTAACCGCTGTTTTCCCACGCGGCTCGAGCTAGTGCGAGTATATATACAGTTCCTTGCCACTCTCTCCCTCAGATCTGGTTTCTAGAACACACCCATCTTTTTTCCCTTGCTATCTGTCCCCGCTCCGTACCTGAGAATCTTTTCCTCTGCCTATCTCTCTCATTTTCCATATCCTTCACCACCTTTTATTAATATTATACCCCCTCTGGTTAACTCTGCAAAATCAGCTTCATGCTGGCCAGTTGTATTGTGTGTTAACCTCTGAAGTGCGCATGGGGGTAATTGGAAACGTCCCCCTGTGCTGACGTATTTGAGGTGTTTCCGTCACTAAAATATTCATTGTGCCATTAATAGCATTAATACTTATCCTATTTATGGGTTATAAAGTATTAACCTGAAACAATAATAAAACGAGTGAAAACAGCGTTTGGATGGTCAAAATCGGAGATATAGCCCGCGAGTTGTATAATGTATGGGTGAGGCAATCTGCTTTCCCGCCAATTTCCCCCAAGGCCACTGAGACACAGTCGATCGATACTCTCGCTCTCTTGCACTCGCTTGCTATCAGTGATGACCACACCTCCAATCTGATTTCTAATGTTAGCACGAAATATACCTCAGAATAATAACAGGGATAGTGATAACTGAAGGAGGATGGAGAGGTGGGGAAGGAGGGGAGGTAGAGGACTGAGATTTTGCATGGCCCAGGGGCCAAAAAAAAAAAAAAAAATAACAAAATTTTTTTTTTTTCGATGTTATAAGTTGATTTTTTTTTTCTCTGACTCTTAAGAGTCTCCCCGCAGTGCGCCGGGGGAACTCTTAAGTCTCCCCGCAGCTCCCGGGTTAAGGTCTGATATAGCCTATGTATGTTAGTTGTTAAGATAAGTGGATCACGAAGCATTGGTTGGCATTTATATTGTTTAGTACTGCTTCCTTTAGTTATTAGTGTTCTGCTGGATTAGATAATGCTAGACTAGGAGTCTGATATTATAGGTATTGTTTCCTATGAGTGCTGGCTTCAGTTAAAAGCGGCACGACATACCTGAGAACTGGAGTTTGATTGAGTAAATTCTAGTCTGTGTGCCATTGAGAGTAGAGCATGCACGAATGAGGGTTTTTTGCCTATACCATTCTGCACTGTTCTAGTCTCGATTGTTTGTCTTTGAGGTACGCCAGGAGAACGCTTAATACTTCGGTATTAAGGTTTCTCAAGAGAGCTACCCTTCATTATAACGTAATATTTGACGCACAGACTTGAGATTTGCACTAGGCTATGCAGCATGCCATGCGCACCAGTATCTCGTATCATTGACTCTAGCTAGACTTTATCAGTCACAGTAGACATTAAGTATATTAACCTAATTACTCTTTTTATGCATACCCCTTTATGATTACACAAGCATTTCGCAGCCTAGTTTGATGTATTGAGACACAAACGACTTAGGCTCTTTTTGTTGATAGGAATACTGCATTGTCGTGGCGATTATTATTATTGTTGTGGCGTTTAGGATATTCTTGGCTCCAATGGCATTATATATATTCTGCCTTTTTGTGTGCATAGCCTGCACGAGCATTGTTCCGCTGCCTGCCTTTTTGGGTTCCATTTCCGATACGAGCATCTTTATAGCATCTAACATTTAAAGAAGATTCCTTGTTAGTGTTGAAGGACTTTAGTGCACTTTCTTTCATGTAGGAGTGCCTGACATTTATTGATTAAAGTAACGTAAGCTGTAACTTCTCTTACCACCTTACTTTGCATACCATAACCAAGCACCTTCGGTTATAGGTAGTAATAGGCTGTTTTCACATAACATTAAGCCTAGAGTAGACGCACATTTATTTTAGAGTTTGATAGCCTATTATTGCATATAGAACTCTGTAGAGTATTTGTGTTCTTTGTTTGTTCTTTGTTCACTGGGAATATACATCAGAGGTTGGATCTAGCGCTTTTCCGTTGTAGCATTTATGCCATTACTAGTCCAATGAATAAGAGCCCTGATATATTTAAACCCCAGTCGTAACACTACGCACACATACACAGTCAAATACTTTCATACACCCACACCCACACATACAAATAAACACACATAATCAACCATACATACCGTACTTACATTGATACAAACATATATACACACAAACAAGCGCAGTCAGTGTTGTAGCTGTATACCAAGCACCTAATTATTGTGGATTGTTTTTTCATATAACTATAATAATAACTAATAATCCGGTGCTATTCCTCCCTCTCCGCCCTCCTCTCTCTTACTTATGCCTAATATCCTAATCTCTTCTAAAGATGTACTTTCTACCCTCTCTGGGCTTAACACTAATAAGGCGTACGGGCCGGACGGTGTTCCTCCTGTTGTTCTCAAAAACTGTGCTTCCGTGCTGACTCCCTGCCTAGGCAAACTCTTTCGTCTCTGTCTATCCTCTAACGTCTTCCCTTCATGCTGGAAGTTTGCTCACATTCAACCTGTCCCAAAGAAGGGTGACCGCTCTCAACCCTCCAACTATCGTCCAATTGCTCTTATCTCTTGTCTTTCTAAAGTTTTTGAAACTATTCTTGCTTCAAAAATTTCTTAAGCATTTCTCTTCTCATAATCTGCTCTCAGATCGCCAGTATGGCTTCCTTAAGGGTCGCTCTACTGGTGATCTTCTTTCATATCTTACTAACTCTTGGTCATCCTCCTTTTCGGGACTTCGGTGAGACTTTTTATATTGCACTAGACATATCGAAAACCTTCCATAGAGGCTGGGATAAAACTTTTATTTCTAAAACTACCCTCCTTCGGTTTCTATCCCTCCATCTGTGCCTTTGTCTCTAATTTCCTTTCCGGCCGTTCCATAGCCGCGGTTGTGGACGGCCATTGTTCACTTCCTCACTCTATAAACTCCGGTGTTCCTCAGGGCTCTGTCCTATATTCTATTCTCTTTCTAATTTTTATAAATGATCTCCTTAACTGTACCTTAATTCCCATCCATTCATACGCAGACGACTCAACCTTGCACTACTCCATTAGTTTTTCAGAACGCCCCAGCCAGCAATCCCTCAACGACAAACATAATGAAGCCATAGAACTCTTAATTTCTGTTCTAAATACTATTTCCAATGGGGGCAGAGAAAACCTTGTTAACTTTAATGCTCCCAAACCCAATTTTCTCCATCTATCTACCCGTCAGGATCTCCCAGCGGACTATCCCTTATTCTTCAACAATACAAAAATCAACCCTTCATCTTCTCTCAATATTCTTGGTGTCTCTTTTTCTTCTGCTCTCATTTGGAAGGACCATATTACCAGTCTTGCTAAGGCAGCCTCCCAGAAGCTGGGTGTGCTCAACCGCCTTAGGGGGTTCTTTTCCCCTGTACAGCTTCTTGCTCTGTTACAGGGGCATAGTGCGCCCTTGTATTGAGTATTGTTCACATGTGTGGGGAGGTTCCTCTCACACTGCTCTCCTAGACAAAGTTGAAAGGAAGGCCTTTCGTATCATTAACTCCCGTCCACTCACCAACGCTCTGCAATCTCTCTCTCTCTCCGCCGCAATGTTGCATCTCTCTCGCTATTCTATCGCTACTATAATAATCAGTGTTCCTCAGAGCTATCCCAGTGCATACCACCTCCTTTACGTAGGGCACGTGGTACCCGTCTTGCAACTCAATCCCACCCTACTCTGTGCAACTCTCCAACCCAAGAGTGAAACGTTACTCTCAAACTTTCTTCTACTCAACAGCTGAGCTCTGGAACTCTCTCCCAGAATCAGTCTTTCCCTCTTCCTATGACTTAAATTGCTTCAAACTCCGTGTGTCCAGGCATTTTGGCTCGAAGTCCCTTGATTTTGGCCCTGTCACTCTTTCAACTATGGGGGAGGCACTCGCTATAGGCAGTTATCCCTTTTGCCTCCCTCAATCACATAGAAAAAAAAAAAAAAAT
>CM064580.1:7874972-7960424 GCA_032716605.1 Paralithodes platypus
CATTGTATTACCCGGTACATTGGCTGATCCTATTTTAGTTTAACTCTTAAAAGGCACCACAAGGTTACACACGTGAGTGCTTCTCTGATGGTGGCTATTATAAATATATATGATAATTATAGGGAAAAAGCTCGCGCCTTATTATAAACAATTTATTAGGGACAATGCAGGTCTATGGCAACCTTATATTGTACTCATGTATAATCCACTGTGGGAGAATAATTTTGATCACATTTATAAAACCCGATATTACTCGAAAAAATGCACTGTCTCATAACTCACAGAGCTCCCTCGGACTTCCTCACTGTTTAAAAACGTCTATAGTATGGAATATAATCGACATTTACCCCCTGCTGGCAACATAGATGATGATTTCAAGAAGTCATGGAGGGATGAAGGGGGGCAAAGCCCCCCCTCAACCTATCTTGTATCCCACGCTGGAAATACAAATAAATCCATCAACACACTAATTTGTTAAAATCTGGAGGGAAAAAAAAACATGGAAAATAAGGGTGCTAGCCTTTTCCCTATAAATACCATTCGTGGACCTATAATGTATAGTTTAATACAAATACATCCACTGTGATTGACTTTTGCTGATAGGCTAATTTGCATTAGTTTAATAATATTAATTTTGTATGTATGGTGTTATTACCTTAGTACAGTAATGCATTGGCCATTAAATAAACTTATTAAAAGTAGAGTATGATCGTATGCCTGCAGCAGCTACTCACAAAATAAGTTTCCTTGTTAAGGTGCTTGGAATCTAAAGTACTAGTGACTGACAATCGGGCAAATGTATGCACTAATACACACACACAATCTGACAAATTCTGCCCCTAAAGACCATTTTAACTAATACTCATCTTCTGGACAGGATATGGAAGAGGAAACAAGATGGAAGGAGGAACAAGAGAAGGAGATAGGAGGAAGAGATAAAGAAGTTGGAAAGGATGCACCACCACCACCACCAACAATCTCCTCCACCTCCAACTGTTCCTTGACACACTACCTCGAGGGGGACGTCATTACTGTTATATGTGTCGCCAGAGCAGGTAAGGTGGCAGAGAGAGAGAGAGAGAAAGGGGTACAATATCAGGAATGAGATAAAGTATGATAAAGATTTAATACACAACATATTTAATACAACTCATTTATGTTAACAGACTTCCTGCTTTATATTCACCAAATTGATTACCTGCAAACCTCCATTTCAACTCTTATGAAAGTGTGAATTTGGTGATGGTAGGAACTAAATATTAATAGAGAAAGTCGGTATAAGGAGTGATGTTGGGAAGAGGTCATTTATATCAACTTTAATGTGTTTCATTAGGAGTTAGGTTTATTGAATGTATTGGCAGTTGCTAGATCAATGATGCTGTGGATGGTAACTTATAATGCTTGCAATTGCCTAATAAATTTGAAGTACCGGTAACATCTCTCTCTCTCTCTCTCTCTCTCTCTCTCTCTCTCTCTCTCTCTCTCTCTCTCTCTCTCTCTCTCTCTCTCTCTCTCTCTCTCTCTCTTTTCTGTATATGAGTGCTGTTTTCCTTTCGCATTTTGTTTACCTTTTATATATACTGTAACTAAATATATATAACTCCTGTTCAACTGTTAGGAGAGAAAACAATGGGTCAGATGCAACAATTTCAACAATTGTGCTTTTGTGAAAACAACCGATGGTCATACGGCAAGTAACATTAAATAAAATATGCTGTTATTGTTGTGAAGCCCTTGCCATTTAAATGTCCTACACCTTAATGTTACTACCCCATCCCCATCTGTTAACTATCTGGTGGAGAGAGAGAGTGAGAGAGAGAGAGAGGGAGAGAGAGAGAGAGAAAGAGAGAGGAGCAGGGTAAATCCTTAACGAATACTATGTACCACATTTCAATTAGGAACTAATAAGGTATAACAAGGGCACTAACCTGCAGCAGCTCCTCCGCACACAAGCTTCCTTGTCAAGGTGCTTCGAATAAAAAGTGCAAGCAACTTATAATCGAACAAACTCATGCACGTACACACACACACACAATTGGACAATTTCCCCACAACTGTAATATTAACAAATAATTAATATTACAGGAGACGGGAGAGGAGACAAGATGGCAGGAGGAACACATAAGGGAGGTAGGACGAAGAAGAGGAAGAGATAAAGAAGGAGTTGGGAAGGAGAGAACCACCACCACCATCAATACCCTCCAACTTTACCTTCTCCTTGAAACACTACCTCGAGGGGGACGTTATTTCTAGTACCTGTGACGTCAGAGAAGGTAGCCATAAACTTGTCTACTGTGTCTTTTAGTTGGTTTGCTCCACTGTTCGCGATACATCCATTAGTAAGTATGTATGTACATTCAGTATGTATGTATGTATATACTCTGGCACTTACCCCAGTTTTCCTTTTTTTATGAGGGTGGCTGACTCGAGACAGAACCCGAAAAGGGACAACACAACACATCAGAAAAACAAAACAAAACACAAAATCACACACATTTAGGTCGTCCAGGATGACCTGGAAATTCGATATTTACCCTTATCAGAAAACAGGATGAAAAGTCAAATTTGTTCTTCACATTTCAAATGCTCCTGTGCCCTAGGATAAAGGCCAAACTTAATATTACCTTATAACAATGGATTCCCATGGCGTAAGGATTCCAAAAATAGTTTTGGATTAATTGTGCGCATTGTTAATTTGGCACAGTTACAATACATTTTCCAAATTTCCCTTATACAAAACATGAACATTTTAGGTAATTTTCTGAGTGTCTATTTCCCTAGTTAATTGCATCAACAATTCTTGTAATCTTCTGAGTGCCTATTTCCTTAGGTAAGAATGTATGGAATAAGCACAACTATTTTTTCCCCAAGTACAACACAATCCCTGGATACAAAATTATATTTGGGGCTTTATTGTGAAAAACCGATATTTATCTATATCGGAACAAGGCCACTTATTCCATTTTCCAATGTTCTTGTGCCCCAAGATATTGTTCCAAATTCATTGTACCTTAATTATCCCTCTCTGTTTGTCCTTTTCATTATCCTCCTCTTTTTTAATCAACTAACAAACTGTTACCTTTCGAATAACGGTATAGTTAATTTATTTTGAGACTCGTTAGCCTTGGTCGGCAACCAATCTAGGGGAGACAACCTAATAAAAATCCGGGTGGATGGGAGTCGTCAGCCTTGGTCGGCAACCTGTCTAGGGGAGTAAACCTGATACAAATCGGTACTGCTTATCTAAGTGTAAGGCAGGTTAGTGGATGGACTAGCCATACACCACCTGGCCTCGGAGTCGGACGGGTCCTAAATGGAGTGGTTAATCCTGTAGGTCCTTCAGTAAACAGGCTCGGCTTGTCCCTCTTACAGGGAATAGGTCCGCTTGGGGCCTTCTGTGTATGGCCACCCTCATTAAGGGGAGTAAGGCATCCGGCAATAGATAGATATATTGATAAAACCACATTCTCTGTGGACAAAACGATCCTTTAACTTGTATGTATGTATCAGAGGCGGGCACTTGCGAAAGCACTTCTGTAAATCGAAATTCCGCTGAAGCGGAAGTCCTGTCTTAATTAACAGATGTTTATTAGCGATAAATTCGACGAAAATAAGCGGGTTAGATTAACATAACTACTTCCGCAATCGCATACAAGCCCTCAGTGGTGGTCAACCTCTCAACCTCCCCTTGCGGGTACTATTTATAATCGACAAGGTCAAACAGGAATCCCACGAGATGGTAATGCGGTGCGGCTTTGTCAAACTATCCGCGAGTGGAGAGGTACGTATCCTTCTCCGTAGCAAGCCATCACAGTCGACGAACACACCTTCCAGAAGAGAGGGAAAGGAGAGTTGGTTTGTGAAAACTATTTACCTCCCTTATTGATAAACATAATTATTTATTGTTTCATGTATTTTTAATCACTGTTTAGTTGCTAATGCAATGGAATGTACAAACATACTATCCTACCATTGCACTAATAATTATTATGAAAACAACAGTAAATACAAATATTTCTCTACCATCTTTGCTGTAAGGCTGAACGTATTATTCTGACACATTGTCTTTACAGAGAGTATAGGCACATTTCATAATTCGCACACTTTACGCTCACACAGACCTTAGCTAACATTCCCATATATCTACCTCTTGTATCTCATTATCTCTCATATTAATGGATAGAGTTATGTGTTGTTTGATGTCATTCTTAGCATGAAATTGAACAAAATAATATCCTACCATAACATCAAAAATAATATCCTACCATAACATCAAAATATATTATGACAAAAGAGTCTAATATAAATGTTCCCTCCATCTTCCCCTTAAGCCGAGCGAAAGCTAGTGACAACTTATCCTTTCAGAAAGTTTGGTCTCTGTTTCATAACAGGCCTATTTTGCGCATGTTATCGATGGCTTTCACTTCTCAGGGAGCTCAAGTGAAATATTTAATGATAGGAGAACAACATTTATAAAAAAACAATAATTGACCTGTGTTATTTTTCTCATTATGTGTTAGTGTAATATTTAGTTTATTTAGCCCATCAAAGCAGAAATTATTCACACATTTCATAAAAATAAAATAACAAATAAAAGAGCTGATTTATAAGGTAGATAGCTAGATACAAATATAAATTAATAACATTAAATATAGAAATATAAGTACCCGATATTTGTTTAGTCTCTAAATTGAAATCTATCAAGATAGTCATATAAATGATATTGGTTGGGTGTGAAATTGATGTCTCCTATAAGCCGGTAGGCACTCTGCAGATTTTTGTGTTCTTATGTTAAATATCAAGGAATCATGTAATCAATTGATAAGTCCCTCAACCATCAGCAGAAGACTGAACGATAAAAATCAATTGAATTATTTGAAATTGTCATGGATATTATTTGCTGCCTTAGCAGTACATAATAACAATCTAAGACATCACCCAACCTCAGCCATCATGGTTCACTGGGGTAATTTCCCTCTGAATTTAGTATTTAGTTTTGTTCTCAATTATCTTTATATGATATTACTAGTCTACTACCCCAGTACTCATGAATTCCATAATAAATAAACAAGCATTAAAACATATTTAAATGTAAAACTTGCAAACAAAGTCAAACTAAAACTGGGACAAAGACAATATAAAGTCAAAACAACATATCAAAATCGCTATGTGGAAACAACGCTTACTAAAATAAAATTTATGAAATGAAAGAACACAATCCACCACATAGGGTGTACATTACTACATGAGCAAGTTAATCTGGTTCCCAAGCAAACTAATTGCACATATAACGACGCACTATCGTCACGTTCAGGGAACTAGTCAATTTGGGAAGTCCGGGAGTTTCTGGCAACTATTACTAAACTCTGCAAGAATAAAAGAAACTACAATTAGTGTTAAAATGTTATATTAAAATCAAAGTTGCAACTTGACAAGACATTAACAATAGTACAAAATAAAAATTAATAAGATATATACCGGTACTGTATAATATGCCAAAAAATACATATATAGCACTCCCTAACGATAGTGCTATCGGGTACCTGTAAGCATAGCATGCCTCAAGTGACCCCTATCAATAACTACCCTACAAATAATCTACATTTATCGTACAAATAAACTAAGGAAATCGCAAAAACAAGCAATTGATACTATCGACAATGAATACATATAATATAAGACAAATAATTACAAAATATGAAATAGTAACAACAGATTTAAACAAAGAGTACTCTTTTAACAAGAACAATCAATTAAAAAAATCATCATCAATATTAATAATAGAAAAAGATAAACAATAAATACAAACAGACACAAAGTAAGCAGAGGTTATACAAGAAACTTCACGTTAAAAATGCTTGATTAAAATTATTTATGTCAAATTTTAGAATACTGTCACAGTAATTGACCCTAAAAAGATTACATTATGTAACAACTTACTTGCCTCATAACCTATGTCTACTAAGAGTCTGTATAGTATCCTAGCTCTAGCCCAAAAGTCATCTACTTTAGTGCAAATTTTACAAAATCTTATTAACTGGGAATAAAAACAATTATAAGTTATCTCACTATTTATAAAAGGAATACAGTCAAACTCATCATGATCACTGGAATAAAGCATTAATGATTAGCAATACAATGAAAACAAATAAAACATTAATAAACTATATATACATATATTATATATACCGGTATATATCACCCCCACCCCCATCCTCCTCCCCCTTGTTTTCCTTATATTACTTATAGGCGCTAACACAGCCTCCTACACATTAAACATCGAAATCAAGATTATACTTTCTTAGGACAAGCAGTTTCGCCAAATCCTAACGAACGACGAAAACTCCACTTTCAAATTTTTTGCTGGAGCAGCCTAATGTATTCATCATTAAGTAGTCGTGGCCCTGACTCAGACACAGTATGACAAAAGTAGACCCATAGACACCCCTTACTTAGATTTTCAAAAAGCTTTTGATAAAGTGCCTCATTGCAGGCTATTATGTCAAAAGTGACTGCACTAGGTATCAATTCAGAGGTCACAAATTGGATAGAAGGTTGGCTAACAGGTAGACAACAACAAGTGGTAATCAATGGTGTTTCCTCTGAGTGGACTCCAGTCACTTCTGGAGTTCTACAGGGATCTGTCCTTGGCCTACTTCTGTTTATCATATATGTCAATGACATCGATATTGGTCTGTTTAGTGTGATCTCCAAGTTTGCAGACATCTTAAAGCTTGGAATGAATATGAAGGACCCAATATGGATTGGACAGCTCAGGATGTACCTCAACAGACTGGATGAATGGTCGGAGACATGGCAGATGCCTCTAAACTTGGAAAAGTGCAATGTGATGCATATCGGCCAAGCAAACCCCAAGACAGGCTATTCGCTATTGGGAATGCCTTTGGAAGTGACTGACTTGGAAAGGATTGGGGCGTTCTGATTAGCAGTGACCTAAAGTTTTCCAAGCTGTGCATTGAAGTAGAGTAGAAAGCTCATAAATTATTGGGCTATATGAAGAGGCAATTTAAGTATAGAAATAAGGAAATAGTCCTCACAGTTTACAATGCTCTGATATGGGCTATCTTAGAATATGCTGTTCAATTCTGGTTTCCAGCACTCACGAAAGATATAGAGCGACTGGAAAGAGTACAAGTTAGGGCTACAAAACTTAATCCATCGGTTAGAAGACTGAGCTATAAGGACCGGTTGAGAGCTCTTAATTTTTCTCCGTTGGAGACACGCAGACTAAGAGATCAGCTCATTTTCTTTTTTGGTTTTGCTGCTAGACGCCGTAATTCCCGTGAAGGGTGGCCATGAACATTAGGCGTTTGTCACGAATTGCTAGGTCAAGTTGCCGGGGCTTGACATCTACCAATAACATTATGACAGAGCGGGTTTGACCTCCCGACCCTTTGATCAGCAGCTGACACTTTACTGACTATTGTCACGGCTTGTGACATTATAGCAATACGAATACAACAAACAACCATGGCTGGAAATTAGAATTGAAAAGGTTCAGCACTTGTATTTGTGGACAATTTCTCACATATAAGATCTGTTCTACCTGGAACAAACTGTCCTCAGAAGTTGTTAACAGTTCTTCAGTAGAGCAGTTCAAGAAGAGAATAGATATTATTTTGCACACTCTGTAATGAGTGTAGTGCACTAGACAGTCTCTCTACTTTCACTTCGAGTATCTCCCCGGAATGGACCGCAAGATCTCTGAGATACTAACTGAATATGAACATGATTAGATTAATATCCAGTATTCGTGAATGGATAATAAGTCGTAGGGGTGTTCATAAACCATTAACCGTCTTGGTGGTTTAATGGTTAAGATGTCTAAAAATTTGTGTGTGATAACCCGGGTTCGAATCCTGGTGGATCACATATTATATGCTTTCATTAATTTCATTGGAGGTGTTTGGTGTTGTGGTGAAATTAATAAACAATAAAATATTCCTTGTAACTCTCTCTCCTGTTTGCTATATTACTTTCGCGTATATTTTATCTTTATCATTATGCTTATAACTGATTGCATAGAACACATGTCAACTGTTAAGAGAGAAAACAATGGGTCAGATGCAATAATGTCAAATATTGTCGTTTTGTGGATACGCATTATTGTAGTGAAGCTCTTGCCATTCAAACGGCCTACACCTTAATGTTATCCCATCTGTTAACCATCTATCAGGCTATGGAGAGAGACAGAGGACACAGGCTTCCATGGCATGGTGCTTGGAATAACGAATGCAATTAACTGTTAATCTTGCAACACACAAACACACTTGGACAATTTCACAGCAAATGCAATTTCAACAAATTATTATCATTACAGAAAAGGGAAGAGGAGACAAGATGGAGAAACAAGAAAAAGAAGAAGGATCTGGGAAAGAGAGAAAAACCACGACCACCAATCAGCTCCATACTACCTCGAGGGGGACGTTATTACTCTTAAATGTGTCAGCATGGCAGGTGAGGTTATATTTATTACTTGCCTCTTGTGTCTTATGCCTTATACTTGTATTGTGTTTGCCTGATTCCCTTTTCCCTTATTCTGTAACTGTTTCCTTATAGCCTGTCCAAGTGTCCATGTACTTTACAGTTTGTTGATGCATGTATTGATCGCGAGTCATTGAATTTTACTTGTTCCAGTGTTCCCACTTGTCATACGCGTAATCACTATTCTTCATACTTACTCCTTACTTCTTCAATCTCCTTGTTTATCTTGCGTCACCATTTGCGTGACACTTTCAGGTTATATTCTTTAAAACCTTATTTGTGTCTTCCATTGCGTTCTCATTATTATTCATATTCTTGTATAACAACCAATTCAGAAAATTATGATGTTACAGTGAGGTCCACGCTTGGATCTTCTGATCACTGTCTATCACCTACCACACCTTCCCACTCTGAACCTGTTTTGGTGACTAAATGGCATTACGATAGGGCAGACTGGGAGGGTCTTCAAAGTTTCTTTATTGATATTCCCTGGACCTCTTTCTTTTCAAATGATGCACACTCCACCTTGAGCCACATACAAGATTTTGTAAAAATTGGAATGGAAACTTTTATTCCTCATCAAAAGTACATTAACCCTTAATTAGCGGCGAGCAACATAAGTCGAGTTAAATAAAGCTGGACTATGTGGCGGCGCTCGACATAACTCGAGTGGCAATTTCAGCACGTAATGTGGCTGAGAGAGAGAGACAAGTGGTGGCAGGAGACTAGCGAGCGTATGACTGCTCCAGACCACCGCGGCGAACCTACTGACACAAATATCAGCTCCCTCCTCCCTCTCTCACTCGCTACATACTCAATTATGTACCGAAAGTACCGAATTACCTGCTTTTTGCACTCGCGTTGCACGGTTATTGCAAGAAAACTATCCATCATACAAGGATCGTTATGGTGTCATTCGAAAGCTCTGTTTATGCCCTTTCAGGGATAGGTACTTGTTTTACGTTCTGGGTCTTATTTAGGCATGAAAATGATCACGTAAACAGCCCTATTTTGGCTAAAAACACCCCGCTGGGCGGTACACATAAATAAACCGCATAGGCCGCTCGTAAGGTGTTAAAAGATCTAATTCACCTAAATGGTTTGACCATAATTGTGCTAGAGTAACTGAACAAAAAGCAATAGCCTACAATGCATACACAAGATCAAAAACACATGAAGCCTTTAATTACTTTAGAAACATCAGAAATCATGCCAAAACTGTAATAAACCTAACTAAATCAAACTTTCTCCACAAGCAGGCAAATAAACTTCTAAATAATCCAAATGATAACAAAATATTTTGGTCTACTCTTAACTCATTCAAATCCAACTTCACAACTGCTTCCACCATTAAAATCTCCGACTGGCAATCTTGTAAGTGACCCACGATGTAAAGCTAACCTTCTTGCGGATATTTTCTCCACCAACTCAACCTTAGATGAAATAAATCAAGATGTCCCTGTACTTAATTTTAATTCTCCTGAAATTCCCTCACTTAAGATCCACACCAGACATGTCAAAACTATTTTGCAGAATCTCTCAGTAGATAAGGCTCCTGGTCAAGATGAAATTCCTCCAATAGTACTTAAGAATTGCTCCTTGGTGCTCGCTCCTGTATTGGCAAAAAATTTCCGTCTATGTACTCATACCTCATGCTTCCCAGTACCCTGGAAAGAAGCAAACATCCATCCAGTTCCTAAAAAAGGTGCCTCTTCAGATCCATCAAACTACAGACCAATTGCTAAAACTTCCACTCGTGGTAAAGTCTTTGAAATGATATTAAATAATCACATAATTAAGCATCTTGAGAATAATAAATTAATCAGTGATAGGCAATATGGTTTTAGACGATGTCGATCAACTGCAGACATTCTTTGCCTTCTTACGCATCAAATCAACCAAGCTACAGATCAACATGGTGAAACACATACAATAGCACTGGATATATCAAAGGCATTTGATAGAGTCTGGCATCAATCCTTATTGTCGAAGATGTCACACTACGGCCTTGCATCATTAGTTCCACTAATTTCTTCTTATCTTCATAACAGAAAAATATGTGTAATGGTAGATGGCCTTTATTCTCAATTTCACTCAATAAATGCTGGTGTTCCCCAGGGATCAGTTTTGGCCCCAACTCTGTTCCTCATTCATATTAATGATCTCATATCTACCACTCATAATCCAATACATTCCTACGCAGATGACTCAACACTCCACAGTTCCTTCACATTTACCAATTCTTTCACCCAACCCGATCTTATAAATTCAAAAATAAGCACTGCAATTTCTCTGAACCAGGACCTTTCTAGAATTGAAGAATGGGGACAAAGGAATCTAGTTTCCTTTAATGCACAGAAAACCAAGTACATTCAATTTTCTAACCGACAGAATCTCACTGACTCCCATATATTTTTTAATGATGTAAATATTCCCACTTCCCCTAGTATTGACATTCTCGGTGTAACATTAACTACTAACTTGAGCTGGACACATTATGTTAGAAGCATTGCTAAGAATGCCTCTAAAAAACTGGGACTCCTGTACAGAGTTCGAGAATTCTTCACTGACGAGCAGTTGACCGTAATATATAAAAGTCATGTGCGTTCTCAGATGGATTACTGTTCACCTCTGTGGAGTGGAAGTGGAGTGGTTGCATTGAGGCAGTTGGACAAAATTCAAAATAAAGCTATTAGATTAATCAATAACCCTGCAATCACACAGGACCTTCCTACATTATCCTTACTAAGAAACGTTGCATCCCTTGCAGTATTCTACAGATATTTTCACAGCATTTGTTCCGAGGAACTTGCTTCAATTGTGCCGCCTCTCCACATCTTTCTCCGTAGAACTAGGGCAGCTGAGAGCGCCCATGAATTTACACTTTCTCCTCCACAATGCAGAAATTCTGCTTATCAAAATTCATTTATCCCTAGAACTACTACTCTTTGGAATTCACTTCCCTCGAATTGCTTTCCACAAACTTACAATCTACAAATGTTTAAATCCAGTTGTTACAAACATTTTATTAATGGAGGATGCCTTTTGGCACATGGACCTTTTTGTTTTATCTGTGTTTTCCTTCCTCCGTTCATTGTCTCTTTAAAAAAAAAAAAAAAAAAAATGTTTTTATGTCTTCTTACCTTGCAGTCCCTGATTATTTTCTAGTTTCCTTTACATTAATCATCTGTCAATATTATATTAAGTTCATGTCTTCTCTTTTCGATATATAATTTCCTTTATTTCGTTGTTCATTACTATGTTATCTGATTAATGTATTTTTATATCAAACATATATAAGTTTGTGTTCCTCCCATTTTACTTCTCTGACATAGTATTTACTTTATCCTGTGTATTATCCTTATTGCGATAATATCACCTATAATTCTGGTTTAAATATATCTATACTTACCTAATCAATCCTAACCGTCCGGAACTTACCGAGGGAAATATTTGACTGATGTAATGGTGAATGTTTTAAAGGAAGTTGTATTCCATTTTCATCTTAACCCCTTCTGTACCCGCAACGTCCTTTTTAACTTTATTCTGGCTACTATTATACGATTCTATGCAGTTTAAAATTATCTCCAGCCATTAACAGGCTTCAATTTATCTCACGCAACCCTTTTTAATACCACATATCCTTCTTAAACTGCATAAAATCGTCTAAATTTAGCTAGAAAATAATTAAGAAGATATCGCCAGTAGAGAAGGGGTTAATGTGAGGCTGTATTTGGCTTACAATATGAGGGTGCAATTATATAGGGTGTTTTAAACAGCACTGTGTTATGACCGGGACTACGAATAAAACAAGGGCACTTAATGATTGGACTAGTAATAGGGCACTATGCAACAACGGTACGCTAGATTCAAACCCTCGAACTTATATGCCGGCGAACAAAACACCTATACCCTCCAGGGTTAATCTGCGATAGCAGGGTATCCTTAACTGGGCATAAATGTACTCTACTTCAGGCAAACCTGCACTGGTATAGCCTGATAACAAACAAGATGCATGTTACGTTAAAATGCATAAAAAGGAATCTATGGAAAGATCAATTAAATCACTGCAAGATTTAATACAATAAAAAGATGCTTCAATACAGTTACTCTAAACAACAATAAACTCTTCACTCCTATCTGAAAGAAAGTGAAGTATAGTCCTACAGCATAGACCTGGAAACTTCTGAAGAAAGTCTGATGCTCATAAGATGCTCGTACTGATTTAGAACTATATAAAGGCAGGAGGCAGGACACCACACGTATAAATCGAATACACTATAAGATAGGACATATAATGTTAACTGACACGAGAATACTATAAATGCGCAACGGTAGCAATGTTCGACACTAAAAGAAGTACTTCCTCATCAATGAAACAGTCTGCTATGGTTGTGGGGCTCAGCAACAACCTAGACTAATAAATGCTGTGAATAATAATGCGCACATATCAAAGTGCTTATATTAAATACTAACAAGTGTCTACTCGATTAATAATGTCTAGCTGGGATACTCTAGGTAAGGAACTGGGGTTGAGCAAGACAGACTCGTAGCCTAGCGATGTCCTTAAGACTGCATCCTTTAAGTTATGTTAATTGACTAGGGGGCTCTCTCGATAGATCCAGATCATGAGTATCTGGTTCTATCCTGGCGACCCTCTAAAGACAAGCATAGAGGCAGCAAAGTGTGGAACTGGTACGGGCCAAAACCCTCAGTCAACACAATGCTGCACTCGCAAAGGACGCAACCGAAAACACAACCCAGGTACACCACAGGTCTCGAAGTCGTGTAGGTATAAGCAAACCGTACACACATCGGAGACAACGACTACAGTTACTTTATCCCAGTCTAGCATTAAATAAAAGAGCAGAAACACTAAATCAATAATGGAGACACACAAAGTTCTTAACCTATACTAACTAAGAACCCTCAAACCTATTCTAAGTACATGTAAATATTGCGTGTCGGATGGTTGAAAACCACAGTTGCTCGCACGTTTGGGGCTAGCAACACGTATTATGTAAAACATGCATCCTCCTTCATTCACTGTCCCCCCCTTCACTCACTCAACCCCACAATTTGCCGGAGGATAACAGGTTTTTCACAATACGTAGACGGAGGTCTTTAAAAAAAAAAAAAAAAAAAAAATGTAAATATCTCTGAGGACGGCGCATGCAATACAATGGGCTGGCTATGAAAACCGTATGCAGAACCCAAGGGGAGTGTTGTGCAGTTAATAAAGGTTAGAGTATGGAAAGAGAGAATCGAGTGAGAGAAACAGTGATAAAGGTGGTGATCGGGAGAGAGTATGCAAAGGGATGTTAGAAGCACGCACGCCAAGCCTGTCCTGACGAGGACAGCTCCTGGGGACCCTCATGGAGGAGGTAAGTTACACAGGAGACCGCAAAGGCGCGATGGTCGGCCAATCACGGGCCGAGACGTCACAAGACAGCAAGCGTCATAGGACACAGCCAGACACGCCGTCCAATGGCGAGCGAGAGGCTGGAATGCACCCGTACATACAGACACTTACTACCTCCTCGCTCTGAAAGTCTTTCTCATTCACACGCTGGTACTATTATCACTACTGTTGATATAAAAGATAACCCGTTGTCACAGACGAAAACAAAGACCACCACTGGACTGTCTGTGACAATGCGATTACTAGGAAAGAAAGAACAACATTCTCTGATAACTGTAGCCATTTCGATGTCCCTGGCGAGCGCTAGTGGCCAACGAGAGGCGATTCTGCCAACGCTGGTAGACGTCACAACTGCAGTTAAGGAACTAGTTTTAGCCAAAGATTATAGCACCTCAACAAATACGCTTCCCCACATATTACATAACATAACCTTATCAGAAGATTGGCCTAAACTAAAGTATACCTAACGACACATCCTCATATAAACTATTAACCTAATATATATAACGTTTGCCAAATATATTAGTTCTATATCCTATCATTCCCTAAGGTGTCCATATATTATCATAAGCTTAGCCTCGCCTAACCTTAAGCTAATGTAAACTATCGTATTTACCTAACTCATAACTATACATATCCTACCTAATCTAGGCCTAACATAACCCTAGCCCAACATAACATTTACCTAATTATATTGCGTTAAATCACATAGTTATGTAGATCTAGATGGATATGTAGGTTATACATATTACGAAATATAATATATTTTGCGAATCAGAATTATGATATTTCATAAGACGTGTACCGAGTATGTTTTTGTATATACCGGTACATAAATATCAAGAATGATATTGTGATATGCGCTGGGAGGCCTAACTATAATAATGTTTAAAACCTTTTATCCGGCTATTATTTGGAATGTAGTCGGTATTCACTCATATGCATTTAACAAGAGGTTTGGTTCAGAGACACTTCTAGTACAGCAGATATTCATAACAATTGTGCAAATTATGAATAAAGCATGAACTTTTTACCAGTGTTAGTACATACCATAAGGTTCATTTTCAGATCGGGAGGTAAGTCAGATTTGACCTCTGAGGATAGTGAGAGGTCAATGACCTCAATTACATTGAAATTATAATTTTTTCACGATTCTGGTGCAGTTTGTCTGTTTTGGGAATCATTAAAAAGGTATGTTGCCATGTGTTGGTCCCTTTATCTTCTGGAGAGCCTTTATACATAATCACAGGATGCAACCATGACTGAACAAGTGCTTTAAATGAGGTCAGTGACCTCAGAAAACAAATTTATTGAAATACACATTTAGGTTATTGTGGTGTCCAGAACAGCTTGCATGAAATCGTGTTGTAAGATCATCTGTGCAACCTTAATTTTCAATGTGCACTGAACATAGTCTATAAGCTTAAAGTACAGTGAGGTCAGTTACCTCAGACACATGTATAGTACATACCGGTACATGTATAACACACACATTATCCATATAGACGCATACATATAAAGGTGTCTGATTGCACCTAACAGTCTCCCGAACATGCACATAATGCAGTGCACTTGACTGCAGCCTTGGTGCACTTGCAGCGGCCGGTACATCCCTTCTTGCAGACGCAGTGGATCAGTTCGTGGCAAGATTTTGATGCCTCTGGCAGTGTTGTCCAAAGAGGCTGCCACCCAGAGGCCTCCTTTGTCCAGCCCCAGTCAGATGGGATTGGTAACTCTGGATTCAGGACCAGAGTTTGGTTCCAGCAGTTGCCCTGGAGAGATGCACGCTTGATGTGCTGCTGGAGTGCTGCCTGCGTTGGGGGAATGTTTTCTAGAGCCCTAGACTTGTGTGCGAAGAGCTGTTTCCTAGCATCGTTCACTTCCATGGTGTCACTGGTGCGGTCATACATCAGCACAACGAAGCGCTCCAGCAGTGACATTGACTCCTCACTGACATCACTTGGCATGCGTAAGAGTTCTTCAAAGGCATCAGTCACCTCTGGGAACACTTTCCAAATCTCCCAGGCAGTCTTCTTCCCCCTGCCAGCGAAAGAAGACACAGTGTCGCACCCTGTGAGGGCATGGAAGATGGGGAGAGTAGCACATTGTCTTGGGTTCATGGCGGCAGCCAGTTGGTGAACAGCTATGTACCGGAAGCTGGATCCAGTACCAAGAGCTATCCACAGCTCCAAAGCCACAAGCCCTCCCACCACACTTCCAGGCGCACCCTTCATATTAATCGTCTCCCCGGGCCAGGCACATGATGGACTATTCTCTAGTCCAACTTGCGCCAGACCCCTTACTCCAAATGACCACGTGTTCACTCAACTATTCACAAGCATTCTCCATTCACTCCTGTCCACCACCACTTCCCCTGCCTGATCTATAGTCATTCCTCTATCATCCAAAGCCTTTCTTACACAGTCTCTCCATCTCAATGGGGGTCTTCCTGCCCTTCTATCTCCCCTTGTACATGGTGGTGGTGGGTATATACAGATGGTAGGTTAATGTGGTGGTGGAGTGGTTCAGGATATTTGTTGTGTGCCTGGTGTAGGCAGTACATGGTGGTGGTGGGTATATACAGATGGTAGGGTAATGTGGTGGTGGAGTGGTTCAGGATATTTGTTGTGTGCCTGGTGTAGGCAGTACATGGTGGTGGTGGGTATATATAGATGGTAGGTTAATGTGGTGGTGGAGTGGTTCAGGATATTTGTTGTGTGCCTGGTGTAGGCAGTACATGGTGGTGGTGGGTATATATAGATGGTAGGTTAATGTGGTGGTGGAGTGGTTCAGGATATTTGTTGTGTGCCTGGTGTAGGCAGTACATGGAGGTGGTGGTGGGTATATATATATATGGTAGGTTAATGTGGTGGTGGAGTGGTTCAGGATATTTGTTGTGTGCCTGGTGTAGGCAGTACATGGTGGTGGTGGTGGGTATACTGTATATGGAGTTGGTGAGGTCACGCATTAGGTCACCTTCCTTGCTTTTGTCTGTATGGTTATGCTGTTTATATATTTGTATATACAGTATGTAAGTAGAATTGTCTTTAGTGTTACCTGAGCATGTTAAAATCGTCTTAAAATGCAAGCGAGAACTATCTCTATTTATTCAAAATCTTCACAACACTGTTTAGGTGTTTCAAAATCTTAATTGTTCCAAAGTATTAATGATAGCTCTACTTGTATACAGAATGTCTGTACTGTTCGTGAAAACCAAATACTGTTAATGTTTACGCTGTTGCATAAACAATTCCCTCAACTATTTGGTGGTAATTTGACGTAAAATCTAAAATCTGGTTTATGTAGAATTACCCAGTCACAAAGGCTTATTGTGTTATTAAAGGTATATATTTCTTGGACTTACTATCTGTCAATAGAATTACCAACACTATGATATACTATACGATGCCAAAAATCAATTGCATATTGCAACAAATTAATACACAATCAAGAGTATGTCCCCAACAATGTGCAACAAACCTGATAACTTAGATAGATCTTGAACTTTACAGACAGGTTAACCTGACTGAAGGTTTAAATGACACACTACACATCTCCATTCCTCACCAACCTCATCCTTCCCTTCATCCAATTTAACTTTACCCCTTTACATCACAACCTACTGCAACCTTCCCTCTGTCCATACTCTATATACTCTATTTAGTATGATCAGTATCAATGCTTCCTTAATTTGGGTTAATGTAGCGTTACGTATCTCTCCGTAGTCTTAAGTTGAACGCTTCCGTAACCTTAGGTTGAACGTTACATATTTTGGGAAGCGTATATTATTTTATAGTTAAATATGGGCAAGTATTGTAGGATTACAATTCCCATATATTACTGTGTTACTTATTATTATTGTATAATAAAAGTGATACATTTACCGCATGCTTTGCGCGTGCGCCGATAGTCACGAGGGACTCGAAGAAGACTCCCGCGCCCCACTCTGCAACCAACCTTCGTCCCTGCCACACGCTAAGCGCTTTCTCTTTCATTGTCTCATTTCTTAGGTGTTTTAGCTTCACTTTCATCTCAGTATCATTGTCACATCATCATCATTAGGTATCATGAAACTTTAACGTAAATACAATCTAAATTAGCCTATTCTAGCCACTTTCCTTTAGCCTATTCCTTATCCCACTAACAATTTGAGTTCACCTAGCCTACATTCCGTCATCTTTACTATCACCATCTGAGCTTTCATCATAAAAGGTAAATTTAATCTTATGTGATTTACCCATTATTATTACAGTCCACTTAAAGATCTAAAATAACCACATAAATTGGTCCTTCGAACATTCGGTAGTTTGCTCCCTTTGTTTCAATTTTTGTGTTGGCAGTTGGTGGTTAGCTTGTGTTTGGTGGGGGCTTCCCTGTTCGTATTTCTCCTTTTGCCAAACCTCATGGCCCAGGGCTTTTGGCCTGATGGTGCTGCTGGCGGCGGGGTGGGCGGGGATTTCGAGGAAAAGAGGGCGGTCTACCCAGAGACTATGAGAAAGGTGGCGATTTTGGACCACTCTTACGTGCGTCATTTATATGTGGATCGCCCTGTGTAACGGCCTTTCTTCACCGTGACTCCTCGGGCCGGCCCAGGTGCCCGCATCAGCACTTTGAGGAATACGAGCACCTGGAGTCGACTTCTGGCGCTGAGACCCGAGTTAAACTTCTTGGTAATCGGGGGTAACGACATTGAGAGCAGAGTAAGCCATAGAGGGATTGCCGAAAGGATCGAGGTGCTGGCCGAGGAGGTGGAGCATCGCACTGGGGGAAAGTAGGGGTGATAAGGATTGAAAAGAGGCAAGCTCCACGAGAGGTCTCTGCAGCGGAGTTTAACCGCATCAGGAACGCCGTCAACGGGTGATTGGAGCGCCACATCCATTTCACCCGAGAGCGGTATTCATCTATAAACACCTCCGAGGCAGACTTCGGTCCCAATGGCGTACATTTGACCCCAGACGCATCGGACCGACTGTACGCGGAGATCTTGGCCACATGTCGCAATTTCTTTGGCTAAGAGGAGGCTGCGCTTTTGCTTTTGGACAGGGCATACAACGAGATGTTTCCCCATCTTGAAAATAAACAATAAATGATCAAGACCAGTACAGTATCCAAAACATTTCATTACTTTAAATTTAGTCAATAATTTAATTACTGTAATTTTTTTTAATCTAACTTTTTCGGGCTTATCTATTTTGATTAATACTCCTTTAGGCCTAGAAAATATTATCACAATTGGCATTGGGTTAGAGCATATTATACATACAGTATATACTGTACTGTAAAATAACTTCTTTAAAATTTAAGGTTATTTGATCGCATATTTTGTCTAAATTCACTCGTCTTATGCCCTGAAGCTCTAGGTTGATACAACGGCTAATTCGTTGAGTGTGGGTTAAACCAGCTCAAAATGTCTTTATATGTGACTGTTTTTTTTCTTGTGTATAATTTCCACACAAACAATTAAATGTTGGTACCCATTGACTTTAGCCTACTTATTTTACACAGTTTAATCAACTAGTTTCACCCAAATGCCAAGCTACTGATCTTAAGAATTTATACGCAAGCATGGAGAGTGTGATAAAGTCAATCATTAGCTATGGCATTTGTTTGGAGGAATTTTGTGTGGTGACTCTTATTAACAAATTACCATCACCAATAAAGGAGACAATAAAACGGGAAATGGGAGATATGAGCCTGGATTACAAGAAATTTACCCATTGCTTCCAGGCTGAAGTATACAACTTGGCAGGTCAAGACAAAGTGGGAAGTACACCAATGTGGCTACTGCAACATTTACCGCCCTGAGTGAAAGGAGGACATTCAACTTTATCTTGTGTAGTGGCACCAATCATTTGTGGTACAAGTGTTTGAAAAATAAAATAGGGCCTCTTAAAGTGAAAATAGCCCGCCAACTACGTCTCTGCACTGGGTGCTTGTCATAAGAGCATGGCCATTTGGGTTGTGCTAACCCTATCATTAGAAGCTGCAAGTTTTGTAAGGGTAGGCACTTTCATTCCTTACTGTATGTACACTGGAACAAGGAAAGGAAAGTAGACCAGTGGAGGATAACAACAAGAGAGAGCATACTGCTTCTACATCAACTACAATGTCCGTTGCTATAGTTGGAAGTACCGTAATCTTGCACACCGTACAGCTGCCGGTAAAAGGTAAGGAAAATAAATGTTTCAAAATCAGATCGCTACTCTATCAATGTTCTCAGAGGACCTTTGTGAAGTCTTCTGTTCTATCTTCCCTTTCCTATAATTCTAAAGGAACTGAGGAGTTATGTCTTCACGGATTCACCGGAAAACAAGCCTCTAGAGAATATCATATCGTAGCACTGTATTACACACACAGAGGTAAATTTCATCAACTAGACACATTAGTGTTTGATGAATTGCCAGAACATAAAGGTGAACTTAGCTTAAAGTCTTAACTGGTTAGTTTGCATTATAAAGGCATAAAATTAGCCAATCCTCACGCAACGGACACAGATCAGTTGGAGCTGCTCATCGGTGCTGATCACTATTATGACATACTGCGGCCTGGGTATAAAAGGTCAGGGAGTCTAATTATGCTTCCTACCAAGTACGGACAAGTAAGCATGTCATTACATACAATACAATGATTTAACGTCATTTTTCCATTACATGCATTGTAACGGCTCAGACAGGGTTGCCTTTCAGTAGTTGGAGTGTACTGTAGATAGCGCTAACCGTGACTCAGCAAGACTCAACAGTGTCCCCCTGCAGCACTTGCACCTGCAGTATCTGCAACCACACCAGCCTTAACAGTGTTACAAAAAGACAGCTCCATAACAAGACTCCACTGTATATTAGGCAATTTGAATTATAGCACAATATAGTCCTGCCCCAACACTGCTCCAATATGCAAACACTGTTGCCGACACAGGTGTGGTGCCAACCAGCGCCCAGGTAAGACTCCGTCCCCTGTGGCACCTATCCGCACCCCACCCGCCTCGGCAGTGCCATATGAAGACAGTGCTAAGATAAAGACTATTGCATAGTAATGGCTGTTTGTCTACAAGTCTATCACCATCCCCCCTATTAGTCGCCTTGTACGACACACATGCAGTAGGATGCGTGAGGCAATATTCTTTTTTTCCTCCACCATTAAATAAAGGCCCCCTTACCCCCTGCGGGATATGTGGCACAGAAGACCAGCTCCAGCACTGAAGTAATTACTATAATGAAGGTAGCAATAACACCAATGGACGATATGTCTACTGGTAAAATTCCATCATGCAAAAATGACTTAAATATTTTGTGGGATATCGATCATATCGGGATAACGCCTAAGGAATATTCACAAGTTGAGCGTCAAGCACTATTTTCATATGAGGATACTGTTATCTATGATCCTGACAGCCAACAATACAAAGTGAGACTGCCCTGGAACAGCTGCCAACAAACAAGAATTTGGCAATAGGCCGCCTTCGTGGGCTTCAGAGATGATTCATTAAAGAACCTGACTTTTGGGAGGAGTACTCAAAAGTCATAACGGATCAGGTGTTCCGTGGTTTTATAGAAGAGGTGCCTTTTGATAATTCAGATACCGGACATTACTTGGCTCATCATGGCGTTGTAAAGTAGAGCAAGACGACACCAGTGCGTATCATCTTTGACTGTTCAGCTAAGGTGAGTGATCGTCAGTCCAGTCTTAATGACTGCCTGTATACTGGGCCTTCACTGGTACCAGACTTGGCGCAGGTTTTACTCCGGTTTAGACTCCATCAATATGCCTGGGTGTCTGATATCGAGAAGGGGTTTCTGATGTTAAAACACCATGAGGACGACCCGGACTATACTCGGTTTATGTAGATGAAATTCCCTCAGCGGCTCAATTCCCCCCTCGTTTGTTACCACTTCCAGGTGGTATTGTTTGGCGCTATATGTACCCAATTCCTTCTAAACACCACCATTATGAATCACTTATCAAATGTCAGTGCAGATCCGCAGGTTATTCAGCAAATTCGATCAGGGCTATACATCGATAATTTGCTGGGTACAGGAAATTATGAAGATTTCCTGATTGATACCTACGGTGTGGTCCGGGATAATATGAGTGATGCCCATCTATATTTGCATGAGTGGGTGACGAATAGTTCTACTTTGCGGACTGTACTACAACATGATGGAGTGGCGGAAGTACTGCAGGAACAAGTGAGGGTGCTAGGGCTGCATTGGCAGACGGACACAGATACCCTCTCATTCGGTGTTCAATACATTCAATATTCTCAGATTACAAAACGGATTTGCTTGAGTTTGACTGCTAGACTGTTTGACCCCTTGGGGATAGTTCTACCAGTGTCGATCAAATCATGATTATTCCTTCAGCAATTATGGAGAGTAAAGTCAGATTGGGATGAGGTTTTATTGGGCTATTTGGTTCAGGAATGGGAAGACATGATTTCAGATCTTCGTCTCTGCAAGGGTTTTAATTTTCCTCGGAGAATATTCATGGATCAGCCTGTTTCCACTCATGCCTTCTCAGATGCTAGCAAGGTCGCTTACGGGACTGTTGTTTACTTTGTTGACACAAGTGGCAGCCGTCTTGTCATGGCGAAAGCTAAGGTCGCCCCGATCAAATTCCTTTCCATCC
This sequence comes from Paralithodes platypus, assembly GCA_032716605.1. NCBI lineage: Eukaryota > Metazoa > Arthropoda > Malacostraca > Decapoda > Lithodidae > Paralithodes > Paralithodes platypus. The sequence goes on from CM064580.1 coordinate 7,897,522, forward strand.
CAAAATTAGAGCTAACTGCAGGTCTGTTGGCTGCTAGATTCGTTCACTTTATCGAGGAAGCTTTTACAAATTTGCCATTCATCTCGGGGACAGTTATGTGGAGTGACAGCCAAATTACGCTCTACTGGTTACATAGCCGACATAAGCTACCAGTATATGTCACCAACCGTGTCGACGAGATTTATACCCTGCTCCCGACCGCACAGTTCCGGTTTGTGTCTACCAAAGAGAATCCAAGTGACTCCATTACTCGTGGTGTGTCTGCTAAATTTCTCAAATCTTCTGCGTTGTGGTGGCTTACTAATCCCAACAAATGGGCAGAGAATATAGATTTGAACGAACAGCACACTGCTATTGTGGCACCAGTAATTGACTCTGTACCTAAAGATGACACACGGTTATGGGACTGGGCTAAATTCAGCAGATATCAGAAACCACAACGTGTTACAGCATGGGTGATACGCTTGGTACAATATATAAAATAAAAAATCAAAGGCACACCGCACACAGGTAGTGCTCACCTCAATGTGAAGATCATAATTGCGAATATAATACTACATACGCTCTGTCAACAAGAAATATATACGCAGGGATATAAATTATTGGTTAAGGGAACAAAGTCCAGGAATAACCTGATCAACCAGTTGGGCTTACACTTGAAGGGAGATTTAATACATTGTGGAGGCAGATTACGATTGGCAGCACTCTCTGAGGCAAGTAAGTATCCAATACTACTGCCCTCCAACCATCCCTTAACCCTTAACAATCGGTGACCGTCATATGACGGGCGAGAGATAAATGGACAATCCCGCGGTACCCATCATATGACGGGCGGCATTCTGAGCACATTAGGGGCTCTGAGAGAGAGTATGTACGTTGGGAGGATGACAGGCGGGGGTTTGACTGCTCGGCACCACCACTGGGCCGGTTCTATGACCACCGCCGCCTCCCTACACACACACGGCCTCGCGATATAAGGAAAAAACTGAGGAAATTACCATATTTAGGGTAATTTCACCTCCGGTTGTGCGATCGCTACAGGATAACCCGTGGTCGTACAAGGATGATTCAAGTGTCATTGGAAAGGTCTATTATCGCCCTTTCACGGATACTTAATTGTATTACGCTCTGGCTCTTGTTTATGCATGAAAAAGAGGATGTAATGAAGCTCATTTTCCGTATATATGCCTGCTTGGCAGGTAGTTGATGTTACAAACGGCCCCGATTTTTGGGTGTTAACCCACCTTATCATAGATATGTGTCACCGACTCTGTTGCCATTATGGGGTGGGACACATAGCCTATGTCAGACAAAGATGGTGGGTTCCTAGAATCAGGCAGGTGGTCAAGAAAGTCCTACACAAATGTTTAAAATGTAGACGGGTACAGGGAGCACATTATGATCCCGTTGGAGTACCTCCTTTACCAGACCTGCGAACCACCCCAGGAGACCCATACAAAGTTACCAGGGTAGATTACAGTGGAGCAATCCCTGTTAAGGATTCACCCAATCTTAAGGTATATATGATACTTTTCACCTGTGCCATTACCAGATCAATTCACCTGGAATTGGGCACCAATCTCACTTGTGATAGTTTATTACATGCCTTCAAAAGATTCTGCAGTAGACAAGGATATCCATGTATCATGCTGAGTGACAACGCAAAAACATTCATAGGGGCATCTACTTATCTTCAAGACGTGAGCAATAACCCCAAGATTCAAGCCTGCCTTGCGGACGTGAAATGCAAGTGACGATTTATTCCCGCTTGAGTACCTTGGTTCGGCGCGATTTGGGAAAAAGCCATCGGGATCGTGAAGGCAGGTTTGAAGAAGGTGTTGGGTAGAGCTCTCATTTCAATTGAGGAACTCTACACCATACTCTTTGAGATTGAAGCCACAGTAAATGATCGCCATCTATATTATGCCTCTGGTGATTTGGATGACCTTTTTTTTTTTTTTTTTTTAAGAGACAATGAACGGAGGAAGGAAAAACACAGATAAAACAAAAAGGTTCATGTGCCTAAAGGCATCCTCCATTCATACATTTTTTGTAACAACTGGATTTAACATTTGTAGATTGTAAGTTTGTGGAAAGCAATTCGAGGGAAGTGAATTCCAAAGAGTAGTAGCTCTTACCTCAATCACACCCTCAGTACTGGTACGTGGATACATACTGCGGGATCTTCCTGAGGAACATGATGAGGATGCTGTTGGAGATCCAGATTATGTGAGTAAAGAAGTGATATCGGCACGTTACAAATACATTCGCAAACTGTCTCGAGATATTGGGCGTCGCTGGTCGACAGAATATTTGGTAAATCTAAGAGAAGCACAGAGAAGTAAACTAGCTCCAATAACGGGTCATTGGCCTAGGGTAGGTGAGGTGGTATCTGTCTCTTGGGTCCGCAAGCATTCTGGAATTGGGTCGAATAGAGGAGTTGTTACCCGGTTGTGATGGTGAGGTTCAGACCAAGACTGGAGTAATCACACGTCCAACTATACCAGAGGTCGGCAACCTGCGGCACTTCCAGGACACTTAATTGTGTGGCTCCAGAAGCTTCAGAAATAATAATTCTTCCTTCAAAATGAAGGCATTATATAGCACATTCAAGGCAACATTAGATTTGTTTATTCAACTTCGAAAAGATGTATAGGTATCAATCGTTATGATTTCTAGAAATGTGACACGTCTTTCCTAAGCTTGTGAATACCAGGATATTGAACAATATCACTATAATTTGTTTAGTTCAGAAGTAGGGTATATTCTCTTATTTCTGAAGTACTGCAGATTTCGGTTGATGAGACCAATTGTTTTGTATTGCGGCTCCGACAGCACAAAATTTGTATGACACTTTTAAATAATGGCTCTTCTAGCTTTAAGGGTTGCTGACCACTGAACTATATGGTGATACCCTCTAGAAGGTGACCAAGATCGCAAGGACGACCCCTCGGACCAGTTATCCAGAGATGTCCCCTCCCTGGCTTCTACTTCGGCGCAGCGGACGCCCCAGTCGACAGGCGGCCCAGATATCCTCCCAAACCTGGCGGGATAAGATTGCGTCCGGGCAATTATAATCATGTAATATTTGTATATTTCGTTGGCGGGAATATGTCCATACTCTATATACTCTATTTAGTATGAACAGTATCAATGCTACGAAATTTGGGTTAATGTACCGTTACGTATCTTTCCGTAGTCTTAAGTTGAACGCTTCCGCTTCCGTAACCTTAGGTTGAACGTTACATATTTTTGGGAAGCGTATATTATTCTATAGTTAAATATGGGCAAGTATTGTAGGATTACAATTCCCATATATTTCTGTGTTACTTATTATTATTATTCCCATGTATCTCCTTGTATAATAATGGGATACATTTACCGCATGCTTTGCGCATGCGCCGATCGTCACGAGGGACTCGAAGAAGACTCCCTCGCCCCACTCTCTAACCATCCTTCGTCCTTGCCACACGCTAAGCGTTTTATCTGTCATTGTCTCATTTCATAGGTGTTTTAGTTTAACTTTCATCTCAGTATCATTGTCACATCATCATAATTAGGTATCATGAAACTTTAACGTAAATACAATCTAAATTAGCCTGGTCTATCCACTTTCCTTTAGCCTATTCCTTATCCCACTAACAACTTGAGTTCACCTAGCCTACCTTGCGCCATCTTTACTATCACCATCTGAGCTTTCATCATAAACGGTAAATGTTATCTTATGTGAGTTACCCTTTATTATTACAGTTCACTTAAAGATATAAAATAACCACACCCTTCATCTGGGTGACACAGTTGTTCTGTTTCTTCCCACTCCATTCCTGTCAGATTCCATCTATCTTGATATTGTCTCAGTATTCATCGGTTATACATATATATATATTTGAAAGGTCCATCCATAGATTATCTCATACCCCTCTCTACTTTACCTTTCACATGAAGGACCACTTTAACCCTTTCACGCAAGTGTGGGTTGCCGTTTAGCATTCAGAAATAGAATTATATCAATCTTTTCATTACCTCTCCAATATTAGTGTTATGCCCACTCCTCACTCAAAGACAACTGCATAGGTTGAAATAGCTACTAAACTAAAGGTTTCTAAACACCCCTGATGGTCACAAAGGCTTTTAAGTAACCCAGAAAGGGAGCTATTCGCGTCCTGTGCGTGAAAGGGTTAAATTTATATACAAGAAAAAGCTGAGGAGCTTCCTTATATGTTAGCTGAGGAGCCTCCTTATATGTGAGCTGAGGAGCATCCTTACAGTATATGCATTGTGAGCTGTGGAGCTAGCCTCCTTATATGTGAGCTGAGGTGCCTCCTTATATGTGAGCTGAGCCTCCTTATATGTGAGCTGAGGAGCCTCCTTATATGTGAGCTGAGGAACCTCCTTATATGTGAGCTGAGGAACCTCCTTATATGTGAGCTGAGGAGCCTCCAAATATGTGAGCTGAGGAACCTCCTTATATGTGAGCTGATGAGCCTCCTTATGTGTGAGCTTAGGAGCCTCCTTATATGTGAGCTGGTGAGGCTCCTTATATGTCAGCTGAGGAGCCTCCTTATATGTGAGCTGATGAACCTACTTATATGTGAGCTGAGGATCCTCCTTACATGTGAGCTGAGGAGCCTCCTTATATGTGAGCTGAGGACCCTCCTTATATGTGAGCTGAGGCACTTCCTCATATGTGAGTTGAGGAGCCTCCTTATATGTGAGCTGAGGAGCCTCCTTATACGTGAGCTGAGGAGCCTCCTTATATGTGAGCTGATGAGCCTTTTTATATGTGAGCTGAGGAGCCTCCTTATATGTGAGCTGAGGAGCCTCCTTATACGTGAGCAGAGGAGCCTCCTGATATGTGGGCTGAGGAGCCTCCTTATATGTGAGCTGATGAGCCTCCTTATATGTGAGCTGATTAGCCTTCTTATATGTGAGCTGAGGAGCCTCCTTATATGTGAGCTGAATAGCCTCCTTATACGTGAGCTGAGGAGCCTCCTTATATGTGAGCTGAGGAGCCTCCATATATGTGAGCTGAAGAGCCTCCTTATAAGTGAGCTAAGGAGCCTCCTTATACGTGAGCTGAGGAGCCTCCTTATATGTGAGCTGAGGAGCCTCCTTATACGTGAGCTGAGGAGCCTCCTTATATGTGAGCTGAGGAGCCTCCTTATATGTGAGCTGAGGAGCCTCCTTATACGTGAGCTGAGGAGCCTCCTTATATGTGAGCTGAGGAGCCTCCTTAAGGTAGGTTCACACATAGGCGAGTCGGAGCGCGAGGCCAACGCAAGTCACACTCGCCGCATATCGCCGTTGATGGAGACCGAACCCAACGCGAGTAGCAGCTGATGCGAGTAAACACGCATATAACACGAATATAACACGAGTTTACACGAGTTTACATGAGTATACACGAGTTCACAGGAGTTTACGCGAGTGTTGGCGAGTGTAACACGAACCCAACACGCACCGCCAAAATTTGAAAAATAACGGTCAAATTCCAGGGTACGAATAGTGCGAGTCTACACGAGTCTACGCGAGTGTCACAGGAGTTTACACGAGTTTACATGAGTTTACACGAGATGAACGCGAGTCTACAGGAAGTTAACAGGAATGTATGGGAGTCTAACATGAATGTGTGCGAGTGTTGGCGAGTGTCAGGATACGTATATAAAGAGGCCCCCACTGGCACCATTGTTCACAACACGCAACACCACCACGGACGGACGTTACTCTGCAGGATACAGCCCAACCCACCCACCCACACACCCACCCACCCACCCACCCACCCACCCACGCACCATGTCCATCATGAGGCGGAGAGCGGCAGCTGTGCTCATACTGCAAATGGAGATGCGTCTCCTAGACCTAGAGGAGCTGGAGGAGAAGGAGGCTGAAGAAAGACGTCAAGGGGAAAGGCCGCGAAGGAGAGTTTGGGCTAGGAGCTGGCTACTGAGACGGCCACAGTTCGGTGTGTACGAACAACTTATGGAGGAGCTTAAGAGAGAGGAGCCCAAAGGATTCCGGAATTTCTTACGTGTGGACGTCCACCTGTTTAGGGAGTTGGTGGCACGTGTCGGGCCTAGGGTAGAGAAGCAGGACACCTTCTGGAGGGAGGCTTTGTCACCTGGGCTGAGGATTGCAATCACACTCCGCTACCTGGCCACTGGTGACTCATATCCTAGCCTACAGTACGCGTTCCGTGTGGCCCGGAACACCATCTCCCTCATTGTGCCTGCAACATGCGAAGCCATCATTGCAGAATACCAGGAGGAAGTTATACGTTGCCCCAGGACACCGGCGGAGTGGAAGAATGTTGCCAGTGAATTTGCCAAGCGCTGGGATTTCCCACATACCGTTGGTGCCATCGACGGAAAGCACTGCGCCATCAAATGCCCTCCAAATGCTGGTACAGAATTCTACAACTACAAAGACTTCCACTCCATCTTCACAACACCATCACCACCCTTCCGAGACTTGGTGGCCGCCACCTTCTCCTTGGGCAAAGGCATGGTGCAGGGCAGGCAGGTAGGGCAGCGTGGTAGGGCAGGCAGCGTGGTAGGGCAGGCAGCGTGGTAGGGCAGGCAGGTAGGGCAGTGTGGTAGGGCAAGCAGCGTGGTAGGGCAGCGTGGGTCGACGTGCGGCCCGGGTCAATGGGTCCTTGCTGGGGTCACGGTGGAGAGTGGAGGAGGCACCGTGGGCGGTCCCTTTTTATAGGGGGTGTTGACGCAGTGGTGCCACCTACTCGCACGGTGATGCCAGCAGTCGCACACCACTCGCGTAGACTCACGTTGGTTTCACCGTTACTCGCATAGACTCACGTTGGTTTCGCATAGACTCGCATAGACTCACGTTAATATCGCGTAAACTCGTGTTTGTTAAGCATAGACTCGCCACACATATTGTGAAATCCAGACCACCACGTGGGTACTCTCGTTTACGCGTGTTACACTCGCGTTACCCCGTGTTAATTCTTGTTAGCGTCGTGTTGACTCCTGTTTGACTCCCGTTAAACTCGCCTTTGGCAATATTGGTTGTTTACTATAGTGTAGACTCCTGTTGTACTCGTGTAGACTCACGTAGACCCGCGTGGACTCGTGTAAACTCGTGTAGGCTCGCGATCATTAAATTTCTAAATAGTACAACGTGAGTGTCACGCGAGTCTACATGAGTGTCACACGAGTCTACAGGAGTTTATGCGATTCTACGCGAGTCTACGCGAGTCTACGCGACTCTATGCGAGTTGGCGTCCTACTCCCACTTGACTCTCCAAATTTTATGTCATTCTAAAATTTTTGGCCGCGTTCGCGAGTGTACGCGGTCCACCGCGAGTCCACGCGAGTCTGTGCGAGTGTCGGCGAGTGTCGGCGAATTTCGGATAATCATTGGCGAGTGCAAAAATTTCATCACTCGCGTTGGAGTTGCGCTCCGACTCGCCAATGTGTGAACCTTGCTATATACGTGAGCTGAGGAGCCTCCTTATATGTAAGCTAAGGAGCTTCCTCATAATTTATATGAGCACCATAGCATGGCTGAGGGACTGCTACAATGTTTATGAGGAACAGATACCAATGAACATATGTATGTACATACATGTCTCCTCTAGTTAGTACCCTTATTCAGTACCTTCTATTATGGTCTATCTATCTATATTTTGCAATTGCGTTCTACATATGTTTTGTGTATTTAGTTCCTGTGGACCAATTCCCTCGTGCTAATTACTGGACAATGGTATGTTAATGAATCAACATATAATTACAAGTGAAGGTTAATGTCTTTACTATTTATAGTATAACATAGTTTATTATTCATTCTGTTGTCAATTTAATGGTACAGATTTGTTTTAGTTACAGGTATTACTTTATGATTTGGAGCTTATATTTACTTAGTATTGCGGTAGTTGTTGGAAACTGGAGTTAGCGTAAGGTTGTTTCAAGGAGAGAGAAGAGTCGGAAGTTATTATCAATTAGCGTAGGATTAACAAATATATTATGACAGTGTAAGGTAAGATTAAAGTGTAGTAAGGTAGAAGTGGTATATATAGGCTGGTAAGTAAGCTATGGTAGGAAATATTGATGTGACCATACCGGTACCTTTATCTGGATAACCTGCACACACTGAGATTGTTAAAATGCAGAAGGACTTACGTAGAAATGAGAAAGACAAGGAAATCTCAATTTTCCACTTTCTAACTAAGCATCTCAGATCATTGCCCGCGCACTCGGCCAAATTGACCTCAGGATTATCCAGAAAGTTGTTAAAGGTCAAAGTTGTGAGAGTAGTGGAAATGTAGTCCCTTTTCACTGGCTGCCTGGCTGGTGGTGGTGGTGGTGGTGGTGGAGCTTGATAAGTGTTTTTTTACGAGACTCACTGGCAGTTGGGGAAGGGAATGGATTCACAAATGTACCCACCTTTTTGGTGTTATTTCTGTGTGTGTGTGTGTGTGTGTGATAGAGAGGGAGGGGGTACTGAATGTCTGTGAATTTGTGTGGTTGTTAATATGTGTGTATGTGTGTTGTGTTTAGGTGTTCATCCAGTTAGTTATCTGTTGTTCATTTCGTGATTTCACTGATCATTTTAGTTGTGTGTGCATTCTATCAAACTTCTATTAGTGCACTTTATACTTTACTCATATGCTTAACAATATATTTTTTTCTCAATATTATGACTAGAGAATTATGAATGAATCATGTACACATATATGGAACCTACGTTTGAGAAGTTAGTTTGTTTATTGAACTGCATTGATCCATTTGCTTTATGGAATTTGTAAAAGATTGTCAACTTTTTAAGTTAGCAAATTTAGTTTGTGGTAGCAGCAGGAGGGTACCCTTCCTCAGTCTGCTATTTGGTATATGTAGCACTTGTAAACCTCCAGCCTCGGGCTACACAAACCTGGTATTTTAAAAATATACTCTTCTATTTAACAGCCATTTTCATACTATAATAAGGTATAATTATACACTGCACTTAAATATAAGTAAATCGTTGATTTTGATTTCTTATTAAGTAAATTTATCTAGGAACGTATCAGAAAAAAAGTAACCGTTAAAGAATATACAATTAATTGAACTATATTAATGACTAACTTTAATAATTCCATGCAATAAGTAAAGACCCACACCCCATCGTGGGACTTTGGGTATTGTAAACCCTCCTGTGTGACTGTGGGGATGTCACTGTCTACTTATGTGCTTGTAAAATAATTAAAGAACGAATTAAGAGAGTTTTGACATTGGAGTGATAATAAATGTTCATCTTATTAGCATGTAAATCCTGACAGGTGTATTACGTCGCGTGTGAGCAGCTTAGGACATAATAGGATTGTTGAAATATAATCACTGACAACCAGGAATACTACTGATGCTTGTTAGGCTAGCGGGGTAAGCATATTTGGCGCTACTATATTTTAATAAGTATTTAAAATAGTTCTACATTTATTTGTCTATTTATCTATATTCATATTTATTCACCAACCCACCAATTAACTTATAAATACACCTAATTATTGACATCAATGGAAACAAATAATATGTGTGGTACTCCAAGGACTCGAACCTAGGATACTCGCACCGAAATTCGGCGCACTAAGCATTAGGCTATCAAGACAGTAAAAGGTTTATGCAGAAGCCTACGGCATATTATTCATTCATATAACTATGTCGGTAGTAGATCAACTACAATTGTTTTCTTATACTCGTTAGGCTGAATATCAAAGTAAAAGGCCTATAACAAAGATCCATTACATTGTTATACCTTTGTATCTGGACAGTGCCCGCCTAATGTTGAGGGATGTAAACAGTGAAATAAGATTATACTACCTCAGTTGGGTTCGATACATCTTCAGTTTTGTATGAAATCATTATTTGTGTATCAGGCCTTTGTCCTACAGTGCACTAAATCAGCTACATTTTACTGACTTACCTTTCACGATTGTATTAACAGGGGTTTGCCTTGTGTGGGCCGATCGGCTTTCTGCAGACTCCCATTTTCTTATGTTCTTATATATCGGCATCTAAGTGGACACACAGTGGGCTTTTATCATAATGCCATAATATATTAACGTTATTTCATACCATGCCACATATATAATTATGAAGTCACGTTTGATAAATTTAATTATGTGTGTGTATATTATAGTGTGAGTGGTAATATCAAGCATATATTCCACTGTTATTATACTTCATAGTAGTGTGCATCCATAAAGTGCCACCTTCCTGGAAATATGTTTACCTTTGTGATAGCTATAGCGCTATCTCTCTCTCTCTCTCTCTCTCTCTCTCTCTCTCTCTTCATATACACGTCTTTTATCTCGATTGCTTGCCATAGTTTGCACATTTTATTATAAGTGTTCATCCAAAATGTAAAATAATCGCTTACAGATAATTATGCAAGATATATTTGCCTTAAAGGAGTTAGTAGAGGTGACCCTTGACTCTGACACACGTTTTGTAAGCTGAATTGAATCGTCTAATTATATTCTTAAAATAAGTAACGAAGCCAACCCACAGTAGCTCTGACTGAATTATATTAGGCTTATTGAGCCAGCGAGTTAATTAAGAATATTAAGCTTGTGAAACATCAAGGTCCTGCGTAAGGTAATTACTGCGTCACTGAAGCTTATATGGCACTTGATTTACATTATAAACTTACACATATACAGGTATGCTGTATTTACTTCTTACCTATTTTCTGTTGTGTAATTATAATTGATCGATGTAAGTATTTTCATGTCCCTCCTTTATATAACCACTTTCTCCTGTAAATTAATATATATTATCTTTCAAAATTTATCTTCAAAATCTCCACTTGTACTGCCACCAACGTTAGAGTCAGTGGCAGGCCACTTAATTACTGCAAGGATCAGGGTATAATTTCAGAGCTGTTTAATTATATACTCACTCTCACACACATTCATTCTCTCTCTCTCTCTCTCTCTTTGGAGAAGATGATTGTCGTCATGTCGATGTGTTCATTATTCACGTCCTTCTTTATTTGTTCATTATTCACATCCTTCTTTATTTGTTCATTATTCACGTCCTTCTTTATTTATTCATTATTCACGTCCTTCTTTATTTGTTCATTATTCACGTCCTTCTTTATTTGTTCATTATTCACGTCCTTCTTTATTTGTTCATTATTCACGTCCTTCTTTATTTGTTCATTATTCACGTCCTTCTGTATTTGTTCATTATTCACGTCCTTCTTTATTTTGTTCATTATTCACGTCCTTCTTTATTTGTTCATTATTCACGTCCTTCTTTATTTGTTCATTATTCACGTCCTTCTTTATTTGTTCATTATTCACGTCCTTCTTTATTCTGTTCATTATTCACGTCCTTCTTTATTTGTTCATTATTCACGTCCTTCTTTATTTGTTCATTATTCACGTCCTTCTTTATTTGTTCATTATTCACGTCCTTCTTTATTTGTTCATTATTCACGTCCTTCTTTATTTGTTATTTGTTATGTTTTTTTGTTCTGTATGTGTATAGAGGAAACAAAAGGCAAGTTGGCTATAACGAGTGTCTCCCCCAAAGCCAAAAGAGTGACGGAGCCAAATTCAAGGGACGTTGGAGTCAAAATGCCTGAACCCACGAAGTTTAAACCAAGTCGTAAGATGATGGAAAGATTGATTTAGGGAGAGAGTTCCAGAGTTCAATTGATGAGTAGAAGAATGACTGAAAGTTTGCCAATTCTGGCAACATACTCTAACGTCTTCCCTTCATGCTGGAAGTTTGCTCACATTCAACCTGTCCCAAAGAAGGGTGACCGCTCTCAACCCTCCAACTATCGTCCAATTGCTCTCATCTCTTGTCTTTCTAAAGTTTTTGAAACTATTCTTGCTTCCAAATTTCTTAAGCATTTCTCTTCTCATAATCTGCTCTCAGATTGCCAGTATGGCTTCCTTAAGGGTCGCTCTACTGGTGATCTTCTTTCATATCTTACTAACTCTTGGTCATCCTCCTTTCGGGACTTCGGTGAGACTTTTTCTATTGCACTAGACATATCGAAAGCCTTCGATAGAGTCTGGCATAAATCTTTAATTTCTAAACTACCCTCCTTCGGTTTCTATCCCTCCATCTGTGCCTTTGTCTCTAATTTCCTTTCCGGCCGTTCCATAGCAGCGGTTGTGGACGGCCATTGTTCACTTCCTCACCCTATAAACTCCGGTGTTCCTCAGGGCTCTGTCCTATCTCCTATTCTCTTTCTAATTTTTATAAATGATCTCCTTAACTGTACCTTAATTCCCATCCATTCATATGCAGACGACTCAACCTTACACTACTCCATTAGTTTTTCAGAACGCCCCAGCCAGCAATTCCTCAACGACAAAAGTAATGAAGCCATAGAACTCTTAAATTCTGATCTAAATACTATTTCCAATTGGGGCAGTGAAAACCTTGTTAACTTTAATGCTTCCACAACCCAATTTCTCCATCTATCTACCCGTCAGGATCTCCCAGCGGACTATCCCTTATTCTTCTACAATACAAAAATCAACCCTTTATCTTCTCTCAATATTCTTGGTGTCTCTTTTTCTTCTGCTCTCATTTGGAAGGACCATATTACCAGCTTTGCTAAGGCAGCCTCCCAGAAGCTGGGTGTGCTCAACCGCCTTAGTTTTTTTTTTTCCCCAGCACAGCTTCTTGCTCTGTACAGGGGCATAGTGCGCCCTTGTATTGAGTATTGTTCACATGTGTGGGGAGGTTCCTCTCACACCACTCTCCTAGACAAAGTTGAAAGGAAGGCCTTTCGTATCATTAACCCTTAAAAAGCGGCTCACCACTTAAGTCGAGTTAAATAAAGCTGGACTATGTGGCGGCGCTCGACATAACTCGAGTGGCAATTTCAGCACGTAATGTGGCTGAGAGAGAGAGACAAGTGGTGGCAGGAGACTAGCGAGCGTATGACTGCTCCAGACCACCGCGGCGAACCTACTGACACAAATCTCAGCTCCCTCCTCCCTCTCTCACTCGCTACATAGTCAATTATGTACCGAAAGTACCGAATTACCTGCTTTTTGCACTCGCGTTGCACGGTTATTGCAAAAAAACTATCCATCATACAAGGATCGTTATGGTGTCATTCGAAAGCTCTGTTTATGCCCTTTCAGGGATAGATACTTGTTTTACATTCTGGGTCTTATTTAGGCATGAAAATTATCACGTAAACAGCCCTATTTTGGCTAAAAACACCCCGCTGGGCGGTACACATAAATAAACCGCATAGGCCGCTCGTAAGGTGTTAACTCCCGTCCACTTACCAACTCTCTGCAATCTCTCTCTCTCCGCCGCAATGTTGCATATCTCTCGCTATTCTATCGCTACTATAATAGGCAGTGTTCCTCAGAGCTATCCCAGTGCATACCACCTCCTTTACGTAGGGCACGTGGTACCTGTCTTGCAACTCAATCCCACCCCTACTCTGTGCAACTCTCCAACCCAAGAGTGAAACGTTACTCTCAAACTTTCTTCTACTCAACAGCTGAGCTCTGGAACTCTCTCCCAGAATCAGTCTTTCCCTCTTCCTATGACTTAAATTGCTTCAAACTCTGTGTGTCCAGGCATTCTGGCTCGATTGTCCCTTGCGTTTGGCCCTGTCACTCTTTCAACTATGGGGGAGGCACTCGCTATAGGCAGTAATGCCTTTTGCCTCCCTCAATCACATAGAAAAAAAAATAAAAATAAATAAAATAAAATAAAATACATTCAGTAAATTTCCTGTATTTCGTTTAGTAAATCTGTATTATCTGTACATAAATATTTTCGTTCACATTCCTTATGATTATGAGGTAATGTAATTAATGTCAGCTAAGTAGTTGAATTAATTTGAATGTTGATTGACATCATGATTCTTGCTATGATATAGCAAGGTTTTCCTCGTGTGTGACTGTGTGTGATTGGTCATGTATTTTGTTTGTCAACTGTACATTTCTTTATATTAGGTAAGTGGTTGGGAAGTGTATTTGTACAAAGGTCTAATAATATTAGCTGCGCCTCAGACATAGTTAATGGTCAGGTCAGAAGACAGATTTTCTGGGGCATCCTCTATTGAGTTATATTTACTCTTGAAACCGTGAACACAAATATTAATTTCTTATACGTCCGTGGGTCATATAAATTATCACAAAATATATTGTAGTACTTATTTTCTAATTGTCAGTATACTACTAAGGTGGGAATAATTTGACAGTTGTTCAGAAGTTTGTATCCTTTATTTAACAAACTCCCTAATAGTTTTATGTTCCCCTAGCAATTGATTCTCAGTTCGGGCCGAAATGAGTTCAACACTCAGATTTAATACAGATTCTTCACAATAGTCGCCTCGACTTGTTACTTATATCATGATCACAAAGTGCATTATCATACCGGCGAATTCTTCTTCTTAAATGCTACGAATAACAATGTTTCCTTTATAACAAAAAGTATATTTCATCATAATATTATGGACTAGTGTCCGTCCTAACTATTTCTCAAGGTTGATCTAATCTATCTGCAACTATTATGTATCCCCACGTCATTCCTATAGTTGCTTCTAACTTTTAATCTCATATTTCATCCTCCCCTTATCTTTATAGTTTACATTTATCTACTAACCTAGAAGATCCTATACTATTGGTAGCTAAGTGGCATGGAACCTTCTCTATAGATGACAGCTATACTATCTCAACACTTCATCCTTTTATTTAATTCATTAGTCAAATCTATTTCTTTTTATTTTGTTCTATAAGAAAACACCAATTTTAATGGTTGGAACCACTGGGTTTGTCAAACATTTCTCTCTTTTTAATAATGGTGTGTCGGGCCAATGAGGGTCCTGTAGAAAGTCTTGGGTATCTCTGGAACAATCTTCACCACCTCAAGGCCGGCCAATAGTTCTTCTGGAAATATTCAGTTCCATCTACTATCTGTCATCCCTCTTGAATTGCTTGGCTATAGGTGTGTAAGCCAGAAATGTGACGACAAGCGCCAGGATACTTGTGGTGTATCTGGTTAGTAGGCGAAAGCTGTGTTGGGCAGGAGATGGACTTTATTGGGGCGGGATAGGCGAGCTGGGAGGCTGCAGCAGGTGTAGCCAAGTCCCCATTGTTGACTAGGTGAGGGAGAGAGTGTGAGTTGCTGGCAAGTGAACCCAGTGGTGCCAGTGACGGGAGTGACGTCTGTAGCCCCCCCCCCCCCCCCCCGTCTTTATAGACCCGCCTCACGAATTGCCGCGTTGTGATTGGTTGAGCCAGCTGCCCGGGCAGCGCTTTCTCCAGTCCCTCGGTTTGAACATTTCTTCCCCTCTCCTCTGGTCTATCTCTTCGTAATATGTCCCAGGAAGATGGTTGCAAAGGTCTTGTAGTGGCTTACGGGAGCATAGGGCTTGCACTGTTGTCATAGACCTATTGCAACTCGAAGAAACGGCCTGTGGAGGGAGCGAGAGCGATTTGAAAGGTGAAGATGTGTGCGTGGCTGGCTCAGTATTTTCTTGCTCCGACAACGGAGGTTCCTGATTGGCTACATGGGAGGGTGCAGCAGAGTTGTAGGAAACTTCAGGAATGTCAAACTCAGCTGGTTTAAAGAGATAGTCAAATGCAGCTCGTTGATTGGCTGGCAGGATTCTTAGTTTAGTCATTATTCTCCAGTAGGCTTACATTTCACCTTAAATTTCCTTTATACAATTGTATACAAATTGTTTTCTATATTGACTCTTCAATCCAAGGCTCATTATGCAGGGCTTATTCATGCTGAAGGTGTGTGTATGTAATTATGAGTATGGGCGTGTGTGTACACGTAAGCAGATAATATTTTACTGAAATACGAATAAAACAAACGTAATGTTAAGAAAAAGTCAAGACACATTAGCTTTAGAACGTGTGAAATGAAACAGGCTGGAGGGCGAGGAGAATGAAAGGTGGACTAGAACATTGGAGATGAATATGAGAGAAAGAAAACCAGAAGGTTGAGAGAGAGAGAGAGAGAGAGGTATCATGTCCATTATTTGTTTCTTCCTCTATTTATATTATAATAATTCCATTGTATTACTGTAGTTGTTCATGTTCTCTGCATCTTTTTCATGTCTTATTTTAGTTTAGTTTTGCTTGTGTTTAGTTCTTCATAGTGTTTTGTTCACATACTTTACCATGTGTATATTATTTTGTTATCCTTTTCCATTTGACTTACTTAATATTTAGCTTATTTATTCTTTCATTTAAATGCTTGTATTTCCCTGTTACAAATGATAACCCTTCTTATTTGTTTTTATTTTTGTTGCGGTGTTATTCTCTTGTTCTTCGTTTAAGTGCTTGGTGGTATTTGTTCTTCCATATTAAGGCTCTATGTATTTATCATTCATATTTCCTATTATTATATGTAATACTGATACACATTTCAATAAAGGCTTTCATCAGTCAACAGTGAAGTTCACGAAATGTAAAAACTATATTAATACCAATACATAAATAAGGTTATTACATTTACTAAATGCAGTCTATTTAAATAAACGTAGGCGTTTAACTTAGATATTTGAAACATAGACTGTACATATAACGATTAATGCAACAGGCATTATAGAAATCCCAATTATATGTTGCTGCAAAATTGTGATGTATAACTGTTTTACAGTGCCTTACATCAATTAATCACTGGGTTCGATCCCTACATAATTATGAAATGATAATTTGAACTACATTACATCTCAGGAAATCCAAGCTTGTGTGTAAAATGTTGGGGAGTAATTAATATTAATATGTCTAGTTTGGTGTATACAGTAATGATTAAGTAATTGCTAACCTGAGTCAATGAAATGTGGGAAACATGCATTTTGATTGGCCGAGTTCAGTGTACAGTATCATTAATAAATTAGGTGAGAAATATTACGAGATTATAACAGCGAACATGCTAATGGAGAGTTGAACTGATTGTTTTCTTCGTTTAACTCACATTCCCTTCACTGAAATGTCACTCTCTGATTGTTCTACATGCCTCAAAACGAGGGTGTGTGTGATATTACATGATTGTAATGTAAGCAATTAACGGCTTCAGTGACTTTGTAGCTGATAACTTACCCTCCCCCCTCTCTCTCTCTCTCTCTCTCTCTCTTTCTCTCTGTCTCTCTCTCTCTCCAGTGTATTCCACGTTCAGTAAGTATATATGTTTTATGTTTTCTTCTCTCACTCAATCTGT
This sequence comes from Paralithodes platypus, assembly GCA_032716605.1. Taxonomy (NCBI): domain Eukaryota; kingdom Metazoa; phylum Arthropoda; class Malacostraca; order Decapoda; family Lithodidae; genus Paralithodes; species Paralithodes platypus. The sequence goes on from CM064580.1 coordinate 7,914,684, forward strand.
CTGTCTCAATTACTCATGTTATCTTTTAGTTCTCGCACTTTGGTCTTCTTTGTCACTATTATGTTTTCTCAAACTAATCTTTACATTACTTAAATTTGACAGACCTTTCGAGTGACGGTCTTCTTAGTGATATATTATCAGGTATTTGAAGTTAAGGCTCTCTCATTGGCTAATAATGGTGATCGTGGACAATCTCCCTTTATAAATATGGATTAATAGAAAATTTGGCTGCTTTGTTTTGTCAATTCAGTTAAGTTTAATTGTAATAAAATAACTCTGTGTCAGCCAATGTGTAAAGTTAATGCTTACTGTGTTGATGGTAACCCTTTGATGTAATCTATCAATGTCATCCGTTGGTCTCTTATGAAGTTAATGCTTACTGTGTTGATGGTAACTCTTTGATGTAATCTATCAATGTCATCCGTTGTTCTCTTATAAAGGTAATGCTTACTGTGTTGATGGTAACCCATTGATGTAATCTATCAATATCATCCGTTGTTCTCTTATAAAGGTAATGCTTACTGTGTTGATGGTAACTCTTTGATGTAATCTATCAATGTCATCCGTTGTTCTCTTATAAAGGTAATGCTTACTGTGTTGATGGTAGCCCATTGATGTAATCTATCAATATCATCCGTTGTTCTCTTATGAAGGTAATGCTTACTGTGTTGATGGTAACCCTTTGATGTAATCTATCAATATCATCCGTTGTTCTCTTATAAAGTTAATGCTTACTGTGTTGATGGTAACCCTTTGATGTAATCTATCAATATCATCCGTTGTTCTCTTATAAAGTTAATGCTTACTGTGTTGATGGTAACCCTTTGATGTAATCTATCAATATCATCCGTTGTTCTCTTATAAAGTTAATGCTTACTGTGTTGATGGTAACCCTTTGATGTAATCTATCAATATCATCCGTTGTTCTCTTATAAAGGTAATGCTTAGTGTGTTGATGGTAACCCTTTGATGTAATCTATCAATGTCATTCGTTGTTCTCTTTTATATATATCCTTAACCTGCTCAATACATCTAACTTGATATTTCTTTACTAGTTTTTCTTACACCTTCCTGTAATTTTCCTTCTCTTTGACTCAACACTCTTTTATGTGTTGGGTAGGACAGAGATACAGATAAATGGATACAATATAGACCACGCACCAGCCTACGTATTGTTAAAGAGAGCCAACACACACTTGGTTGATGTTTGGTTGGTTTTTGATATGTTGGTGGTCAAGTTTTGGTTGAGGGTGAGGAAGGAATATATTAAGAAACTGGTAATTGGTTGATGTTTGGTTGGTTGTTGACATGTTGGTGGTCAAGTTTTGGTTGAGGGTGAGCAAGAAATATATTAAGAAACTGGTAATTGGTTGATGTTTGGTTGGTTGTTGACATGTTGGTGGTCAAGGTGGAAACACCATATGTCTGAGAGGCTTGTAACTTGGGAAATGCATCACGTTTACAACAAACGATAGAATTAGACGTTGCAGATTTCGTGGCTATGTATTATATTTTCTCTCTCTCGCTCTCGCTCTCGCTCTCGCTTTCTCTCTCTCTCTCTCTCTCTCTCTCTCTCTCTCTCTCTCTCTCTCTCTCTCTCTCTCTCTCTCTCTCTCTCTCTCTCTCTCTCTCTCGTTCTCTTATTATACTTGGTGCATGGTCCCCAGGGAAGCAGTTTAAGCCAAAACACTTTTTAATGACCACAAGTAATGGGCCTAAAGAGTCTAGGTTTGGTTTGGTGATGCAAGGTTAGTTTTCGAGATGGTGGTTGATTTAGATATGGCCGTTTAGGAGTGAGATCATTTCGACTTTATACCCCCCCCCCCCCCCCCCCCCCCGAACACACACAGACACCATCCATGTCTTCAAATCTTGTACTCTAATTTTTCGAAACTAAAATTTAATGTGGTATTCAACAAAATAATATGCAAAGTTGAATACTCTAATCTGAAATATATTCAGGGGCGGATTTACAAGTTATGGGGCCCTAGGCACTGGGGTTATGCGGGGCCCCTGTAAATGGGCGGGTGGTGGGCGAGCGAAGCGAGCCCCTACAGCTGGGTGGTTTGGGTGGGCGCTGTAAGCCCCCCCCCCCCCCCCCCCAAGAACATTTTGGAAAATTGAGTACTTTTAGGGACATATTGAGGCCTATGGAGGTAGTGAAATCCTGTAATTTATAGTGGTTTTAATATGACCATAGTGTTTCTCACTCCTGATACTCAAAGACCGATCATATATCTGAAGAAATTCTCTTCTCACTATCTGAGGATGCTGGATGGGTTATCAGAGTAGGAACTAGCATTCATTGTATCTCTCCATACTAGCGTATTTTTATTTTCTTGATGTGAATTCAGGATTAGGCCAATTTAACTGTTTATATCATGCATAGAACCTGAAGATAATAACACTGATTAGTCTAGTTATACTCTAGTAAAACCATTTACCAATATAATGGGCAAATACTGTGCCGAATCCAAAAACTAGCCTTTTTGAACAACCCAAGACCTAAAATGTTTAGTATTCATTAACATTTGCATTTAACACTCCACACCTTACATAGCCTACAGTATGTCATTTAACACTCCACACCTTACATAGCCTACAGTATGTCATTTAAAACTCCACACCTTACATAGCCTACAGTATGTCATTTCAGACAGAGTAGTACAGATACAGTATTATTGCAATTAATATGAATATATTAAAAATACTAATAATTTGACAAAACATGAGCGGCTGAGCCTATTTGTGCTAATTCAATATACATTTAGATTATTTTGTCAATAGCCTAGGGATCACGTATTTTGTTTAGCTTTGTAACTAGTAAATTTAAATAGCAGATGTATATACTGGTATACAAAATTAACCATATATCTATGTACAACAACGATGACACTGACAATATTGATTAAGTCAGTGTCTACTTTGTTAAGAAAACAAGCATGCCTATTTGGCAGCTTTTGCTGTATGTAGCTAGGCTATTGGAATGGATCAGTTGATGGTTTTGCCGAATGAGGCTTTGAACTTCTGTGAAATATAGACAATAATTAATATTTTTCTTTGATCAAGTTTTCAATGCGAAAATTGTCATTGACATTATGTCATAGAAATTAGAATGAGTTGCTGAAGAAGAAGGCATGATCGCATTGCCAATTATATTTATCTTTAAACTAGCACGATAAAACACCTTCAAATTGTAAACTACTGTCCAAGACTACAAACTATAATTGTAACTTATTACCTTTCTACTTAGCCTACTGCAAGACGGTATTGTAAGTGATTGGAAAATGGGCTGGACAAAATTAGTTTTCATAAAAAATAGTATCATAGATTACATAGATGAAAGATATATTGATATATAGGCTATTATACATTTGTATTATACAGTAATACAATCGTCTGAAAGAAGCCAGACAAAATTAAAAGGATGGCTCTGGCACTGAATGGGTTAAGCTAATGTAGGCAAACAGCCTTAGGACTAAGAAGATTGATTAGCATGGGTCTAGATTCCATAGACCTAGGCATACAAAAATGCACCTCCACCTACGGGAACTATCTGCTCCTCTTGAATCTCGTCGAGTCGTCTTGGCTAGGACACGAGCGTGCCGAGCTCTGTGATATAGATGCGCCTACTATCCATAGACTACCCATCAATACTAATTTGTTTAGCAAAAATACAAGGCATAGGCAGTGCCAGTAACATAACCACTTAATCACAGGTATTTATAAGTGAGGATCGGTGAGAGAAATTGAGGAAAGAGTCCTAGATTCCCAATAATCAATAATATAATGTTGACAAAACATCCATTCCTGCCTTCTCAGCCCAACTGCTTGGTCAGTTCTGTTTTTCCCACGCCAGTAACATTCGAGGATAAGTGAACTTTTGAATTTCATAACTTATAACATGAATATGTTATGTAATATTAATAATAATGTTTAAAAGGTTATTGATTATCATAATAAAATAAACTGACATTATTATACAATATCAGAAACTGTAAGGGTAAATACACATATTTGAACAACATTTTCCGTCATTGAAGAAAACAGACATGGCAGCGTAATTATCAGGGATAACTAAATGTTTTCTTCTACCAAGTAAACGGATTTCGCGTGTTATGGTTTTAAAATAAATATAACGCAATCATAACACCATTAATACCCATTATTTTGTGTTCTAAGTCATAATTCCATTAACACCTTATTGGCGGGCTAGGCGGTCTATTTGACCGTACCACACAGCGTTTTTTTTTTTTACCCTAAATAGGCTTGTTTACGTGATCATTTTCACGCCTAAATAAGACCCAGATCATGAAACAAATATCTATCCCTGAAAGGGCGTAAACAGAGCTTTACAATGACACCCGAACCATCCTTGTACGACCACTGGTTCTCTTGCAACAATCGTGCAACACGAGTGCAAAAACCCTGAAATAAGGTAATTTCCTTAAATAATTCCCTGTGTAGCGAGTGAGAAAGGAAGGGGAAAAGTAGAATACAGTTCAGTATGTCCACGGTGGTCGTGGGGAGCGGTCATAGGGTTGCTACGCTCGTCCCACCGCTCAGCTCTCTCTCTCAGCAACATTACGTGCTGAAAATGGCGCTCGACAGATGTCGTGCACCGCCACTTAGTCCAAATATATTTCACTCGACATATGTTGCGCGCCGCCAGTTAAGGGTTAATCCATAACAAAACATAATAACCGAAAATGCAAACTGTGAATCAATTTTTTTTTTTTTTTCTTAAGCCAAGATGTGGGCCCCTTGGGGGCGCTGGGCCCTAGGCCATGGCCTACTCTCCCGCCCCCCCCCCCTAAATCCGCCACTGAATATATTAACCCGTTGAGACCCAGCGTCGCACGTGTTGCGTCGGCAGTCTTTGATCACCAACTCCCAGCGACGCATCACGTGCGTCCGACATATAAAAAACACTTACGTGGCTCGTAAGGTAGGAAATGGCGGGAGAATAGGAGGGGGAGGTACCGTAGTGTGTGTGGGAGCCGGGCCAGTAGTTGTGAGCGGGCCGAGACAGCCGCGCGGCTGGTGGTGGTGGGCTTAGTGGGGATAGTTTACACCCCTAGTTCACTGCCACTTTGAACCTTCATTACTCCGGTCGTATGGGAGCTAGAGGCTTGAGATTTATGTGAGATACTCCTTAGGATGTATGCCGTACAATGCCATACTCAGTTTTTACCCTAGTGCTCCCGGGCGGGTGGTCATGCGGGGGAGACGAACTATTGAAACCCCCCCCCCCCCGCCCCCCAAATGACCGAAATGAGTTTTTTTTTATTTTTGTGTTCATTTCTCACCATTCTCTTCCATTTTGGCTCAACAAATTTTTTTGAGGCTCCCCCCCCCCCCCAACCCCCCACCAGACCCCCCCCCCCAAAAAAAAATGTCAGAGGTGATTTTTTTTTTTTTTTTTTCATTTCTCATCCTTGTCTTCCATTTTAGCAAACAAAAAAAATAAGTGAAAATGGCTTGGGACTGGGGTGAACAAAATATTATAACTAGCCGGGGCTCAACGGGTTAAACCTCTGTTAATATCAATACTAGGCGAGTCATAATGACTCACAACCATAAGTATCAGTTGCCAGTAGTGGTTTTCTTCCTAAATTGACTAGCCCCATTATCATCACAACGACGGTTCATTAAAGTCAACTCTTTAGCATACACACACACGAAATCTGGCACATCAATAATCCTAACTCAAGAAAATGATGACCCTACCAAAACCTCTCCCGTGGCTGAAGGTAATCTTAGTCTGGGGTTATTAATGGTGTGGATAGATGGGGTAGGGGTGAGGGTGGGGGTAATCTGCTTTAAGTGATAATCTTGACACATATTGGGGGATAGATGAAACTCTTGGTTATGGTTGGCCCTTGGGAACCGAAAGGGGAGGGAGGGAGAGAGGACCATCTTGAAAATAAATCATGGTGGTAGATAGGAATAGAGAACAATAACATGGATAATGAAAGTAACTATAGGTATAGGAGGGAATACATTATGTGAAAGATGTAAATTAATAGCCAGATAAATAGGAAATAGAGAGAGAGTATGTGAGTTATGCATAACATTTTATAGGTTTGAGTCCAGAAGGGAAGAAGGAAAACCTAATATTTAGTAGTGGCCCCGGAATCATTGACAATGCGCCTTAACATTGTTAATGGCCAATCTTTGAACTCAAGCTTGTCTTTCAAACTTCCCGCCCGAGAGAGATCCAAATAAGATTGCCACACATCGTGAGCGAAACGCTCTTAAAAACCACTCACGGACTCGTCCTATATGATGAGGGTACCACTACTAGAAAACCACTCACGGACTCATCCTATATGATGAGGGTACCACTACTAGAACACCACTCACGGACTCGTCCTATATGATGAGGGTACCACTACTAGAAAACCACTCACGGACTCATCCTATATGATGAGGGTACCACTACTAGAAAACCACTCACGGACTCGTCCTATGATGAGGGTACCACTACTAGAAAACCACTCACGGACTCGTCCTATATGATGTGGGTACCACTACTAGAAAACCACTCACGGACTCGTCCTATATGATGTGGGTACCACTACTAGAAAACTACTCACGGACTCGTCCTATATGATGAGGGTACCACTACTAGAAAACCACTCACGGACTCGTCCTATATGATGTGGGTACCACTACTAGAAAACCACTCACGGACTCGTCCTATATGATGAGGGTACCACTACTAGAAAATCACTCACGGACTCGTCCTATATGATGAGGGTACCACTACTAGAAAAAACTAGCAAAAAATAATAAAATAAAAAGATTAACCCTCTCTCGACATATGACGCGATTTTGAGCCTATTAGGCATACTTTAAAAACTTTGTTACCATCAGGGGTATTTAGAAACCTTTAGTTTAGTTACTTCAACCTCTGCTATTTTCTTTGAGTTAGCTGTGGGCAGAACACTAATTTTGGAGAGGTAATTATAAGAGTGAGATAACTCTATTTCTTATTGCTAATCTGGCAACCTCTACGTCATATAAGTCTGAAAGGGTTAAACTTGATCTTAGCATTGCGCTTCTCATCCGTCTGCTGTTTCTGCACGCTTCGCCTCACTCATCGAAGCGCTGATTCGCCCTTAATCTGATATATCAAGACTTTCAAAACATAGCAGATGAATGGGAAGGGGATGGAAGGGAGGCCAAAATCGTCATTGATTCCGGGGCCACTATTAAATATTAAGTTTTCCTTCTTCCCTTCGGGACTCAAACCTATAATTTATTAGTGGCCTCTTCATCATTGACGATGCACCTGATATCTCAAGACTGGAAGGGGACATTCATCATGAACATCATAACCACTAAAAAATTACTAAGGTTGAAAGAAAAATACATACTAAAAAGATCATAGTTTAATAAAAATAATAAAAAGGTTGTACAGCGGCATTCCTTAAAGGTTGCATGTTGTGTTACACTGTTACGTTTAACACAACAGTTGGTGAGACACACATAAACTCTAATAGTGTGGTGCGTTATGTCACACAAATAGCTCCCGTAGGACTTGCTTGCTAAAATTGATGTTATTGCTTTTATGGGTTGATTTAACATCAGACTATTGAAAAATTATGGGATTCAAATTTTCTGACCCCGAACCCACACTGGGGGCCCCTTCAATTACAGTACCCCGTTGAACTGACTCCTTCGCAAATCTCAGCTGATAATGAACCAATTTTTGTGATTTTGTAATTGTTTCCAGTGTTATTGATGATGTTGAGTAGATTTTTGATACTTTTGACACAACCAGAAGTGGCAATCATCGACTTCCAGTTATAAGTAACATCAAAGCTGTCTTTTTGGTAGCAAAAAGTCTAACAATATTGTGCAATATTTTTGTTAATTTTCAGGCATGACAATATGACCGACCGTGGTAATCAGGCTGATACTAGTTAAGGGCCATAATAGACTATAGAGTCAATGTCTGGTGTGCTGTTGATAACATTGACCTCTTAGAAGACACACCAACTGGACAGAACACATTCCATGGTACAGATATCGTGGTCAACCAGAGAGCCGAAGATGGTGAGCCTGTCAATGAGCCATTAGTAATTCCAGAGAAGCTCGCAGCGACACCCATTTCATTTGGTGTCAAATACATGCAAGAGCTAATCATCAGAACCAAGCCAATCCGATCAACGAATATACGCTGAGCAAACAAATGAGTATGCTTTCCACAGGGCTCAGTCGCATGTGGGCACTTGCTAACTACTTTTCTGGTGGGGAAAATCAAGACCAAAATCAAGGCAATCAGATTGTAGACACTCCAGACAACCAGGACAATTATGAACTTGACATTCATCCAAAAGCTCGTGAGCAACCAAAAACCCAGGAAAAAACAGAAATTCAAGAGCACCCATACAGACAAAAGGTTCAGGATGACCAAACTCCAAATGAGTCTATTCTTACAGTGAATGAGCGATAACGAAAGGGCAAAAACATCAGCAAAGAAACAGTCATGCCAACCTGGGCTGCTACAAAATCCCTCCTATTAGCAAGCTCATCTCAAAATCATGGCCGAACTAACACAGAGGTAATTGCTCCACTGTTCAAGACATCACCTACCGATTACGCGACTCTTTATACTGTTCTGATATTGACGCAGAGCATCTCAGCTTCAGTAGTGAGTCCTGAGAGAAGAACCCTCATAACACTAGATCTGGATATCTACAACAGGGCCATTCATTTTCAACAGTCTATGGTCAACAAAAACTGGATCCTTCGAGCAGGTGCATTGCATATTGCATTTGCAGCCCTACATGCTCTAGGAAAAACGATTGATGGGAGTGGCATTGATACCTGTGCAATCAAAAGTGGTACATACACTTCTGTGGCATCTACAGTGGTAAAGCATACAAGAGAGGCATGGAGTATCACATAACGACGACTCTGGCGATGCTGAAGTTTGATGCTATATTCTCATCCCTACCTCCAGGGCCTCTGAATGCCAGCTGTATAGCTCTCAGAAAAGCTTTGCATGAGTGCAGTCCAGACATGGTAGAGATCTTTGATGACATCCAGTCCAAGTTTTTTCAATTTCCTGAAGTGTACATAACTCTTGACAGAACAAATTAGTTGCAAAAATGATAGCATTGCTGATATTTCCATCCTCAATAACATATGAATGATATAAGACGTAACCAAGTTTATCGATAAACTTTGTTGCGCCAAATTTTCAATGTTAATTTAGCATTAAAACCATAAGTACATTTTCGTCACTTTCGGTTGTTTCAAAAATAATGAAAGTCAACTCAGTGTCATAAAAACAAAAACATACGACACTAAGATCATTAAAATCTGTCCATTATTGGCGAAGATATGTGTTGGATTCATTCCAGGGGCGCCCGAAATTGACGGGGGCGTCGACAAATTTGAGCCCCATTATTTTTCAATATCTCACACCCGAAGGTTCACAATAAAACAATAAAATCAATTTTAGCAGAAAAATCCTACGGGATTACACAAGGAACCACACTAATACATTTAGCTTATGAATACATAAATAAATCAATATCTCATCTCTTATAAAATACTGATAATATGGTGGCCTATACATATATGGCCTACAAGTACTGTATTACAAACATATCTGTACTCTTGCTTTTAATCCTAATCCTTAAGATTAATGAGCATAATGGAAACTCTATTGCCATTCATAAAGTAAACATAAACATTCTCCTGACTAGACTTACTTTATTCTAAGGAGCGGGTTATCACATGAGCTTCATTCTCGTCATATATTGTATCACATAAGAGGCAGGTTAGAGGCCCCTGGCTAGGATACCTCCCCCCCCCCCCTTTTCTTTACAAAAAATAGCTTAAAACTAGACTCTCTGCCTTAATGCTATACATGTACGAGAAGGTTTCATGAGATTCACGGACAGGTAACGTGTTAAGAAAGTATGACTAGATGACCATAATTTGGTCTGTTGAATGTCATCGAGTGAGTAATTCTGTAGGAATCTGAGTGATGCAGCCCACTTCCGGATATCGTGTGACCTAGCCAACACGCCCGGATTATTCTCTCTAAAGACTTCGACTAATAAAGCGGCTAGCTGGCGTTTTTGGAGACGTTTACCTGTCCGCGAAACTCAGAGGGATCCCGCCTGTGCTGGCCGAGATTCCCGCATAAATAAAATGAGTGATTGCACCGGGCAAAGTAAATGGTGCTTATCGCCCCGTTTCAGAGCAGGAACTTCAAACTCTGTAAAAACATCATTACTGTGTTAATTCTTTGCGATGCAATTAGGAGCAGGTGCAATATGGGCACTCATGTTGCGCCTCGAAAATCTTAAGCAAGGTGGCTCCGAACTCATCGCCGCCAACTCAGACACCCTGTCACCCGTGGCTAATGCCATTAGAAAAATGGCTTTCTTAAGTCTTAACTCGAAAGGAGGATTATGACAATATTTACGGGAGTGAAGCATTTCAAGGGCCAGATCAAGAGACCAGGTGGGTGTGAGTTGACGAGGAGGAGGGCGAAGCCGGAAGCAAGACCGCATGAAGCCCTTCTCCTCCGCCTCTGGCACGGACAAACCAGTTAAATAGAAAAAAGGTGTCCGAATTGCTGTGAGGTGATTCCTTAATGTGACAATTGACAACTTTTGCATTTCAAATAGGTAATTTAAATAATTAAACACCAGAGCCACCGAGGACTTCTGTTGATCAGTTTATAAGATCCAGGTAGTAAACGACTTCCAATGAGATTGATACTGTCTTTGAGTTGATTTAGCATACTAATTAATCAACTTGTGAGTCACGGCTTCCCCAAACTGGCCTAGCCACTTGGCTTTCTGAATATCCATAAGGCAAAAGTCAGCGAGGTCTTGAAGTTTTCAATTGTGTCTAAGTGGAAGTACGAAATCGGGAGCGACACCGGGTTCTCGCACCACGTCTTTAATTGATTATACCAAAATTGAGCCGGCCACAACGGCGCGATCATCGACCATGCCTCGATAACCCCGTAGTTTGTGAACTACTTTGCACATTAAGGATGCGTCTGGAGGCGGAAACAGATAAATGGAGCTCCATTTGTTCCACTCTACCAGAAATGAGTCTAGAACCCCCGCCGGAGTCTGACTCCGACGTGTGAGGTACTGAGGCAGCCTGTGGTTTGCCTCTGATGCGAACAAGGCCACTTGTGGATGGTAGGGATCTGCAATCATCTATTGAAAGATGTTTTGCTTGAGAGCCTATTCTACTTGAGTGCTCTGTCTCCGAAACAGAGCGTCTGCCCACACGTTTGCCACGCCGGGTAGATATGTTGCATGAAGACAAATATCTAGCCTTGCAGCTAGTCGAAAGATCTTTTCCGACAACCCTTGTAACACTCGAGATCTCGCTGACCCTTGCTTCTGAATGCATGTCACTGCAGTTAGATTGTCCATTCTGAAGGCTAGGGACTTTCCCGCCTGGCTCATGCCGTGCTCCTGTAAAATGAATAGTGGGACTAACAACTCCTTGGCATTGATATGAAGGTGATTTGATTTGGACCATAGACCCTGACCCTGATGACCTAGGTTTGACTGGTAACACCATCCCAGGGTACCTGACGCGTCTGTATCTATCCAGACCATCGGAGGAGGAGCTGTCCATGTCAAGGAGGAGTGTATTACTTCTGGCTTCGCCCAAGCATCCAGGAGGCTGTGGATTAAAGTTGGAATTTTCCTCAGTGTTTCTGCTGGCAACAGCGGAAAGCACCTGTTTCCTTCCGAAATAATTTGTTTTACCTTCAGACGACCTAATGGGACCGTCAGCTGTTTCCAATTGAGTGAGCCCACCAAAGATTCCCAGATCCTCCTCGTTGTTGTCAGAGAATTAAGAAACTGAAAGAGTTTCCTGACTGAGAGTGAGGAACTCGGTATCCCAGATAAGACCCACCCACTCAATTTTCCTGGTGAGGATCACGAAGGACTTTGCTAAGTTCACCTTGAACCCCAAGGCAGCTACATGAGTTAACACTAGTTGTACATGTTGGAGGCAGATTATTTTGGATTGTGCTACTATTAACCAATCGTCTAGGTACCATAACACCATGATCCCCTGTTTGAGTAATGGTAGCTAAGCCTGTCGGACTAATTTTGTGAATATTCTGGGTGCTAGATTTAATCCAAAGGGCATTCTTTGAAAGACAAACGTTTGATCCCCGTTGCGCAAAGCTAGATACTTTTAAAAACGTTTGTTGATAGGGACATGCCAATAGGCATCTGTCAGATTGATGGAACACATCCAACCCTGCGGCGGGAGTGTCAATCTGATCTGATTCACAGTCAGCATCCTGAATGACTGATTGTGAATATGGGTGTTAAGATAAGAGAGGTCGATCACTGGCCTCATCTGAAGATTGTCCCTCTTTGACACCAGGAACAACCGGAATGTGAACACAGGCTGTGACAGAGGACTGGGGATAATAATCTGCTTTTGGGCCATCTCTTTGACGACGAATCCCACCTCCAATGAAACAAGATTGAATTCTGTGGGGATACGTAAACGGGGTCGCCGGGACCACCGCCAGGAGAGGCTTTTGTGGACTACTGTCCTTGACCCATGTTCGCCGGGGCCATGCCCGATAACATTCTCGGAAGTTGCCAGTCGCATGACTGGTGTTGTCCGGCAGTACTACTCTCGGTTTCATCTCGCCTTGCCTTGGCACTGGGAGTGAGAGAGCCTTGTGATGTCTCAGTTTTTTGAAGAGGAGCGTTGTGACTCTGATTTTGGAGTGGGGGGGATGAGAGGCCTTGATACCATCACTACCGGGTTTACCCCTAGACTGACCCCTAAACCAACTCCCTCTAGCCCTGGATTGAACTCGTCCACGAGACGTCCCGTTATTCGCAGGGGCTGTGTAAGTCTTTGATGACTGAAATGACTGGGATTGACCACGAAAGCATCTCTTGGTATTAAATTTAGATTTAACTGAATGCTCACTCTTTGACTTAGAAGTAGTGGCAGGTTGCAAGTCTAGAAGGAAATTGACAGTGCACCAGGCATCGTCTGAGGCTAGAGTTTTGGTGAAAACATTTGATAATATCAGTCTCCTACCGATCTCTGCAGGGACTCTCCTAACCAAGTACACCCTCAGGTCTTGACGGACCCGTACCGCCTCAAAGAGAGCAGTCCGGATGTCGCTGAGAGACTGAATGGAGTTTTGGAGAAGAAGGCGCCTAGTCAGAGAAAGAGCCTTCTGGGTCCCGGCGTCCGTTACTGACTCAGACGTCCTGGCCAGAGAGGCCGCAAGTTGGCAGCAGAGTAAGTATTGGGATGCCAGTCTCCAGGCTTTCTGACTCATTTTATAGTCTTTATCGATCTGGACCTGTGTTGGAGAACAAAATGGTTCAGGTAACTGGCATAAAGAAAGCTTAGAGGCACCCAAAAAATAAAAAATATGTTGGGGAATCCCTACCGCCTTGCCTACCGGCATTGAAAACCAATGATTGTCTTCTTGCGGAAGCTGGTGAATGCTTTTGTTTGTTATTGTGTGTGGCAAACAGCTGGGCCTCTTGTCCCCATGCAACCCATGGCCCTGACTCCCCCCCTTGAATCTGAACTAGTGAAGACCCAGCAGAGTCCCTGAAGGGTATTGAATTTAATTCTGGGGTCAAACCCTGTAACAGATTTAAATCATTAATCCCATCTGACTTAGTCGAGTCGGAAAATTGTTTTCCGGCGGAAGCGGGAGGCAAGGCAGGAGATGGCATGTACACAAAATATTCAGGATTATAAAATGTAGGAATGGCCCTGACAACAACATCAAGTACCTCTCCAGACTGGTTCTTGGCCCTCAATTTCTTAGCCTCACTCGCCTCAATAACCCAATGTTCCAGCACAGGGGACTCACATGTAACTGTGGGTTGTGCGATCTCGTGGCGTAAAGGCTTAACAACAGACCAAGATGTGTCCGGTCCACATAAAAGGGCCCTTTTATATGGGCCCTTTTTACTAGGAATGGATTTATCAAGAGGGGGAGGAAGCCAATCCGAGAACAATTTCAGATTGGACGGCAACAGCGCCGTAGCTCCCAAAGTGGAAGCTATAGGAGTGACAGAAGGGGGAGGTAAATTTACATCAACTTGAGGTTGAACAAGAGGTCGCACCACCGGGGCTACTGGTACTGGAACTGATACCTGTCGCTCAACTTTAACCTGTCTCATAAAGTCAAATAACTCCTGTAATTGGTTCTTTGCTACAAAAACCCCACTCTCTTGGTCTGACTGGGACGCGGACTTTGACATCTCCGAGTTCTGCGTTCCCGAATGCCGAGAAGAAAGACGTTGGCCAGACACCTGCTCCTCGGCGTGTACTCCTTGTTGGTGTAAAGTAGATCCCAGTGACCGGGTCAGGGGGGCCGGTAAAACCTCCAACCGAGACTCGCCGACCCAGGCAGCGGAATCATGTGTTCCTGTTTGTGAGTCGTCGAGAACGTTGAACTCAGAAAGGTCTCTAAAGCTCAGATCCGGTATGTCATACTCTGAAGGGTCTTGAACTGAGGCGGGCTGGTCAGAAGAGCTCTCATACTCCCGCCGGCTAGAACACATGCTGCTACCTCTCTCCGTTCCCAATACCGGCAAGACCTTAGGTTCTGGTTGCGGGTTGTGAGAAATGGTAAACCGGTGAGAATGGCCTGAGACAGACTGGATGTGTCTCTGGTTGCCTCCGTACTTGACAAAGACTTTTTAACCGGTGTGGGTGGAGGCTGCGCCGCCTTCTTCGACAATGAGGAGGACTTCCTAGACAGACTTTTCCTGGACTTGTCATCGCCTGCAGATAGTGCGGCGTCAAAGTCAGAGTGAGACCTCTTCATTGCTTGTTCTACAGAAGGCGACGTGGGTCTTGGTCTAGGTGAGCGGGACCTGTCACGCCGGCTAGACGACGGTGGTGCGTCCGGCGGATCTGAGGTCCTAGGTCGCTTGGTCTGGCGGGAGGAAGTTTCACGAGAACCCCCATGTGGTGAAGTAACTGATGGGGCGTCAGTTACTTCACCACATGGGGGTTCTCGTGAAACTTCCTGCCGCCTAAAAATTTGGTCATCCAATTGTAATGATTTGTGAGCCACTGTCTTACAGTACGTTGCACACACTGACTGGATATGAAGTAAAATAGTCTTGCACTGACTATCAGCATGGTTTAAATAAGCATTGCGGAGGGCTGAACACTTGGGGCATGATTGGGAAAGCCAACGACCATGAGAACGGTCTAGACAAGGAACACACCTAACACATAGAATGTGCCCAATTACCGTTAAATTCTTACAACCCAGAGCAGAACAAAAAGAGAAAGAACTCTTATCCATGATTACTTTCCTCCCGCCAGGGAGATAGCAGACCCTCCTAGGTGTCCCACATGCGAACCTGTGGGTGAGAAAATTCCAAGAATCAATGCTCATATGGACACGCTAGGCTGGCAAAGCTATATTCAATATATATTTCCAACGTTAAAGAGAAAGAAGATTGAATAACACTAAACAATCTAAGTTCCCCTTACGTTAAGTACATTCCCCAGAAATGTAAGTGAGTAATTAGTAGCCTACCATGTGCTACTTAAAAATATAACTTCTTACCTAAGTGACTAACACTGACCTCATCCCGTCTTGTGATGTAAGAACTAAACCCAGCGACAACGCAACTATGGATTACAATTCTTAACCCGGCGGACCAGCGCCATTAATTCAAGCAATACAGACAACTGAAAGCTACAAGATAGGGATGGGTGAGTTCGTTTCTCGGCTCAGCCGTTATTGTCCCGGCGGCAGTGGCTCCCCCCTTGTCAACCACCCGGATGAACGTTCGGACAGTACCAAGCAACGAACGTTTTTCTTTGTTAAGTTTATGCGGCGGAATAAGTTGTGGTAAAAGAGGCGGGCTAGCCGGACACTCTCAGAACACAATTTTAGTAAAATGCCGGTTGAGCCAAAATCATACTAGACGCCGTAAACAAAACAAACAACTCCATTTCAATACCGTACCAAACGAGGATATCTGAATTTTAACACAACTCTAGATGTTTCCCGGCAGAAAAACCACCCGAAACAACTAGAGGCACGTTGATTTATGTCTCGCTTCTATAAAAATCCCGCCAGAATGGCCACTCCTCCAAAATGGAATGGACGTGCACATAAATGGCATGGTTATACATGAATAATAATATAGAATCAATAATAACACACCCTAGCCATATATACACAACCTACACGAGGCCAACTAGATGGGGGGCAGATGGCGATGATATCAGTCAATGTAGCACAAACCTACGATCCAGCGATGACCATAATAACACGTAGAAATCACGAAGAGTAGGTTAAAGAGCAGCATGGCTCCGTGCAGGACCCCTCAACTAAGTGAGACAGTCCCAGAGCACTAGCCCATGTGGCATACTGTTGCACACCCAAAATGGACCAAACAACAGGCCCCAGTTCACCCTACAAGAAGCCTCATGACTAACAGTGAACTAAAATGAGCTAGGATAATAAAACAAGCACGTGGGAGCCTCGCCTTATCACAACGAGAACCCCGCCTAACACACTCGCTTTTAGCATATTGAACCCTGAAAAACAGTCTCCAGGGCCCACTAAATGACACTCACAGCCTACAACTAGTCTATAAGCTACCTATTTTCAGCACTTAGCATGTACATGTGAGCAAAAGACTCACTATAGCCGAGGAAGGTGAAGAATGAAGGCTGGGCTGGAGCGCCCCAACGCACGTCCGAATCAAGTGGGCCCAGGAGAAGGAAGGGCGAATGAGCGCTTCGATGAGTGAGGCGAAGCATGCAGAAACAGCAGACGCATGAAAAGCGCAATGCTAAGATCAAGTTAAATCTTTTTATTTTATTATTTTTTGCTAGTTTTTTCTAGTAGTGGTACCCACATCATATAGGACGAGTCCGTGAGTGGTTTTTAAGGTGTTTCGCTCACGATGTGTGGCAATCGTATTTGGATCTCTCGTGGGCGGGAAGTTTGAAAGAAAAGCTTGAGTTCAAAGAAAGGCCATAAACAATGTTAAGGCGCATCGTCAATGATTAAGGGGCCACTAATAAATATAATGTAGATACGACAGCTCTCATGATCCCAACAAGGTGGCCAGGCTTTAATTACATTATAAATAGTACCGTGGGGTTAAGGGATTAGAATATGCCCCACGTGCCTTCTGCGTGTCGTAAGATGCGACTAAAGAGGTTGGGTTGGTGGGCTTGCGAAGTTGCGACCCCCATCCGTGAAAAATAATGAAGCAACGATAAACGAACGACAAGCCTCGGATGCGGACAGACCCTGGGTTGACGAACACCGACCGATTATGGACAATCTTACGGACATTCTTAGAATAGCTACATGGAACGTGAGTGGCATGAATGATGGCACAAAGAGAGAGAGATCATGGAAGTGTTTGTGAATGCCAGGCTGGATGTATAAGGAATGACGGAGACCAAATGGAGAGGTACAGATGTGAGAGAGTGGGAGTGTGGAAATTGTAATGGGTGTGTGTGCTGGAGTGAGTGAGGGAACAGCGAGAGAAGGTGCGTGTTTATTTGTAGGTAACAAATGGAAGGAGTGTGTAAGAGAGTATGGGTCTGTGGGTTCAATTATTGTGTGGTGAGAATGAAAGTAGGAATACAAATGTGTGGATGAACGAATGAAGAAATTTGTGCTGGATGCTAGGGTGTATAAGGGTATTGGAGGGGGTCTGTCTGATCATTATGTAGTAGTAGCTAAAATTAGGATACAAAAGAAGTGTGTGAGGAGAGCTGGAGGGAGGCGAGAGGAAGGTGGAATGGTGAAGAGGGTGGAGATGCTACAGGAAGAGGAAATCAGGGAAGAGTACAGGAGAGCAGTAGAAAGACGACTAGGTGGGTTCGACCTGGAAGATATGGAGGAAGTGGAGGATATGACCAAGGTGTTTAAGGAAGAGATCTGTGCAGCATGTGAGGAGGTGTGTGGAGTGAGGAGAAGAGGGAGGGGAGTGAAAGGTACAGCATGGTGGACAGAAGAGGTAAAAATAGCTGTGGAAGACAAGAAGAAAGCGTATAGAGAGTGGTTGGGTGTAGAGGGAATGAAGATTTGGAGAGGCAGAAATGAGCGAGGTACGTGGAGAGAAAGGGAATGGTGAAGAGAGTAGTGAAGGAAAGTAAGAGAAGAGTAGATGAAGAATTTGGAAGGAATCTGAGTGTAAAATGGAGTAAGTGTAAGAAACTGTTCTGGAAAGAAGTCAAGAAAGTTAGGGAAGGTAGCAAGGGAAACAGAAAGCGTGTGAAAGATAAGAGTGGGAGAATGGTAGCTGAGAAGCAAGAGAGAGTCGAAAGATTGAGAGAGTACTTCAACGAGTTGCTAAATGTAAGGAATGCAGAGCCAGCAAACATAGGTGGATATGGTATGGGAGGGAGAAGAGGAGAAGTAGTGGAGGAGGAGGTGGGGATCAGGAGGTCAGAAGTGTGGGAAGCTATGAAAAGAGTGAAGTTGGGGAAAGCACCAGGAACAGATGGAGTTTGTGGGGAAATGTTGAGGTATGGTGGTGAGATAGTGATCGAATGGGTATGGAAAATGTGCAAACTAGCATGGGAGAAGGGGAATGCACCCGATGACTGGAAGACTGGCATAATAAATCCCCCTATATAAGGGCAAAGGGAAAAGAGGAGTGTGTGGTAACCACCGAGGAACATGTCATTTAAGCGTAGTAGGGAAGGTGTACAGTAGGGTAGTGATTGAGAGAGTGAGAGTGAGAACGGAGAAATGGATAGGCGACGAGCAGGGAGGTTTTAGGAAGGGAAGAGGATGCATAGATCAGATTTTTACCCTGAATTGTGTTGTGGAGAAATATCTGGAGAAGCAACAAACGGTGTATGTTGCCTTTATGGACTTTGAGAAGGCCTATGACAGATTGGATAGAGAAGCTATGTGGAAAGTACTTAGATTATACGGAGTAGATGGCAAGTTGCTGAAAGCAGTGAAGAGCATGTATGAGGGTGCAAAGGCGGCAGTACGTGTGGAGAATGAGCAGAGCGAGTTCTTTGACCTGAATGTTGGGTTGAAACAGGGGTGTGTGATGTCCCCATGGTTGTTTACTGTATATATGGATGGAGTCATGAATGAAATACTAGGAAAAGCAGTGGATGTTGGTGTATCGCTGAGAAGGGAGGGAAATGAGTGGAAGCTGCCTTTACTGCTGTTTGCGGATGATATAGCTCTGATAAGCGATAATCAATGGGAGTTGCAGGGTTTGGTAAATGAGTTTGGAACAGTGTGCGAAAAACAGAATTTGAAGGTAAATGCGGGGAAGAGCAAGGTTATGGTCTTCGAAAGGGGTGAAGTCAGAGAGTGTGAAGTGAAGTTGAACGGTCAGGCTATGGAGATCGTCAGCTCATTTTAGTATCTTGGCAGTGTGTTGAGTAAAGATGGGACTATGGATGAAGAAGTGCGGGAGAGGGTGCAACAGGGGAAGAGGGTTGTAGGAATGTTGAAAGCAGTAAAAAGAAATAGGGTGGTCAGTATGGAAGTGAAGAAGTCCTTGCATGAAAGTGTGGTAATCCTGACACTGACTTACGGAAGCGAAGCATGGGGCCGTTCGGGAAGAGACTCATGTGCGGAGCTACATGGAGGGATAGACAGACGAATGAGGAAATAAGGAGGAGGTGTGGTGTGAAAATTATATCCATATTGTTTTTTACTCCGTGTTCTTCCATTGGTTCACATGAGCTCAGTCACACTGTCTGTTATCTTAAACGACCCCTCTATTTTCCTGTGTTTACTATTTATCACTCTTCTTTATTCCATTTCTCCCCTAGCCACTTCTTATTTTTAAGTTTCTAGTTTCCCCGTATAATTGTTAGAACGCCCACCACAATTATCGTTACATGCACTCAACTTATTGTGTTCAAAGGTTATAGTAAGTTTATGATAAGTTAGATAAGACAAGGTGGGTATTAGTTTGTTTGTATCAAATAATTAATTAATTAATGTATTATTAGTTGACTTCCTAGACCTCAATCAATCTTATTTTTCTCTATAAATTCCCTTTATTCAGTGTTTACATAACGAAGCTCACCACAGACACCTGCAAGTCAATACCACAGTAATCCCACTCCAGGATAAAAGTTCCACAACCTTTTACCAGGTTATCATGAGTCCCCCAGAGTAGAGACTGTATAGTGTAGAAATAGAAAAATAGTTCGTGGTGGGTGGTAATGTATGAGCCACCAGAATTATTGTTTTCCCTCACCATAATTTGTTACACTTTAGCCATATTATTAAATTATCCAAGTATCCAAGTATCCAAGTATCGATATCTTCCTGGCAAGCGATAGCGTACCAGCATTATATGGAGATTATAATTATATTAGGATGCAAACGAAAATACCCTTTTTGTCATCCATGCTGGTTCAAATGACATCATGCGCACCAGATCCGAAGAGTTGATGGAGAAATATTGCAAGATGATTCAGCACTACAAAAACAAGTCAAGGAATATTATCGTCTCAGGCATTCTCCCCAAGATCGACGCACCTGACAAATTCTACGACAAGGCCTTCAGCACAAATAGCCGACTAAAATATTTGTGTCTGAAGGAAGAAGTTGAATTCATCAACCTCTGGGATAATTTCTATAACCAGCCTACTCTGTTCCGCAAGGATGGCACTCATCTAAACCCTGTGGGTTCAGCATGCATGGGTCGTCTCCTACACGAAGCAGTCCGCAGCCATGGATCTAAAAACGCCATCCGAGAAGAAGAAGCAGTGACATAAATCATCCAACACCAAGCAAAAAACAGAGGCAACCGAGGACCACCAGCGATAAGGACCGAAGACAGCGAGGACCGAGAACAGCCATGAACATACATGTAGATCCGACAAGAACCAACAATATTATTAAAGAGCGTTCCGTGAGTTCTAAAATAACCAATTTAAAGGTTTTCTATGCAAACGCTCGTAGCATACGCAATAAATTTTCAGATTTAGAGGAGCTAGTGTTTACAGAAAATTATGATGTGATTGGCATAACAAAATCTTGGCTCAATACAGAAGATAGGGACTTTTTAGCAGAGTATTCACTTTCCGGTTATGTAATGTTTGAGAAAAGCCGAATAAATCGAAATGGAGGTGGCGTTTTAGTTTATATCAAAGAAAGTCTTAACCCTACCCTCTTGTCAAAACATCAAATTGTGAACGTCGACACATCTTTTGTGTTAATAAAGAATAATAAAGGTACAAAAATAATACTTGCATTAATATGCAGACCTCCAGCTCAATCAGTGCAAACTGACCGAGAAATTTACGAACAAATTGCAGATGTAAGTAACTCACAAGATACCATCATTTTTGGCGACTTTAATTTACCTGTGACCAAGTGGGGCGATACTCTTACTTCACACTCCGGACATGACTTGTATACGAACTTGCAAGAGAGTTCGCTTTATCAATTTGTTTGAACACCGACCCGTGGTAATAACGTTCTTGACATTGTACTTGCAACAAAAGAAGAATTAATAGAGAATTTGAATGTTGGTGATGAATTCAGTAACAGCGACCATCGTACGATAACTTTTACTTTAAACTTTACTAGTAACGAACCAAATAGTAGCATCGAAAAAGTCCCCAATTTCAAGAATGCAAACTTTCATAAACTTAGAGCTATGTTTCAAGAAACTTACTGAAGCTTTTTAATTAACAATAACGACATAAATACATCTTGGAAGTTATTCGAAACCACTTACCTAAAAGCAGTGCAAGTCTGTATACCATCGAAAATACGACGTCCAGGCCATAATAATAAGCCCAAATGGTTGAATAAAGATATTTCAAACTGCCTGCTTGCTAAAAAAATTTGCTAATGATAGATTAAAATCCTCACAAAATGACGAAGAACGGGTGAAATTTGTAGAGCTACGACGCAAAGCCAAAAAGTTAATTAAGCAAAGTAAAAAGACCCTAGAGTTGCATATTGCGAATCAAAGTAAAACAAACCCGAAAGAATTCTATAGTTATATCAGAAAGAAAAAAGTAGTTACTTCAACTGTTGGACTGTTAGTCGATGAAAATGGAGAATACACCAAAGATGAAGTGCAAATGAGTAATGCCCTCAATACCTTCTTTGCATCAGTTTTTACAACAGAAGACCTCAGTGATATCCCTACACCATCGCCGATTCAGATTGATAATTCAGATGTTCTAAGCAATATCACCGTTACAGAGAGAGAAGTATGGAATTGTTTAGATAAACTCAAGGTAAATAAAATGCCTGGACCTGATACAATCTCGCCTAGAGTTCTAAAGGAAGCTAAGGATGAGCTCTCCAAACCACTGACATTACTATTCAATAAATCCTTGCAGTCTGGAACTATGCCTGATCAGTGGAAGATAGCCAACGTAACATCGATATTAAAAAAAGGCAGCAAATCCCTACCCAGTAACTATCGTCCAATTAGCTTAACCTCAGTTGTATGTAAAATGCTAGAAACGGTCATAAGAGACAGACTCGTAAATCACTTAGAGGAAAATAACATACTTAAAGATACTCAAACCGGCTTTCGTAAAAAACGATCCTGTTTAACAAACCTCTTAGACTTCTTCCACGATATCCTCAACCTCTATGATGAGAGTAAAGCTGTAGATATTATATACCTTGATTTTCAAAAGGCCTTTGCCAAAGTTCCCCACAAACGTTTACTGCTAAAACTAAAAGCGCATGGAATACAAGACGGTGTGTTGAAATAGATAGAAAATTGGCTCAGCAACAGAAAGCAAAGAGTAGTCATAAACGGTAAGGCATCTAAATGGACCAATGTAAGTAGCGGGGTACCCCAGGGATCGGAACTAGGACCAATTTTCTTTCTAATTTACATCAACGACATAGATGAGGGTCTCACCTGTACAATCTCAAAATTTGCTGACGATACAACAATTGCAAATAGCATACTCTCAAAAGAACAAGTTGACGATATGCAACACAATCTAGATAAATTGTCACATTGGGCCCAAATTTGGCAAATGAGTTTCAATGCGGATAAATGTAAAGTACTACATATCGGATACCTAAATGAGAAAGCAAACTATTCGATGAATGGCACTCAGCTTAAGAATGTAAACAGAGAAACCGATCTGGGAGTAGCAATATCGAGTAACCTAAAACCGAGTCAACAATGTTCAGAAGTTGTTAAGAAGGCAAACAAAATAATTGGCTTTATAGGCAGGTCATTTGAGCATAAATCCAAAGACGTTATCCTAACCCTTTACAATTCCTTAGTCCGCCCTCTTCTGGAATACTGCGTTCAATGCTGGTGCCCTTATTACCAAAAATACATATACAAGCTAGAACGAGTTCAACGTAGAGTTACCAAAATGATACCTAGCCTAAAGAACCAACCATACGAAGAGCGTCTTAGAGAATTAAATCTATTTCATTTAACCCACCGCATATTAAGAGGTGACTTAATTCAAGTGTTCAAAATCATCAAAGGCATCGACAATATGAACTGTAGTAAGTACTTCACTATCGACCAATCTAATTACACGCAGGGAAACGGTTGCAAAATTATTGGTAAATCTTTTAACTCACACGAATCTAATAATTTCTTCTTCAATCGAGTTGTCAACTTGTGGAATGGGCTTCTCCGAGACGTTATAGACTGCAGCACCGTTGATTCATTTAAACTCCGCCTAGACAAATATCTCGCATCAAACCCGCGACTGACTGCGTTTGTAAATGAGTAACTTTATTTTATCCTCCCCTCAGTTACTAACCCTTATGTCCCCTACTAACTTCCTAGTCCTGCCACGGACATTAGTTCCAGGGCAGTAGTTCCCTTTCCAATGTTCCCTTACCCTCTCTAAACCACTGTTTGGACACTTGATCCTCAGTGTTTTGGAGGACAAGCAGCCTAGAAGGGTCACTAGATCTGTTGTTACTTGATTTCCTTTGTACTCCTTTGTACTCGTTTGAGAAATCCGGCTTCGCCGGAGAAATGTTTCTATCGAAAAATGTACAAATTTAGCTTGCTCTCAAAACAAAAAATATATATATGTTGGCTCGCTACCGCTCACCAGGAAAATATTGAAACCTGGATGGGGGTAAACGTCTTAAAACAGTAGGCTGAACGGGGCCGAACTGATACAAGGTAAAGATAGAGGGAGAGAAATAGAAAAAAAAAAAAACGAGGAGAGAGGGAGAGAAAGAGAAAACTAAAGAAGGCGAGGTGGGCTCAATTTTTAAGCCGTAACGCAAACATTGAGCCCACCTGCTGTTTTATTTTTTTCTCTTTCTCTCCCTCTCTCCTCGTGTTTTTTGTTTTCTATTTCTCTCCCTCTTTCTTTGCCTTGTATCCGTTCGGCCCCGTTCAACCTACTGTTTTAAGACGTTTACCCCCATCCAGGTTTCAATATTTTCCTAGTGAGCGGTAGCGAGCCAACATATGTATTTTTTGTTTTGAGAGCAAGCTAAATTTGTACATTATTTGATAGAAAAATGTCGGAATGCCAGAATGAAAGTTATGGGGGTGAAGGGGTTTAGTCCAAGTTTATATAATTAGCACAGCATTTCACTACAAAATCTTCAAAATAACTGAGAAATCCTGATGGGAACTTTGCATTTTTTTTCCGTCAGTTGAAAAGAAACAGAGTATAGTGAGAGACACATCAACAGTCACATAAAAACCCACCAATCACCTCAGTTCGCCACATGCCGCATGTCATTCGTATGGCATTGGCAATAATTCGTCGACACATTCGACACATTCGCTGCATTTGCGCTACTGTCGCCCTATTCGTTCAAAAAGCAGCATTGCCAATAATTGGAATTTGCAAATTGGCGAATCAGGGTGAATTGGTGCGAATTATGCGACTATAGTGCGACCAAGGGCGAATGAAGTGAGACAAAGGGCCAATATTCGCCAACATTTTCAGTTCGCCGCCGTTTTTTGGGTATGCTTAAAATTTAACGGCGAATCTGGGTGAATCTGGGCGACGCTAGGGCGACCGTTGTGAGATTTGGGCGACAATTGGAGAATGTTAGAGCGAATATGGCTATTTTTGGAACATAGACAAAAAAATCATGTCGCCCTCTGTCGCTGGGCGTTCGCCATCGAAAAATCGCACAGTGGGATACCCCCTTAAGTCAACAAGACACTCCTGGACATAAACACTCACCCGCCTCCGACAATGAGCGATTTTCTACAAGACAACCATTTATTATCATAACCAGTTTGGACTCGTTCTAACCAATCCTAACTGGAAGCAACTGACATATATATTACTATATTCACCCAGACACAAACATAACCAGACTTAGCTGGCACATAACAGAACCAAATGACTTGGCTCGAACACGACTTAATTACTTAAATTACCAAGTCTACATGAAGGAATTATCTGTAGAAATCTCACTCACAGCAGTGGGCAAAACTGTCGTTCACAAAAATGTAGAAGCTTGGCATTATTTGAGTGCAAGAGAATAATGAATGTGGCAGGGTGAACCTAATTGCATAATTTTGTGTTTACAATAGATTACCAGAAACAATCAACATTATTCAGTTGTTGTTGTTGTTCTTGTTGTTGTTCCCCAAGCTGCCTGGCCGAACAGCCCCAAGGCCCCAAGCAAAGCCAAGGCCATAACCGAGCGCCCCCACAGAACCCTCCCTGCTTACCACAATAAAGCCTGGGTGACCGAAGCCACTCCATGGCGGGGAGCTGAGGCGGGTGCGGAAATGCCCGGGAAACCAAAGCCCCACCCAGGGCTCTGTGCCCCTCAGCAATTATGAAGAGAGAGTTGAGGGGCAAGGGAAAAATTTGACGTTTTGGCTTCCAATCTTGGTAGATTGGGAGGTCAATCCACGGAAGAGACGCCGTCACTTGAGATCTAGAAAATATATAAGTTAAAGGAACAGTCAGAGTAAGCTATAGGTATGGCAGAGATTGCTCAGCTCTCATTCTGATAGACCAGCCCATCACCACATGACTAGAACCCAATCCTCTCAGCATCAGCTAGGAAAGGCCCTAGAAAGCCGCCTTTGGCGGGGGGATAGCTCCCCTATTTCAACCCCTTTCGGGGTTGGGCACCCGCCATCATTATTCAGTACCTTATCATCGTTATCATTCATATAAATACCCCCATCCTATCCTTGTCAACTATTTTTAAGAATAGCTCAACAATATTGTTTGATTTACAGCATTATTAAATATAACTGTTCGACGTTGTGATATATACTGTATGTTTGATAACATTAATCATGGGATGTATTTGGGATGTGGAAGGTCTCGACATAAATTGAATCGATTGTTTGTGTGTTTGTTTGTTTTGGGCGCACTCTCCCATCCAGGAGTTCGTTCTATGAATAAAGCAGAACAATTGTTCAGCCATGTGGCAAACACTGACATGACTTGAATATAGACACGTATTTTGGTAGTGGAATCCATAACATTGATGGTGGAAACCGACACAGTGCCCTAACATATGAAGTTATTGACTATATATTTGCAAACAATATCGATGTAGAGAGACAATCTATTTTGTTTCCCCTCTCACCTTATATCTGTTTCCTTTGTTTACCTTCCTTCCCTCTCTTCCAACATTGGCAATGTCCTCTTCACAATCGCTCTTCAACTCCTCCCTCCTCTTCCTCCCTCATCAAGTATTCTCCCTACTCTTCTCCTCTTTGTCTTGCTCCTCTACACATTGAAATCTAAGCACTTTTTATCGGTTTCAGTTTGGTTTTCATTATTTTTTACTGATGTTTTGTTTTCACCTGGTTCATACTACTTTCACAATCGTCTTTATTTTGTTTCCAATATACCTTATGTATTTCCGTCCTAGTTAATCGACTTTACTTCATTATCGTCCCCAGTAATATTTTCAATTTGTCCTGCTCATCCCAGTTATATATAGGCCTATTAGGTTAATGGCTAAATATTTGCATTGTTTTTATCTAAGAATCATGTTGTTAATGCATTTATTGTTTGTTCTTGACTTCTTTCCTATATTCCACTAATTTAAAGAAACATTTAACTCCACATTCATAAAGGTTTCATATATCTCTCTCTTTCTCTCTCTCTCTCTCTCTCTCTCTCTCTCTCTCTCTCTCTCTCTCTCTCTCATTACCTGTTCCCAAGGACCAAGGCATCATTGTAATAGCGTAATAATTTGGAGATTCAGACAATTATGGTTTAATTTATGTGCAGCACGAGAATAATGATCAAGTTCCAAATATTTTCGTCTACAATCCACCGCATTATGGTTCCCTGAGCATTACTCATATATATATTAAGAAATTGATGAATGCTTTCATTACTCAATTTACAAAGTTAGTATATATAATATTATGTCTAAAATCGTTACTATTCAAGTTTCGTTATTTGCATAATATTAGTAATTATACATTATTACATATTACGGTAATCATACAATAGTAATGGTAACATCAATTATAACTGTAATTAAAGCATGACAATACAACGACAATATTTTCAAAACTACCTCAACAAATAATCATAATTGCTAGTTGCTTGTGTTATGCTAACTAAATTGTAAAATTAAATTATCTTTATGACGCCAAACAGATATTAAATTGAATTGTGAATCACCGGTAACAAAAATACATATGAAAATATTGTGCGCTTAAATTACTGATTATATTTCCTGGCCGTCGGCATCATTATTATAATAATAATGCCGACGGCCGGGAAATATGCCCACACATCAGAAATTATACATGTATAGTAAATTATACAATATTAAATATTGCAGATACAATAGTTATATTAGTTTTGAGTGAAATGCCATGGCGTTAATGTTTCGGTAATTCCCAAAAGTTTATATTTTATATTGACCTTTTAGCCTGGCAGATGAATGAATCAAAGTGCCATAATGAAATGCTCCACATATAGGTTTGTCCTCTCTTTTAGCATATAGGTTTGTCCTCTCTTTTAGCATATGCATTGATATATTTAACCAACATACAGTGGCTTATAATAATTACAGTACATGCAGCGTGATAGCATTTGTGTACGGTATACACAATTATTAATTTAATATTTATAGCATTGTTAATCTGTAAGTGGCTAATAATATTATGATTGTGCGAGTTTGATAAGATGACTGAATATGTTTTGAAATAATATTCAATAATAAATGCAATGTGTCAAAACCGGGGTGATTTGGTTTTATTTTTTGGTGATTTTGGTGATGGTATCTTATAATCTGATTCAGTAATAACCAGTTACATGATATAGTTTGGATACTTGAGTATATAACCAATTACAGTAGTTAATAGCATTGAATGAACTATTATGATGATGTCCCATTTGTAATTCCCCCCCCCCAAAAAAACAAAAACAAAAAAAACACACACATTTTGTCTGTTCTGTGAAGTGTACATAGACACTGCAAGCGTCCAGTTATATCAGTTTGACCTGGAAACTTGTTAATAATCATTGATATATTATGAATAAGTCACTATGATTACCCGGTAATTAAATTCTCCAGACCACTATATAGCAGTATATATTGATATTGACCCTTACAACTCTATAGTCCAGTCGGTATTAACTGGGGTGGTTAAGGAAGCGAAAACTATTGGCTAGATTATTGGCAGCCAAAGTTTACTGAGTTGGATCATAGTTTAGGGCAGCCTCTCCCCTTCCACCCTTATTCAAAGTCATTTCGGGAATTTTAAACGTTTTTCATTGAAGAAATCAAATTTACTATACTTGCCAAGTTGGGAAGAAACAACACTGTCACAGTTCAAGCTTTTCACAGTTTTGACTATCACATAACCTTCAGCAGATTATGAAAAGTTTCAAAGTAACAAAAACCGAGTGGCTCCTGCAAGTTTATCATATTTGTTTATGTTTTTAATTTTATTTTTTATTTTTTTTTTTGGCGGACGTATCTTCCTTTTTCCTGGTAAAACAAAAGGTGCCTGGAGGGTGAAGTCTGAAGGGCGCCGTGTGAGAGTTGTCACTAGGCACTGAGAGAGAGAGAGAGAGAGAGAGAGAGAGAGAGAGAGAGAGAGAGAGAGAGAGAGAGATAAACACATAAACTTGATTGCCCCTCCACCAATGCCAACTTCAATTATAATAATGAATTTGTAATATGCATAATGTATATTATACGCCCAAACACTGCCGGTCCATAGTTTTATAGTTAAGATAAAACACCTCCAGGGATGAATAATGCTATATGAGAAGGTCGAAAATGGTAAATTATGGGTGTGTTGAGTGTTATTGTAAATATAATATATTGAAGCTAACAATAATTATGCCATCAGGTTAATGTAGGTTATCGCGTTGTGTTAATCTAGCATTATTATTATGCCATCAGGTTAATGTAGCTATCGCGTTGTGTTAATCTAGCATTATTATTATGCCATCAGGTTAATGTAGCTATCGCGTTGTGTTAATCTAGCACTATTATTATGCCATCAGGTTAATGTAGCTATCGCGTTGTGTTAATCTAGCATTATTATTATGCCATCAGGTTAATGTAGCTATCGCGTTGTGTTAATACTATTATGCCATCAGGTTAATGTAGCTATCGCGTTGTGTTAATCTAGCATTATTATTATGCCATCAGGTTAATGTAGCTATCGCGTTGTGTTAATCTAGCACTATTATTATGCCATCAGGTTAATGTAGCTATCGCGTTGTGTTAATCTAGCATTATTATTATGCCATCAGGTTAATGTAGGCTATCGCGTTGTGTTAATCTAGCATTATTATTTGTGTATA
Source organism: Paralithodes platypus (assembly GCA_032716605.1). Taxonomy (NCBI): domain Eukaryota; kingdom Metazoa; phylum Arthropoda; class Malacostraca; order Decapoda; family Lithodidae; genus Paralithodes; species Paralithodes platypus. The sequence goes on from CM064580.1 coordinate 7,944,420, forward strand.
AATAATTTAGCATTCACCCATCAACACCATTTCACCACCACCACCACCACATCACCCGTCAACACCATTCCACCACCACCAACACCACCTCACCCGTCCCATTCCACCACCACCACCACCACCTCACCCGTCAACACCATTCCACCACCACCACCACCACCTCACCCATCAACACCATTCCACCACCACCACCACATCACCCGTCAACACCATTCCACCACCACCACCACATCACCCGTCAACACCATTCCACCACCACCACCACCATCTCACCCATCAACACCATTCCACCACCACCACCACCACCTCACCCGTCAACACCATTGCACCACCACCACCACCACCTCACCCCCAACACCATTCCACCACCACCACCCCCACTCACCGTCAACACATTGCACCACCCCGACCTCCACCTCACCCATCACCAGCATTCCACCACCAGCACCACATCCCCCATCAACACCATTCCACCACCACCACCACCACCTCACCCGTCCCATTCCACCACCACCACCACCACCTCACCCGTCAACACCATTCCACCACCACCACCACCACCTCACCCATCAACACCATTCCACCACCACCACCACATCACCCATCAACACCATTCCACCACCACCACCACATCACCCATCAACACCATTCCACCACCACCACCACATCACCCATCAACACCATTCCACCACCACATCACCCATCAACACCATTCCACCCCACATCACCCATCAACACCATTCCACCACCAGCACATCACCCATCAACACCATTCCACCACCACCACCACATCACCCGTCAACACCATTCCACCACCACCACCACATCACCCATCAACACCATTCCACCACCATCACCACATCACCCATCAACACCATTCCACCACCATCACCACATCACCCATCAACACCATTCCACCACCACCACCACATCACCCATCAACACCATTCCACCACCACCACCACATCACCCATCAACACCATTCCACCACCACCACCACATCACCCGTCAACACCATTCCACCACCACCACCACATCACCCGTCAACACCATTCCACCACCACCACCACTACCACCACCTCACCCATCAACACCATTCCACAACCACCAACACCACCTCACCCATCAACACCATTCCACCACCACCACTATCGTATAAATACGATAGAATATGACTCTTTTGTGATCTTGTATGTCTCTGTGACGTCACGATCTCTCCTACAGCACGACGTAGGACGAGTAGATCGTATATTATAAGATTGTAAATAAGTTAAGTTATAAAAAGCCTAATATGCTATTAAGCAATATTGCCATGGTCTTATGTAGTATATATGAATTTATCGTATATATTAATATAATTTATCGTATAGAGCAACCTAAATGCGGTACGATAATTTGGGATCCTGGCGGTTTGCCAAGGCAGCAAGGTGTGCTTTTGAGGTACGCCAGAGCCTTCACGAACACCAACCAGTTAACATCTAATTTTCCGCCCTCAGTTGATCGTGCTTTTGTGCCTCTAATCACAATACACATACAGCAATACACACAGCTACACCATCACGACGCTCTCATTGACATCATGACTGACTGATAGATAAGCATAATATTCATGTCCATTCCCATGTAATCATTTATTCTTTCTTTAACTTGACTCGTGTCTCGGGACCGAAGTCTCGTTCCCCATTGTCCACCACCATATTGGGTAAAAACGTTCTCCCTTGCCTCATTGCCACGTGGAACTATTGGTGAGTTAATTCCTGGCTAATATTAACCCTTATAACCTTACCCTATAATTATATACATTTATTATGTGAGACCTTTGGATATAAATTAGCTTGTTTCAGATTGAATTCAATTTAGATATAGAGTATTCATTTAGATTGATTTTATTTGATTCATTATAGCTTAGTAATATTTAACTTCCATTGATAGTTTACCACATTGGTGCCCAGACCCGGGAATTAGCTACCAGTAAAGGATTTTAAGGCAATGAACAAGGGGACATATAACAGGATGCAGGAACAACTCTATGATAAACTGGCAAGGCTAGCCAAGCGATGGTTAGAGCCGGAATGCAGGGTCACATCATTGCACCTGCACAAGTTCTGCATCCCACCCATCATCTTTCCCCAATAATTTTCTTTTCTTCCTGTGACATATGACCTGACCTAACATTTTTTCTTGTTCAATATGATCCATTAGTAGGTATTGCTATATAGTGTACTATTTTTTCTCCATAACATAGAAGTCCGCCGGTTGGCGTCTCTTAAGTAGCCTATTATTTGGCCGTTGTTTTTGTAACGTGATATTTAGATACATAGCCTATAGGCTCACATGCAAAATGGATAAAAACGGTAAAGAGACACCGTCTAGTGGGGTGCTGAACAAAGCCCCTAAAAATCAAAGGGCGGGACTTCGGGGAGTAATGAATAGGCTAATAGTGGACGTCAACACTTTCATCACTACTGCTGAACTAGAGGAATTGGAGGCTAGATTAGAAAACGTCCAGGTTACCCACGGTCGTATTACGGCTCTGAGTGAGGTGATTGTGGCTGCCATGACAGAGGAGGAAGAGATTGTTACAGAGTGTGATAATCGCGCCCTCTATGACGAACCTGTCTTTAGAGCGAAGTACCTATTACAGCGTGCAATCGCGAGTAAGAAGGGAGGCGATAATGAGGCCCATAGAAGGGCTGACCCAAAACATACTGTACACCTCCCAAAGCTCAATCTTCCTACATTTGGGGGCAAGTTGACCGAGTGGTTAGCTTTCTGGGACGTATTTCGATCTACGGTTCATGAATCCTCTTTGGATAATGTCCACAAGTTTCACTATCTGAAGGGACAAATGGAAGGAGAGGCCTTACATTTAATAGAGGGTTTTTGCAGTGGTAGGTGGTAGTTATCTTGAAGCGGTACACTTATTAGAGTCCACATACGGGGATAGAGAGCAGTTGAAGATGGCCCATGTCGTTGCCTTGTTGGGGCTCGCAGAACCACAGTATAAGGTTGATGAGTTGACAAACTTCAGGGCAAATATGGAGTGCCATACTCGATCGCTAGATACCCTAGGGCTTACCACGCAGGAAATGATAGTCATTATCTTGCGTCAGAAGCTTCCTATGGCAATACTTGATAAGGTAAGATCATTTGAGCTGGGGGAGTTCAAAACTCAGTTCAGTAAGGAGATCAATAATCTACAGTTGAACAAAGGGAGAATGTATGAGTCGGGAGGGAGTGAGAATGTGGAGAAGAGGGGAACAGTAAGCATGACAGTGGGGACTAAAGTAAAGAAAGAGGGTGTGTATAAGAAACCTGCTCAGATTCTATGTAAGCTATGTAACAACAAACATAAATGGAGTTTCTGTGTAAAATACCCGACAAATGAGACAAAACTAGCACAGGCGAGAAGATTGAAGCTATGTGTAGGTTGTCTAAGTGGGGAACATGGTAAGCAGGGACAATGTACTGCTACATACTTAAGGCCCTGTCGGCACTGCAAAGGACATCACTTTGATAAGTTGTGTCCTACTGCAGATAAAGTCAAAGACGTCAAAAATGAGGGTACTACAACTGTGGCACTAGGTAGCACGCAAGACACCACTATATTGCCCACAATACAGATTCCCATGGAAGGTAATGACAGTAACAAAGTTTGTCGGGTACTTCTAGATCAAGGGTCTCAACGTTCCTTTATAAAGAGGTCCGTACTAGTGGGACTGAAGCACCGAATCGTAGGGGCTGAGACTCTTCGATTACAGGGCTTCACAGGGGTTACTGATAAACAAGACTACGAGATAGCGGAGATTTCATATTTCTATCGTAAAAACCGGTACTTTAGGACTTGTATCGTAGTAGACACCCTACCAGAATATGTATCTGTGGGTGTGAAGAAGGTGGAACACGCATTACGTAGCAAAGGGGTTAACTTGTCAGATCCCATGGGAAATCAGAGTGAGGTGCATGTTCTACTTGGTGTGGATCATTATTATGAAGTAGTATACCCTGGATTTAAAAAGATGTGTGGTGTAATTTTAATCCCCACTAAATTTGGATACTGCATGAGCGGAAAGGTGCATACTACACAGTCAAAGGTCCTGGTCGACACGGTCTCGATATATAGAGTCAATGTAACCGCGGCAGAGGAGTTGGGAAGGGAGGATTCCCAACCTAGTGACCCTAAGATGGCTGCCGAGTTCGACCTGGAACGACTGTGGAGATTGGATCACATAGGCATTAATCCTATGGAGACTGATTATGACTCGGAAGTTGCGCTACAAAGGTTTGACGAGTCTGTGTGCTACTGTGCCTCAGACAAGCAATATAAAGTTAGTTTACCTTGGAAGAACAGGGAGATAAGCCTACCTACCAACTATGGTTTGGCATTAGGTCGCTTGCGCGCATTGCAGCGGAAATTGTCTAACGAACCGAGCACGCGCCAGGCGTATGACGATGTATTTCGGAGTTATGAGGATAGGGGTTTTATTGAGAGAGTCGATGTCGAGGAACCGTGTAAGAAGGGTAGGGTTCACTATCTGGCCCATCATGGCGGTAACAAAGACACCGTCACCACACCAATACGGGTGGTGTATGACTGTTCTGCCCACCAAGGTCAACAACCCAGTCCTGAATGACTGCCTGTTGACAGGTCCGTCCATGGTGTCGGATCTGTCCCAACATCTATTGCGGTTTAGGCTGGGGAAGTATGCCTATACCAGTGACATCGAGAAAGCATTCTTGATGGTCAAGCTAAAGGAGGAAGATAGAGATGTTACCCGCTTTCTTTGGTTCAGCGACATTAGCGACTCTGAAAGTCCCATCATAATATACCGTTTTCGGGTTGTACTCTTTGGGGCCACTTGCTCGCAGTTTTTGTTAAATGCCACAATCAGAAAACATCTAGCTGACACTCATGAGGACACAAGTAAACTATCTCGCGGATTATACATTGACAATTTGCAGGGTACTAGCGATAGTCAAGATGATTTGTTGTATGCATACTGGCAAGCACGCAGATTGTTTGCGGATGCACATCTATTTCTCCGCGAGTGGGTTACTAATAGTGAAGATCTTCAGAGTTTAATACAGGTGGATGGTACGGCATCTCTTAACCAGGAAAAGTCCAGAAATTTGGGGATGATCTGGCAACCTAAACATGACATACTAACTTTTCAAACAAGGTCTTTTGCTCAGCAGACAGGAGCGCACACAAAAAGAAGTCTGTTGAGCAAAGTTGCGCAATTTTTTTGATCCTTTGGGTCTAGCATTACCTGTTACCATAAGAGCTAGGATTCTAATGCAGGAAGTTTGGAGACGTAAAATAGGATGGGAAGACAGTTTGCCCGAGGACCTGAATGACCAAGGGACATTGTTGTTGAATGAATATGCCATCCTATGTACTAAACCTATACCTCGTAAAGTGGCGGCGTTCGGTGACGTTACGTTACACACGTTTTGCGATGCTAGCGCCACGGCATACGGGGTAGCCATATATGTTGTTACTTCATTTGGGGCACATTTAGTTACAGCCCGGGCCAAAGTAGCCCGGGTAGTAGGTAACTATCCCTAAAATGGAATTGACTGCCATGCTGCTATTAGCACGTCTGGTGCAACATGTACGCGCAGCATACGAGAGCGAATTAAATATTGAAATCGTTCACGTATGGTGCGATAGTCAGGTCGCACTCAACTGGATACATAGCAAGAAGTCTCTGCCAGTTTATGTGCGGAATAGGGTAGATGAGATTAGAGCCCTTTTGCCAGACGTTGCTTATCATTATGTAAATACAAAGGAAAACCCTAGTGATCTCATAACTAGGGGTATAACGGCTAGCCAGTTAATGAAGTCCGAATTGTGGTGGCATGGTCCAAAGTGGCTGCTCCATGAAAGTGAATGGACGATATGGCATGCTGTTGGTGAGGGACTTCTGCCACTGGAAACAGTGGCAGTTACAGCCCAACCAAATGAGCCACCGGGTCCTATCATAAAGTGGGCAAGATTCGGTGACTATAATAAACTAGTCAGAGTTGTAGCTTGGGTGTTGCGATATGTATCCAATCTTAAGCTTAAAGTAACGGGCCAACTCTGCAACAGGGGTCACAACATTGATGCTCGTGAATTTAAAGCAGCTGAAGTAACTTTGATCAAATGGGTTCAAGTAGAAACCTTTTCCAATGAATTAGAATCCTTGAAAGGCTCGAATAAGACATTAATGCCTAATATAGTGCGTCAACTAAGGTTGCACCTAGACAATGGCCTCATCAGGTGTGAGGGTCGCCTGAAGTGGTCGGGTGTACCAGACGGCACAAACCGACCTATACTTATGCCAACAAGACATCACGTTACTGATCTATTGATCATACGTGCACATAAACACTACGGGGTATGTCATATTATATCACATTTACGTCTCATATGGTGGATACCCAGAGTTCGACAAGTAGCTCGACGCGTAGTGAGAAAGTGTGTAATATGCCAGAGACTAAAGGGTAAACCATATGCAACTGGACCAGCTCCACCTCTACCTGAATGCCGTGTAAAGCACGTAGAACCTTTCCAAGCGGTAGGATTAGATTACACAGGGGCATTGAAGACGAGGGAGCATGAGAAGGTTTATATATTATTGTTTACCTGTGCGACGTCTCGAGCGGTACACCTAGAACTATGTGATAATATGTCTAGCGAAGAATTTATGCTGGCGTTCAGACGGTTTTGTGCCCGTCGTTCATTCCCTCAACTCATTCTTAGCGACAATGCTCCCACTTATGTCCAAGCATCAAAATATCTAAAGGATATGAGTAGTGATCCTACTATCATCACTTTTTTGGGAGAGAAAAAGTGCGAATGGAGGTTCATTCCAGTTAAGGCACCTTGGTTTGGTGGAATGTGGGAACGGTGTGTCGGCATAGTAAAGTCAGGACTAAGAGCGGTTGTAGGACGTGCTCTATTAAAGAAGAGTGAGTTGACGACAGTCCTCACAGAGATAGAGGCAGTCGTGAATGATCGCCCGCTTACATATGTGTACACCGACCTGCAAGGACCACTACCATTAACGCCAGCTCACTTGCTATATGGAAAACCATTGACTGCGTTTCCATCTGATTTTCAGTCCATAGTAGAGTTAGAGGATCCCTCGTTGTACTCTGCGGTAGCGGTGTCTAAGAGATACCAGTATATATCCAGGATAATCGAGGATTTCAGGAAACGGTGGATTAGTGAATATCTGCTAGCATTGAGGGAAAGGAGTGTTACTCCCTCTGGTAGACCAACGGCCCCTACAGTTGGTGACGTTGTTTTAATTAAAGAAGATAGTCCTCGTTTATACTGGAAATTAGGCCGCGTATTGGAGGTATACAAGGGGGCAGACTCTGTAGAGCGGGTGGCGCTTTTAAAGACAGCCACTGGAACTACTGTTCGTCCTATCGCACGTTTGTACGCTTTGGAGCTAGATTCCGCATTGCAATCTGAGGCTCCACCTGTTATTGCTGGGTCCGAGGATTCTCGAAGGAACGACTCACCTCATACTGATGGTGATCATTCTCGGACCGGGACGCGTCCCAGACGCGCTGCTGCTGGCGCTGTCGACTTGTGGCGTCAGAAGATAGCCTCTGGGCAACTTTAGGTTTAAGGTGGGGTTCAGGTCTTTTTTGTGGGGGAGGTGTATCGTATAAATACGATAGAATATGACTCTTTTGTGATCTTGTATGTCTCTGTGACGTCACGATCTCTCCTACAGCACGACGTAGGACGAGTAGATCGTATATTATAAGATTGTAAATAAGTTAAGTTATAAAAAGCCTAATATGCTATTAAGCAATATTGCCATGGTCTTATGTAGTATATATGAATTTATCGTATATATTAATATAATTTATCGTATAGAGCAACCTAATGCGGTACGATAATTTGGGCTCCTGGCGGTTTGCCAGGCAGCCAGGTGTGCTTTTGAGCTACCCCAGAGCCCTCACGAACACCACACAGTTAACATCTAATTTTCCGCCCTCAGTTGATCGTGCTTTTGTGCCTCTAATCACAATACACATACAGCAATACACACAGCTACACCCTCACGACGCTCTCATCGACATCATGACTGACTGATAGATAAGCATAATATTCATGTCCATTCCCATGTAATCATTTATTCTTTCTTTAACTTGACTCGTGTCTCGGGACCGAAGTCTCGTTCCCCATTGTCCACCACCATATTGGGTAAAACGTTCTCCCTTGCCTCATTGCCACGTGGAACTATTGGTGAGTTAATTCCTGGCTAATATTAACCCTTATAACCTTACCCTATAATTATATACATTTATTATGTGAGACCTTTGGATATAAATTAGCTTGTTTCAGATTGAATTCAATTTAGATATAGAGTATTCATTTAGATTGATTTTATTTGATTCATTATAGCTTAGTAATATTTAACTTCCATTGATAGTTTACCACAACCACCACATCACCCGTCAACACCATTCCAGCACCACCACCACATCACCCGTCAACACCATTCCACCAGCACCACCACATCACCCATCAACACCATTCCACCACCACCACCACATCACCCGTCAACACCATTCCACCACCACCCACCCCATCAACACCATTCCACCACCACCACCACATCACCCGTCAATACCATTCACACCACCACCACCACCACATCACCGTCAACACCATTCCACCACCACAACCACATCACCCGTACCATTCCACCACACCACCATCATCACAACACCATTCCACCAACCAACCACATCCCCCATCAACACCATTCACCACACCCACCACCACACATCACCATCACCCATTCCACCACCAACCACACCACCATCCACCACATCACCCGTCACACCTCACCCTCCAACACCACACCACCACCATCACCCACACCCTTCATTCCACCACCACACAACACATCACCCGTCAACACCATCCACCACCACCACCACATCACCTTCAACACCATTCCAAACCCACCACCACATCACCCGTCAACACCATTCCACCACCACCCCTCACCCGTCAACATCACCACCACCACCTCACCCCCCAACAACCCACCACCTCACCACCCAACACCATCCACACCGTACCCGTCACACCATTCCACCACCACCACCACCATCACCAGTCCACACCACAACCTCAACCCCAACACCATCACCACCACAACACACCACACCACACCATCCACCACCACCTCACCCGTCACAACACATCACCACCACACCACCACCTCACCCGTCACCACCATTCCACCACCACCACCAACCTCACCCCAACACAGTCCACCACCTCACACCACACCATACCCACCACTCACCGTCAACACCATCCCAACCACCACCACCTCACCTCCAACACCATCCCCACCACCACCTCACCATTCACCACACCACCACCCCCACCTCACCCGTCAAAACATCCACACCACCAACCACCACCATCACCTCACACATTCCACCACCACCACTCACACAACATATCCCCACCACCACCACTCACACACCATCCTACCACACCACCACCACACACCTCACCCGTCACACCACCACACCACACCTCACCCGTCAACACCATTCCACCACCACCACCCTCACACCTTCCACACCCCACCACCACCACCACACCAAACCACCGTCAACACATTACCACCACCACCTCACCCGTCACACCATTCCACCACCACCACACCCCACCCCACCCGTCACAACACACACCACCACCACCCACCTCACCATCACACATTCCACCACCACCACCACCTCACCCATCACCACCATTCCACCACCAACACCTTCAACACCATTCCAACACACCACCTCACCCGTCACACACACCACCATCACCCGTCAACAACCATTCCACCACCCACCACCACCTCACCCCAACACCACACCACCACCACACATCCTCACCCGTCACACCATTCCAACCACCCCTCACACCTCAACAACCCCACCACCATCACCCTCAACCCACCACCCCCAACACCACCATCACACACCATCACCCCAACCACCACCACCATCACCTCAACCCATTAACCACCAACCACCCCAACACCATTCCCCCACCACCACCACACCACAACACCTTCACCACCACAACCACCACCCGTCAACACTATCACCACCACCTCCCCCGTCAACACCATCACCACACCAACCCCACCACCTCACCCCTCAACCCATTTTCCACCCACCACCACCATCACCCATCAACACCATTCCACACCACAACACCACCCCATAACTTCACCACCACTCACCGTCAACCCACCACCCCACCACCATCACCCTCAACACCATTCCACCACCACGTCACCAACACCGTCACCACCCCCACCACCTTCAACCACCATTCCACCACACACCATTCCACCACACCCTCAAACCATCCAACACCACCACATACCCATACAACACACCACCACACCACACCCAACACCCATCCACCATTCCACCACCTCCACCCTCACCCGTCAACACCATCCACCCCACCACCACCTCACCACGTCAACACCATTCCCCACCTCACCCGTCATACACCATTTCAACCACCACCACCCACCACCACAAACTCACCCGTCAACACATTCCACCACCACCACCCAACCCCACACCATATCCACACCACACACCACCACCACCACACACACCACCATCACCACCACCCACCACCACCACACCTTCACACACCATCCCCCACACCACCTCACCATTCACACATCCACCACCACCATGCCCCAACAACCCTTCACCACCACTACAACCCCCACACACCACCCCCACACACCACCCCCACCATCAACACCTTCACCACCACCACCACCCATAAACACAATTCCACCACCCATAACCTCACCCGTCAACACCATTCCACACCACCAACCACCATCACACCATCCACCCCCCAACACCCGCAACACACCACTCCCAGCACCCACCACTCACCACCATTCCAACACCATCCAACACCCCACCACACCACCCACACACCACCACCACCATCAAAACACAACCACCATCACCGTCAACACCACACCACACACCACCAATCCATCAACACCCACCACCACCACCCCCCACCACACCAACACCCTCACCACCACCACACCATCACCACCACAATCACCATTCCACCACCACAACACCACCACCTCCACCCCGACACCATCCACCACCACCAGACCAATCACCCATCACACCATTTCCACCACCACCACCACCCTCGACACCATTCCACCCACCCTCAACACCATCCTCCACCACCACACCACCTCACCCTCCAACAACACCATTCCACCACCATAAACACATCCCCAACACCACCCACCACCACACCACCACCTCACCCGTCATCACCTTCACCACCACCACCTCAGCCGCAAACATTCCATTCCACCACAGCCACCCCACCACCACCCACCTGTCCAACAATTCCATGTCCATTCCTGCGCACCACCCTACCCTGGCACCCTCAACACCAACCATTCCACCCCCAACAAACAAACACCACCACCTTACCGTTTCAAACACCATTCCACCACTCCACCACCTCACCCATTCAACACCTGTTCCACCACCACCACCGACCATTACCCGTCAAACACCATTCCCACCACCACCACACCTCACCCGTCAAACACCATTCCACCAACAAACCCACACCTCACCCTTCCAAACCACCATTTCCACCCGCCACCACACCACCACCTCACACCATCACTCACACTTCCGATTTTCCACCACGCCACCCACCATACCTCACCATCACACCATTCCCGCCACTCCACCACCACGACCTCACAACCGTACCACACTACGCCACCCCCCCACACCATCCACACCAATCACCCTTCAACACCTTTCACCACCAACACCACCACCGTACTCAACACCATACCCTTAACACCAATTCACCCTCAAAACATACCACACACCTCACCTCACACCATTGCACCACACCATACCACCCCGTCACACTATTCCACCTCAACCGTCAAACCAGTCCACACGGTCACCACCCCATATGCCCCACCACGCACCATCACCCCCGTCTCCAACACAATTCCACCACCACCACCGACCTCATCCACGTCAACACCATTCCACCCACCACACCACCTCACCCGTCAACCATTCCACCACCACGCATCACACCATAAGACCACAACACAAAATAAATCCACCACCACCACCCAACCTCACCCACAACAACCATCTCACCAACTCCAGACCGTCCAACCCGTCATACCACCGATTCACACCTACCACCGACCCAACCCATCCACCATTCCACCACTACACGCAACCACAACACAATTCCACCAACCCACAACCACTCCTTCAACACAAAACATTCCACCACCACACACCCACCACCAGCCTCACCCTTCAACGCCACATTCCATCACCACCATCTCACCACCTTCACACCATTTCACACCCAACCACCACCGTCACCCGTCAACACATTCCACCACCACCACTCACCACCACAAACTCACCGCCATCACCCAATTCCACCGACCCACCATCCACCTCAACCCGTCTACAACATCACACCACCACCACCACCACCACCACCTCACCCTCAACAACATTCCATCACCACCCCACCACGCACCTCACCTGTCACAAACCATTTCCACCCCCCTCACCCCCTCACACCATTCCACACCAGCCAGCCCCCGTCAACCATTCCACTCACCCACAACACCATCCACCACCTCACCTTTCCCCCCCCCCGACAACACACCTTCCACCACACACCTCCACCTCAACAACACAATTCCCAACACCACCATGCTCACTCCATAAACACCTTTCACACCACCCCTACCTCACCGTCCAACACCATTCCACCACCACCTACGCACCTCACCACGTCCAATCACCATTCCCATCCACCACACCCACCATGCCCCCAAACAACATCAACCCACATACCATTCCACCACCACCCCACCACGCAACACCACTTAAACCTTACAACCATTCCACCTGCCACCCGCCAACTCACTCCATCCAACCCATTCCCCCAAAACACCACCCCTTACCTGTGCAAACAACCATTCCACCACCACCCTCACCGTCAACACCGTTCGCGCCACCAACCACCCCTCACCCTATTTAAACACCTTAACCACCAACACCACCACCTCACCTGTCAACACCATACCACCACCGCCACCTCACCCGTCAAAACAATTCCACCACCACCTCACCATTGCACCACCACCACCACCCGTCAACACTATTCCACCACCACCACCTCACCCCATCAACAAACCCCTTACACCACCACCACACCCCATCAACCAAACATTCCCACCACCACCACCACCATCATCCGATCACACACCATTCACACCACGCACACACCCTCCCCTGATCACACCATTCCACCCACCACCTCGACACCCATCAACACCATTCCACACACATCACCACCCACCCATCCACCACATTACCTACCACCTCCCACCTCCACCCTTCAACATCCTTCACCACCACCAATCCACTCCTTCACAAATCCCCCACACACCACCCTACCCGTCAACACCATCCACCACCACCTCACCCTCATCAACAACCATTCCACCACCACCACCTACCCGTCCACACCATTCCAACCACCACACCTCCCTCAACACACCATTCAACCATCACCACCTCACCCTTCACACACCATTTCCATCACCACCACCTACCACCTCACCCGTCACACCATTCCACCACCCACCACATCATCACGTCAAACACATTTCACCACCACCCCATTCACCCTTCAACACTCATTCCAAAACCATCCACCACCTCACCCTCAACACCACATTCCAACCACCACCACCACCCGTCAACACTATTCCACCACCACCACCTCACCCGTCAACCCCCTTCCACCACCACCGTCACCACCACCACCCTCACACCACAATTTCCACCACGCCCCCATCCGTCAACACCATTCCACCATCAGCACCACCTCACCTGTCAACACCATTCCACCACCACCTCACCCATAAACACCATTCCACCACCACCACCTCACCCATCAACACCATTCCACCACCTCCACCTCACCCGTCAACACCATTCACCACCACCTCACCCGTCAACAAAATTCCACCACCACCACCTCACCCGTCAACACCAGCTAACCCAACCTCACCCGTCAACACCCTTCCCCCACCACCACCTTACACCGTCAACACCATTCCACACCACCACCCACCACCTCATCCTTCAACAACCATTCCATCCACCACCACCACCTCCAACCCGCGAACACCTTTCCATCACCACACCACACCTGGCAGACACAATTTCCACCACCCAACCGTCAACACAATCCACCACCATCCAGCACCACTCACCCGTCACCACCATTTTTCCCACCACCACCTCCACCCCACCCGTCAACACATTCCAATCACCACCATCACCACCGACCTTACCCCAACACCATTCCACCACCACCCACCGTCAACACAATTCCACCACCACCTCATCCTCAACACCATTCCACACCAGCAACCTCACCACCACTCACCCCGTCAACACCATCCGACCACCACCTCAACCCCACAGACCATTCCACGCCACCATCCCCTACCCGTCACACCATTCCCACCACCACTCTCCCGTCAAACACAACCATTCCACCACCACACACCACCTCACCCGTTCACTACTCCATTCACAGCACTACACCACCCGTCAACACCATTCACCACCCACCACCACACCATCTCACCCTCAACACCATTCCACCCACCTGGTTCACCCGTCCACACCATTCCACCACCACCTCACGCGTCAACACCATTCCACCACCACCACCTCACCAGTCAACACCATTCCATTACCACCACCACCACCTGACCCGTCAACACCATTCCATCACCAACACCACCTCACCCGTCAACACCAATCCACCACCACCACCACATAACCCGTCAACACCATTCCACCAACTCACCCGTCAGCACCATTCCACCACCACCTCACCCTTCAACACCATTCCACTACCTCACCCGTCAACACCATTCCACCACCACCACCTCACCCGTCAACACCATTCCACCACCACCACCACCTAACCCGTCAACACCATTCCACCAACTCACCCGTCAGCACCATTCCACCACCACCTCACCCTTCAACACCATTCCACCACCTCACCCGTCAACACCATTCCACCACCACCACCACCTCACCCGTCAACACCATTCCACCACCACCACCTCATCCGTCAACACCATTCCACCACCCCCACCACCTCACCCTTCAACACCATTCCACCACACACTTCCACCCGCCTTCATTTTTATCTTCCTTGGCTTTTTAGCATATTACCCATTTTCTCCATGTTGTCCAGAGCTCCTGCATACATAATATAAACCATACTGCATAATTGCATGCTGTATTTATATATAGTGTACTGAAATTGAATAATGATAGTGACCATGTGTAGGTAAACCGAGTGTTGAAAAGAACACACATACACAATTTCGAGACTATTTATAACTATGTCAGTTACTTTACTCATCAGTTTCTCAGCTTAGACGCGAGCACTTAATTCTGGAAGGGATGTTGCTTTAGTCTCCATAGCTATGTGGTCATTTTCCAAACTTTCTGTTTTAATATGATAATATGCTTTAACATCACATTTGGACACAGTTCGTGTGGTCAGGCCTCCACATGGTTCAGTCGCTATCACGTTAGCTTTTTGCATCAACCTATTATCGTTAACCCACTATTATCGTTAACTCTTTTCAGACGAGTTTATGAAGTTAAATGTTCTACCCTATTATTAAGCTTACTGGTATCCTAAAATAATCTACCGTCGCATTGAGATGGTTGGGCGTTCAATACAGCAAGCTCCGCGAGAAATACACTAGGAAAATATCATTGCCATCGAAAATAATGATGAGAAAAAGTTATATGTAAGACCTCTTTACTTCAAACCTTTCATCATACTATGTCTCA
>CM064580.1:7960524-8039345 GCA_032716605.1 Paralithodes platypus
TGTAGGTAAACCGAGTGTTGAAAAGAACACACATACACAATTTCGAGACTATTTATAACTATGTCAGTTACTTTACTCATCAGTTTCTCAGCTTAGACGCGAGCACTTAATTCTGGAAGGGATGTTGCTTTAGTCTCCATAGCTATGTGGTCATTTTCCAAACTTTCTGTTTTAATATGATAATATGCTTTAACATCACATTTGGACACAGTTCGTGTGGTCAGGCCTCCACATGGTTCAGTCGCTATCACGTTAGCTTTTTGCATCAACTATTATCGTTAACTCTTTTCAGACAGTTTATGAGTTAAATGTTCTATTAATTAGCTTACTGGTACCTAAAATAATCTACCGTCATTGAAATTGTTGGCGTCAATACAAAAGATCCCAGAAATACTACTAGGAAAATATATGGCCATCGAAAATAATGATGAAAAAGTTATATGTAATGACCTCTTTACTCAAACTTTCATCATACTATGTCTCATCGTAGTTATATTAGTATCTCACACTCCATTTTCTTGCCTCTGCTCGCTTCCAATATTACTCTATTTCAAGATGGGTTATACCCCCATCCCCTCCCCCCACCCCCAACCCATCTTGGATCCCACATTGGAATTATATCTATAACCATCAAAACACTAATTTATCAAAATATGGAGGAATGAACATGGAAATAACGGTCTGAGACTTTTCCCTATAAGTACCTAACAAAAAAGTCATGTTACAGCTCCTCATGATATACAGGGTGTCCCAGGAGGATAGGTCATGACTTTGGGAAATTATAAAACAAGGTATTCTAAGCATAAAATGTGTTATCACAACAAATCCGTATCTCAACCGTTAAACAGATATTGAAGGTTTTAAGTAGTGTCCTCCCCCGCATCACTATAATGGA
Organism: Paralithodes platypus; assembly: GCA_032716605.1. Lineage (NCBI taxonomy): Eukaryota > Metazoa > Arthropoda > Malacostraca > Decapoda > Lithodidae > Paralithodes > Paralithodes platypus. Next base: position 7,961,420 of record CM064580.1, read on the forward strand.
CTTTTCCATGTTACATGGTTTCCAAATGCTCCAAAGTGAACTTATATGTCTATAATCTTTTTGTAACTTACAGAAATATAATATCTCTCTGAAAATGGTAAAATACTTGCAGTAAGATGGAGGTGTGGTAGGCAATAGGACAGCTAGGCCACCCTTATGGGGAAATACTGAAGAAAATACCATTTTCAACATTCAATATCTCAATACTGGTTGAGTTTTGGAATATGTCTTATAGATTATTTTAGGCTCAGAATATTTTGTTTCGTCATTTCCCAAAGTCATGACCTTTCCTCCTGGGACACCCTGTATGTGCCTGTGTATGTACAAACATACAGTACATACATACATACATTATATATTTCAATCACAACCATCACCAGCTCCACCACACTTACACCTGTCCTTCCTTACTCTGCTTCCACACTTATCCCCTACTTTTCTTCTCTCTATACTCACTTCCCTTCCTTCCTCTGTTTCCACCTCCTTCCACACTTATCCAATACTTTCCTTCTCTCTATCCTCACTTCACTTCCTTCCTTTGCTACCACCTCCTTCCACACTTATCCCTTACTGTCCTTCTCTCTATCCTCACTTCCCTTCCTTCCTCCTATTCCACCATCCTTCCCCCTACCTTTTCCCTTACCACTTTCTCCGTCCCTTCCATTGTTCCACTATCGTTCCTTCACCACCGCCCCATGCCCCCCCCCCCCCTTTTCCACTTTCACTTCCACAGCCTTCTCTTCTCTCCTTTTCACTCTTCCTTCATCCATTTTCCTATATTCCTTCTTATTCAGGCCCTCATGAATAATCAATCAAGTATATGCATGTAAAGAAATGTATTCAGCAAAAAACTAGGCACTAAAAGCTTCAAAATGAGACCAGAACGAGCTACGTAGCACTCGTGTTTCTCTTGCAGTGTTGCCACGAACATGGGAGTTTAGCGTATAGCGGTATATTTTTCTCAGCTATGCTCACTACTGGCTACACTGACGGCCTCTTGAGAACACAGGGAACATGAGTTAATGGGCGGCGGTAAGCCCTGGGAGTCGGCTGTCTGGCCCGCTGCGCTTCCGGCCATTTGCACTCGATTTTAACCCTTTAAAAGCTTTAATAATGCACCTAACTTGCTGCAAATTGGTGCACGACTTAAGTCGAGCGCCGCCAATAAGGGGTTAAGTCATCTATTCTACCACTACCATCCTCCACCCACAACACAATTACCCATAACCACCCCCACTACGCTCACCCTGCCAGTGCCCCTCCACACCTCCCCACACTGTAAAATAGAAGCACCATGTGTCATAGTCTTCTTATTTTCCTACTGTACATAAGCCGAAGTTCTCTCTCTCTCTCTTTCTCTCAAAGTATCAAACTATTTTAGCTTAATTATACTAGGGAAACGTGAATTTGAGGTACGCAAGTTATATCTCCGCAATAACGAATGTCGTGCTTTAAAGTTTTAATATTGAGCGGCTTAATCTCGGGTTTTGAAGGAAGGTATTTAAAAATGTTTTGCCAAGATAATTGTTTGTCCGTCCTTCTGTCTGCTCCATGATCACCATTCCTAGTTGATGTATTCTCACCCGCCCTCTTTACTCTATTGTTTTCCCTTCTCGTTCATCAGTATTTTGTCTTCCATTCCTATTCTCCTTCTGTTCTTCTCGTTCTCACCTTTACTCAATTAGTTACGTTGTACAGCCAGCCAGCACCTCGGGACATAATGTTCAGTTAATATCAGTAGTTCAGGTCTGGAGTTTTTTTATTTTGTCATGTGTTACAATGTGATAAAAGTAAAATAAAGGATTTCTTAAGAATACTTTCTTACTTTCTTACTTTCAGATGCAAGGTAAGGTAGAGGGGTCGGAAGACATCCATTGAGATGGAGATATTGTGTAATACAAACTTTGGAAGATAGAGGAATGACTATAGATCAGGCAAGAACAGTGGTAATAAATAGGAATGAATGGAGAATGCTTTTGAAAATATGAGTGGAAACGCAGTCGTTTGGGAGAGGGGGTCGGGCGACAGATGAACTAGATAATAGTACGTCAGGCACCCGGCTCGGGGAGCCGTATGTGTGGTGAGCGGGCATTGTGGTAGTGGTGCTTCGCTGCTTGTTTGCCTGCTGAGACCTAAACCTCTCCAGGAGATCTGGGATCTGGGAATCTTTTGCTGGAAGACCCCTAATGGACCTGGGTCTCTGGGTTTTCTCCTGAGCGACCTAGATGTGTGTGAATTTGTACTTTTATTCTTGTTTTGTGTGTGTGTTTTGTGTAGCCCCTGTTCGGGTTCTGTCTCCAGTCGGCCCCCTCGCCCATTCCCATTCCTCCACTTAGTTTAACCTCCCCCACCACCACACCCATCTCCCCTTTCTCCACTAACTTTCCCCACCCCCACACCCATTTATCCTTCCTCCACTAACCTTACCCACCCCCATACCCATCTCCCTTTCCTCTACTAGCCGCCCCCACCTCCACACCCACCTCCAATTCCTCAACTAACCTCCCCCGCCCCACCTCCCTTTCCTCTACTACTAACCTCCCCCAACCCCCACACCACCTCCCTTTCCTCTCGAACATTCCCCACCCCACACCCAGACTGCGCATTCCTGCAACTAACCGGTCCACCACCCCCACACTCACCTCCCTGTCCTCTACCTAACCTCCCCACCCCCACCACCCAGCTCTCCTTCCTCAACTAACCTCCAACACCCACCTCCCTTTCATTTACTAACCTCCCCCACCCCCACACCCAGCTCTCCTTCCTCAACTAACCTTCCCCACCCCCACACCCAGCTCTCCTTCCTCAACTAACCTTCCCCACCCCCACACCCACCTCCCTTTCCTCCACTAACCTTCCCCACCCCATCTCTCCTTCCTCCACTAACCTTCCCCACCCCATCTCTCCTTCCTCCACTAACCTTTCCCACCCCGACACCCAGCTCCCTGTCCTCCCCCATCCCCACACCCATCTCTCCTTCCTCCACTAACCTTCCCCACCCCCACACCCAGCTCTCCTTCCTCAACTAACCTTCCCCACCCCACATCCATCTCCCTTTCATCCACTAAACTCCCCCACCCCATCTCTCCTTCCTCCACTAACCTCCCCCACCCCACATCCATCTCCCTTTCATCCACTAAACTCCCCCACCCATCTCTCCTTCGTCCACTAACCTCCCCACCTCCCTTTCCTCCACTAAACTCTCCCACCCCATCTCTCCTTCCTCCACTAAGCTCCCCTACCCCCGCACCATCTCTCCTTTCTCCACTAACCTTCCCCATCCCCACACCCACCTCCCCTTCCTCCACTAACCTCAACCACCCCCACACCATATCTCCTTCCTCCACTAACCTCCCTTTCCTCCACTAACCCCAACCACCCATCTCCCCTTCCTCCACTAACCTACCCCACCACCACTCTCATCTCCCCTTCCTCCACTTTACTTAACCTCCCCCTTTCACCCATCTCCCCTCCTTCCACAAACCTCTCCCACCCATCTCCCCTTCCTCCTGTAACCTCCCCCACCTATCTCCCCTCCCTCCACTTTGTTTAACCTCCCACCCAACCCCTAAACACACCTCCCCTTCCTTCTCTTTGCTGACTTAAAACAAACCTTCACTTCGCTATTTCAGTATTTTTCAAACCACTTCCTCACTCGACTTTCTCTTGGCGACTCTTCCAGGTGTTATACATTTTCTGCTTCGCTAACTTTTTGTCTAATGTTTATTTTTAATTGTCCTTCTATTATGTTCTTTCCAGTATTTTGGTGTGAGAACCAATTCTTGTTTCTATAAACTTTATATTCGTTTTGGTATATATTTTTGTCGTTACTTTATATTAATTTTGATGTTCTAACTACGATATTATGTTTTACTTATATTCATTTTTCACATATTGTATTCACTCCTACTACTTTAATCATTTGTTGACGTTTTAATGCTTGTTTTGTTCTATTCCTTATTAATCTTGATTACACGTTCTTCTGTATAACAGTCAATATATTTTAATCCTAACGTTCCCTCGTCCATTATGGTTCTTCTTGGTTTACAGTATGTTTTGTTTCTATGGTATTATATGTTATTTTAATCAACGCTCTCTCGCTTTCTCTGGCTCTCCTTATATGTATATACCCTCATTTTCTCTCTCTCTCTCTCTCTCTCTCTCTCTCTCTCTCTCTCTGTCTCCCTCTCTCTCTCTCTCTCTCTCTCTCTCTCTCTCTCTATATATATATATCTATATATATATATATATATATATATATATATATAATATAATATATTATATATAAATATATATATATATATTATATCTATATATATCTATATATATATATATATATATATACCAAATACACATAATTCCCTCAAGTTCACAATTAGCACCACTGTTCCCATATATTATCATTCTTGTACTATATTATCTGGTTAAAGAGATATTCTCCACCTTATAAAAAAAAAACTCTTGAAATAATACTTCATAAAAAATGCGTCATCAGTTATTGAATTGTATTATTAATATTTACTCTTGAATATCCACCTTCCTTATTATTGTTAACTATTGACATCCCGCTGTCACTCACCTGTAACCAGCAGCACAAATATCGACCACCTGTCTATATTACGGGATAATACTATATAAATTAACAATCTGTATATCATAGTCACCTCATGACAACGACAAATTGCAATAATATGATCCATAAATAGTGGCACTGGAATTCAGGTGATCGCTTAACAGGCAGTAATATTATATATACAGTATATGTATTATTTGTAGTATCATATTATGAGCTTTATGGTCAAAGGTTTGGAATTAATCGCTCTCTCTCATAGACAGCTAGTAATTATTAATAAGTCCTATCTAACATTTCCTTTTTGAACACGCACACACACTCTACCAGCACCATTAGCTTCACAGGACCTATTTGTTTCGAACCAAATATCATCGAACTCTGTTTTGACTAATTGACTCTTTTATGTAAACATGTGATGCCTGTTGTATATCGTTTTGTTATTTACGGCAGAACGAAATATATGTGTATTGTTTGTGATTTTTGTGTTTGGAAAATCAGGTTGTTATTTGTGTAACTGGGTATATTGGTTAATATATAGTCGTTTATTTTAGGGTAATTTGAATTGATTATTTTATATTAATTTATATTTATGTAAAATATAGAGTTAAGGGTGGGAGAGGTAATAGAGACCATTATGAATAAGGTAATCATACAAACCCTTGGGAATAGTGAGAATAAATAAGGATTTAGAGTAGGGAAGGAAAGCATTTAGGGGTGTTTCTGGGAGGAGGGAGAGCTTATACTAAAGGAAAGAAAGAAATGCTGTGGGTGAACAGTGTGAAGATAATATGAAGGATTAGGTGGAGGTCCTCGGTAACAGATTGGAACGTGAACCAATAACCTTAGCTGCCTCGGGGAAACACATGGTGATGACTCTGTGGGTATATGTTTGAGTGTGTTTGTTTGTTAGAGTGTGTGAAAGATAGAGATAATATTTATTACACTGTACATTTGTCATTTTATATTAATGTTCTGAGCAATTTCATAGGAAGAATGTGAAACTTTTTAGTTTGAACATACAAATAGGCTTAGTCTAAGACTGCCTGCTAGGCCCATTACAGACAGAGGGTTGTTGGCCTACGAAAGCTGTTTAGAGCCTAACTAAGGGAACCTTTGCTCGCTCGGCCCACTATATATGCGTCAACCCCTTCTGTACCGGAAACGGCCTTTTATCCCGAGAGGACTTCCCTAGTGGTTAAGACCCCATTAATTGCTCTTTCCATTCACTTATGCATAGCCTACGTGGGTTGCAGTTGGGATGTGTGTACATGCTTAGATTGATATGCAGGATTCGAAGTTGCATAATAAATCGTAGGCAGTGTCCACCATTCTTTAACCGTTTTCGTGGCGTAATGCATAAGGTGTTGATTTTCGGTGTGAGCGTCCTGGGTTCGAATCCCCGGACTGCCACATGTGTTTGAAATATTTCATTAATCGATTTTAGGAGTAGAGTTGGTTGTTGGATAGAACATAATAATTGATATTGGTTCAGGAGTAATTTATCGAGAGGCCTTCCCTAGTGGTTAAGGCCGCATTAATTGCTCTTTCCATTTACATATGCATAGCCTACATGAGTTGCAGTTGGGATGTGTGTACATGCTTAGATTGATATGCAGGATTCGAAGTTGCATAATAAATCGTAGGCAGTGTCCACCATTCTTTAACCGTCTTCATGGCGTAATGCATAAGGTGTTGATTTTCGGTGTGAGCGTCCGGGGTTCGAATCCACGGACTGCCACATGTGTTTGTAATATTTCATTAATCGATTTTAGGAGTAGAGTTGGTTGTTGGATAGAACATAATAATTGATATTGGTTCAGGAGTAATTTATCGAGAGGCCTTCCCTAGTGGTTAAGGCCGCATTAATTGCTCTTTCCATTTACATATGCATAGCCTACATGAGTTGCAGTTGGGATGTGTGTACATGCTTAGATTGATATGCAGGATTCGAAGTTGCATAATAAAACGTAGGCAGTGTCCACCATTCTTTAACTGTCTTCGTGGCGTAATGCATAAGGTGTTGATTTTTGGTGTGAGCGTCCTGGGTTCGAATCCACGGACTGCCACATGTGTTTGTAATATTTCATTATTCGATTTTAGGAGTAGAGTTGGTTGTTGGATAGAACATAATAATTATATTTTGGCTACTACTACACAATTGTATTGAGTTTAAATAGGGTCTCCAGCAATTAACAGGCATCGAACTATCTTATTTAACCCTTTTTACTATCACAGATCCTTCTTTAACTGTACAAAATCGTTTAAATATAGCTAAAACTAAACTAAAAGGACGTCTCCGGTATAGAAGGGGTTAATTTGAGAAATGCACCATTTATGTTTAAACAAAGGCCGCGTACGAAAATTAATTATATTCGATTCTGCCAGAATTCTTGATATTTACCATATAATGCATTATTTCTGTCCCATTTTGTGAGAGTATGGACATTCTCTCTCTTGCTCTCTCGCTTTCACTGTTGCTCTCACTCTCACTCACTCTCTCTCTATCAAAGTGCACATTATTATCTTCCAGTGAACATGATTCATTAACTTCAACGTTACTGTCATACTTTGTGTGCTGTATTAATTACAAAGTGGGAAAATTAAAGGATCTTTACAATTAAATTATACATATAATCAGATTAGAAAGGACCTTTGATAGTCATATACTGTATATTAAATTTGAATTAGTAGATTGAGTCATAAGATATAAATATGTCATAAATATGTAACCTATGATACTATATCATATTCTAACCAGTTCTCCAACTGGCTTCCCTTTCTTCCTCTACCTGTACTTCCATACTAATCTGGTTATCTTCCTATCTTCCGCTTTCTCTTTGTTTCCTCTTACTTTTCTCCAGTTATAAAGTCATTTCATGTTGTTCATTATCTGCAGCATTACCGCTATCTCTTATTCTGTTGTCATGTGTTCAAGTAAATCTATACAATAAAAATCACCAAATGAACACCTGTTATTCAATTAATATTTCTCTATAGATGGATAAATGGTTTAGGCTTTGATGATGCAGTGACCTGAATGTTCCCGTCATTGCCAGACAAGCTTTATTCAAAACAAACAATATTCCTAATAATTATAGAATTATCAAAGTATGTATTCATCAAAGCTATGTCTACAATTTGAATTAATAAAAACAATGAGTTTGTCTCCGCCGGAAAACAACGAGGGGCTTATTACCTCTTGTATATCACTAAATTGGTTGTTGTTCTACTTCTACTTGATGGAGTGGATCAGCCGAAAGAGTTGTCATGGGGAAGGGGGGGAAGAGTTTAACTCACATCGAGCGGGGGGTCTTGTTTATATCACCGTACCGCCAGGCTGGCATATTTGCCGAATATTACCTTCATTCCATGTTGTTTTTCATGCGTAAATATGAGCCAGAGCATAATACAATTATATATATATATATATCCGTGAAAGTGCAAAGATAGAGCTTTCCAATGACACCTGAATTATCCCTGTACGAGATCTGGGAATCTTACAACGATCGTACAAACAAAGGGCAAAGTCGGGAAAATGGTGGCATTTTTGCTGTTTTTGGTGTGTGAGAGAGAGAGAGCACAGGCGTGAGACAGCCATGTGTGTGTACTCAGAGTTAGCCAGGGGGTCTTGACGAGTGGTTGGAGCCCGCCTATGATTGATCCAATATCAGGCCTCTCTCTCAGCGCTCATAATAGCCTCAACATGGCGTCTGACATATGACGGGCACAGTACAGATGGCCAATTATATCTCTCCTGTCATATGATAGTCACTGTGAGTTAAGAGTTAAAGCATTTGGTGATTGGCATCGGTGGACAGAAGCCATCGGTGGAATGCAAGGTTTATTTGATAAACTATTATCTATTCTCCAATGGCACTGAACAGTGTTTAAATATATAGGTAATGATAACACATAGATTTATGTATAATAGAGATATAACCAAAGTTATAATTATGGATGTAGGGAGTGACTTGTTGGTCGTGATTACACACTGTTCAGTTCTGTACTGTAGTCATAAACCACAAACAATAGTAATTAAACACTGTTCAGTACAGTACTGTACTCATAAACCACAAACAATATTAATTACCTTTTCAGTACAGTACTGTACTCATAAACCACAAACAATATTAATTATACACTGTTCAGTACAGTACTGTACTCATAAACCACAAACAATATTAATTAAACACTGTTCAGTACAGTACTGTACTGTACTCATAGAGCACAAACAATAGTAATTATACACTGTTCAGTACAGTACTGTACTCATAAACCACAAACAATAGTAATTATACACTGTTCAGTACAGTACTGTACTCATAAACCACAAACAATAGTAATTAAACACTGTTCAGTACAGTACTGTACTCATAGACCACAAACATTAGTAATTATACACTGTTCAGTACAGTACTGTACTCATAAATCACATACAATAGTAATTATACACTGTTCAGTACAGTACTGTACTCATAGACCACAAACAATATTAATTATACACTGTTCAGTACAGTACTGTACTCATAGACCACAAACAATAGTAATTATACACTGTTCAGTACAGTACAGTACTCATAGACCACAAACAATAGTAATTACACACTGTTCAGTACAGTACAGTACAGTACTCATAGACCACAAACAATAGTAATTATACACTGTTCAGTACAGTACTGTACTCATAAACCACAAACAATAGTAATTATACACTGTTCAGTACAGTACTGTACTCATAGACCACAAACATTAGTAATTACACACTGTTCAGTACAGTACAGTACTCATAGACAACAAACAATAGTAATTATACACTGTTCAGTACAGTACTGTACTCATAGACCACAAACAATAGTAATTATGCACTGTTCAGTACAGTACAGTATTCGTAGACCACAAACAATAGTAATTATACACTGTTCAGTACAATACTGTACTCATAGACCACAAACAATATTAATTAAACACTGTTCAGTACAGTACTGTACTCATAGACCACAAACAATATTAATTATACACTGTTCAGTACAGTACTGTACTCATAGACCACACACAATAGTAATTATACACTGTTCAGTACAGTACTGTACTCATAAACCACAAACAATAGTAATTATACACTGTTCAGTACAGTACTGTACTCATAAACCACAAACAATAGTAATTATACACTGTTCAGTACAGTACAGTACTCATAGACCACAAACAATATTAATTATACACTGTTCAGTACAGTACAGTACTCATAAACCACAAACAATAGTAATTATACACTGTTCAGTACAGTACTGTACTCATAAACCACAAACAATAGTAATTATACACTGTTCAGTACAGTACAGTACTCATAGACCACAAACAATATTAATTATACACTGTTCAGTACAGTACTGTACTCATAAACCACAAACAATAGTAATTATACACTGTTCAGTACAGTACTGTACTCATAGACCACAAACAATAATAGTAATCGTTGTCTAAATAAGCACATTTCATAGGTTCATGTTAGCCAGTAATGCACTTCAGATTATTGTGTGTATGTGTACTAATTGACATAAATTGCACCACATTTATAACATCAACTGTACCTTACTCGTTTGCGTTGACAAGGATAGATAGTATTACACATGAATGTTAAAACGTTTTGGTAATTGAATAAAGTGACTAATGCCAACATTAGTGTGTGTTATCAATATAATAAAAGTAGTAGACAGATAAGACAAATTGGTGGAGAGCAAGAAAATATGAGAATACATAAGAGAAAATATATACTTGCAGCTGAAAGAGATAGTCATAGAGATAAAATAAATGCAAAAATAAAACTGAAACGAAACAGAAAGATTGTGAAATATAGAAAACACGTTTATGGGGTTATGTAAAAGTAAGAGAGAGAGAGAGTTAGAGTGAGTGAGTGAGAGTTATAGATTGTTTTGTTTTTCACATACCAGCACACCGGGCATCTTTGTTTAAAATCCTACAGCCTGACAGTCACAATAACCAAGTATATAGAAAAACTAACTGCAAAACACAAATATAGTAATATATACAGTATACTGTACTATATGTATACATACTGTACATATCTAGTTTTAGGGTATTTTTTTCAATTCCTCATGTAATTGTAAACCAATACTTTAGAGTACATTCAATAATTCTTTACACAAAGCCAACTGAATCGTGAAGGATTATTTTAATATATTCTGATTATTACTCAGGGTTAATGATATCAATACAATAATGTGTACAGTATATGTACGGCTACAACGTCAACAGGACACTGAGTCTCTCTCTCTCTCTTCGAATATACCACAAAGGATGCAAATGAAAATACCCTTTTTGTCATCCATGCTGGTTCAAATGACGTCATGTGCACCAGATCCAAAGAGTTGATGGAGAAATATCGCAAGATGATCCAGCACTACAAAAACAAGTCAAGGAATATCATCATCTCAGGCATTCTCCCCAAGATCGACGCACCTGAAAAATTCTACGACAAGGCCTTCAGCACAAATAGCCGACTAAAATATTTGTGTCTGAAGGAAGAAGTTGAATTCATCAACCTCTGGGACAACTTCTACAACCAGCCTACTCTGTTCCGCAAGGATGGCACTCATCCATGTGGGTTTAGCATGCATGGGTCGTCTCCTACACGAAGCAGTCCGCAGCCATGGATAAAAAAACGCCATCCGAGAAGAAGCAGCAGTGACATAAATCTTTAACGCCAAGCATAAAACAGAGGCAACCAAGGACCACCAGCGATAAGGACCGAAGACAGCGAGGACCGAGGACAGCCATGAACATAAATGTAGATCCGACAAGAACCAAAAATATTATTAAAGAGCGTTCCGTGAGTTCTAAAATAACAAATGTAAAGGTTTTCTATGCAAACACTCGTAGCATACGCAATACATTTTCAGATTTAGAGGAGCTAGTGTTTACAGAAAATTATGATGTGATTGGCATAACAGAATCTTGGCTTAATACAGAAGATAGAGACTTTTTAGCAGAGTATTCACTTCCCGGTTATGTAATGTTTGAGAAAAACCGAATAAATCGAAATGGAGGTGGCGTTTTACTTTATATCAAAGAAAGTCTTAACCCTACCATCTTGTCAAAACCTCAAATTGTGAACGTCGACACATCTTTTGTGCTAATAAAGAATAATAAAGGTACAAAAATAATACATGCGTTAATATACAGACCTCCAGCTCAATCAGTGCAAACTGACCGAGAAATTTATGAACAAATTGCAGATGTAAGTAACTCACAAGATACCGTAATTTTTGGCGACTTTAATTTATCTGTGACCAAGTGGGGCGATACTCTTACTTCACACTCCGGACATGACTTGTATACGAACTTGCAAGAGAGTTCGCTTTATCAATTTGTTCGAACGCCGACCCGTGGTAAAAACGTTCTTGACATTGTACTTGCAACAAAAGAAGAATTAATAGAGAATTTGAATGTTGGTGATGAATTCAGCAACAGCGACCATCGTATGATAACTTTCACTTTAAAGTTTACTAGTAACGAACAAAATAGTAGCATCGAAAAAGTCCCTAATTTCAAGAAAGCAAACTTCCATAAACTTAGAGCTATGTTAAAAGAAACTGACTGGAGCTTTTTAATTAACAATAACGACATAAATACATCTTGGAAGTTATTCGAAACCACTTACCTAAAAGCAGTGGAAGACTGTATACCATCGAAAATACGGCGTCCAGGTCATAATAATAAGCCCAAATGGTGGAATAAAGATATTTCAAACTGCCTGCTTGCTAAAAAATTTGCTAATGATAGATTAAAATCCTCACAAAATGACGAAGAACGGGTGAAATTTGTAGAGCTACGACGCAAAGCCAAAAAGTTAATTAAGCAAAGTAAAAAGACCTTAGAGTTACATATTGCGAATCAAAGTAAAACAAACCCGAAAGAATTCTATAGTTATATCAGAAAGAAAAAAGTAGTTACTTCAACTGTTGGACCGTTAGTCGATGAAAAAGGAGAATACACCAAAGACGAAGTACAAATGAGTAATGCCCTCAATACCTTCTTTGCATCAGTTTTTACAACAGAAGACCTCAGTGATATCCCTACACCATCGCCGATTCAGATTGATAATTCAGATGTTCTAAGCAATATCACTGTTACAGAGAGAGAAGTATTGAATTGTTTTGATAAACTCTAGGTAAATAAAACGCCTGGACCTGATACAATCTCGCCTAGAGTTCTAAAGGAAGCTAAGGATGAGCTCTCCAAACCACTGACATTACTATTCAATAAATCATTGCAGTCTGGAACTATGCCTGATCAGTGGAAGCTAGCCAACATAACACCGATATTAACCCTTAATTAGCGGCGAGCAACATAAGTCGAGTTAAATAAAGCTGGACTATGTGGCGGCGCTCGACATAACTCGAGTGGCAATTTCAGCACGTAATGTGGCTGAGAGAGAGAGACAAGTGGTGGCAGGAGACTAGCGAGCGTATGACTGCTCCAGACCACCGCGGCGAACCTACTGACACAAATCTCAGCTCCCTCCTCCCTCTCTCACTCGCTACATACTCAATTATGTACTGAAAGTACCGAATTACCTGCTTTTTGCACTCGCGTTGCACGGTTATTGCAAGAAAACTATCCATCATACAAGGATCGTTATGGTGTCATTCTAAAGCTCTGTTTATGCCCTTTCAGGGATAGGTACTTGTTTTACGTTCTGGGTCTTATTTAGGCATGAAAATGATCACGTAAACAGCCCTATTTTGGCTAAAAACACCCCGCTGTGCGGTACACATAAATAAACCGCATAGGCCGCTCGTAAGGTGTTAAAAAAAGGCAGCAAATCCTTACCCAGTAACTATCGTCCAGTTAGCTTAACACCTTACGAGCGGCCTATGCGGTTTATTTATGTACCGCCCAGCGGGGTGTTTTTAGCCAAAATAGGGCTGTTTACGTGATCATTTTCATGCCTAAATAAGACCCAGAACGTAAAACAAGTATCTATCCCTGAAAGGGCATAAACAGAGCTTTCGAATGACACCATAACGATCCTTTTATGATGGTTAGTTTTCTTGCAATAACCGTGCAACGCGAGTGCAAAAAGCATGTAATTAGGCACTTTCCCCATACAATTCCGTATATAGCGAGTGAGAGAGGGAGGGAGGAGGTGGGATTCGTGTCAGTAGGTTCGCCGCGGTGGTCTGGAGCAGTCATACGCTCGCTACTCTCCTGCCACCACTTGTCTCTCTCTCTCAGCAACATTACGTGCTGAAATTGCCACACGACCTATGTCGAGCGCCACCACATAGTCCAGCTTTATTTAACTCGACTTATGTTGCTCGCCGCTAATTAAGGGTTAACCTCAGTTGTATGTAAAATGCTAGAAACAGTTATAAGAGACAGACTCGTAAATCACTTAGAGGAAAATAACATACTTAAAGATACTCAACACGGCTTTCGTAAAAAACGTTCCTGTTTAACAAACCTCTTAGACTTCTTCCACGATATCCTCAACCTCTATGATGAGAGTAAAGCTGTAGATATTATATACCTTGATTTTCAAAAGGCCTTTGACAAAGTTCCCCACAAACGTTTACTGCTAAAACTAAAAGCGCATGGAATACAAGACGGTGTGTTGAAATGGATAGAAAATTGGCTCAGCGACAGCAAGCAAAGAGTAATCATAAACGGTAAGGCATCTAAATGGACCAATGTAAGTAGCGGGGTACCCCAGGGATCGGTATTAGGACCAATTCTCTTTCTAATTTACATCAACGACATAGATGAGGGTCTCACCTGTACAATCTCAAAATTTGGTGACGATACAAAAATTGCAAATAGCGTACTCTCAAAAGAACAAGTTGACGATATGCAACACAATCTTGATTAATTGTCATATTGGGCCCAAATTTGGCAAATTAATTTCAATGCGGAAAGTAAATGAGAAAGCAAACTATTTGATGAATGGCACTCAGCTTAAGAATGTAAACAGAGAAAACGATCTGGGAGTAACAATATCGAGTAACCTAAAATCAGTCAACAATGTTCAGAAGTTGTTAAGAAGGCAAACAAAATAATTGGCTTTATAGGCAGGTAATTTGAGCATAAATCCAAAGAAATTATCCTAACCCTTTACAATTCCTTAGTCCGCCCTCTTCTTGAATACTGCGTTCAATCCTGGTGCCCTTATTACCAAAAATATGTAAACAAGCTAGAACGAGTTCAATGTAGAGTTACCAAAATGATACCTAGCCTAAAGAACAAACCATACGAAGAGCGTCTTAGAGAATTAAATCTATTTCCTTTAACCCAGCGCAGATTAAGAGGTGACTTAATTCAAGTGTTCAAAATCATCAAAGGCATCGACAATATGAACTGTAGTAAGTACTTCACTATCGACCAATCTAATTACACACGGGGAAACGGTTGCAAAATTATTGGTAAATCTTTTAACTCACACGAATCTTAGAATTTCTTATTCAATCGAGTTCTCAACTTGTGGATTGGGCTTCCCCGAGAGACGTTATAGACTGCATCACCGTTGATTCATTAAACTCCGCCTAGACAAATATCTCGCATCAAACCCGTGACTGACTGTGTTTGTAAATTAATAACTTTATTTTATCCCCCCCTCAGTTACTAACCCATCTGTCCCCTACTAACTTCCTAATCCTGCCACGGACGTTAGTTCCAGGGCAGTAATTCCCTTTCCAATGTTCCCTTACCCACTCTAAACCACTGTTTGGACACTTGATCCTCAGTGTTTTGGAGGACAAGCAGCCTAGAAGGATCACTAGATATGTTGTTGCTTGATTTCCTTTGTACTCCTTTGTACTCTCTCTCTCTCTCTCTTTCTTTACAGGAACTCATCTCCTTCAGACTCGCATATTCCATTCACTCGTTATCCAGTGCATTAGATCAAAACAGCCCAATTAGTCTGGCGGTACTATTTTACCACTAGGTTTTGTTTTTTTATCTTGACATCTTGAAAGTTTAAAATAGTGCAGCTTTGATTCTTTTTGGTTATCCTTCTAAATCTTACTTTCTTTGTTATGATTTATTTATCTGAATTTATGTGTATTAGGCCTAACTTAATTTAAGTTTAGATGGGCTTAAACTGTTTGACTTTGTTTATGTGTTATCGAAGTTTAGATCATCAAGATAATATAGTTCAGTTATGGCAAGCATATCATTCGTAAGTTTTGTATTGCTAAATTTAGATTTGTTAAGTGTATTTAAATGTAACACAGTCTTGGATTAGTGTTATCTTATTTTGTATTTATTCATATATAAATGATATATATATATACTGTATATGTTAATATAGTATATATGTGTTTTGGTGCATTGTCTTTTTATTATCCGGATTTAATAGGTGTGTATCACGTGTGCTACCTTTATGCTAATCATGTTATGTGTGATGAACCGTAGTTAAGTTCCTTTGTGTGAGTTAATAGGTGTGTACCACGTGTGCTACCTTTATGCTAATCATGTTATGTGTGATGAACCGTAGTTAAGTTCCTTTGTGTGAGTTAATAGGTGTGTACCACGTGTGCTACCTTTATGCTAATCATGTTATGTGTGATGAACCGTAGTTAAGTTCCTTTGTGTGAGTTAATAGGTGTACCACGTGTGCCTTTATGCTAATCATGTTATGTGTGATGAACCGTAGTTAAGTTCCTTTGTGTGAGTTAATAGGTGTGTACCACGTGTGCTACCTTTATGCTAATCATGTTATGTGTGATGAACCGTAGTTAAGTTCCTTTGTGTGAGTTAATAGGTGTGTACCACGTGTGCTACCTTTATGCTAATCATGTTTTGTGTGATGAACCGTAGTTAAGTTCCTTTGTGTGAGTTAATAGGTGTGTACCACGTGTGCTACCTTTATGCTAATCATGTTATGTGTGATGAACCGTAGTTAAGTTCCTTTGTGTGAGTTAATAGGTGTGTACCACGTGTGCTACCTTTATGCTAATCATGTTATGTGTGATGAACCGTAGTTAAGTTCCTTTGTGTGAGTTTGGGAGACAGTTCACTGCAATATTATGTGTCACAATTCACGTATACAGGTAGTGTCCAGGGTTATAGATAATGTAATACTACAGACAGGTATATAACTGACCATTAACCTGTCAATAACACAGCTGTATATCGCTATATTATGTGTCATAATTAAATCATCCCGGTAGTGTCCATGGTTATAGATAATATTATACTACAGACAGGTATATAACTGACCATTAACCTGTCAATAAAACAGCTGTTTACCGCTACCTCCCAAGGGGGATCATGTGATAGTGTAATACCATATTATGTTTGATAAATGCTGAGTGCACTATTTGTTTTTAATTTTGTTTAGTACAGTATAATTGACCCAAGGATGCGTGTGTGTGTGTGTGTTTAATAAATAATATATTGGGGTTGGCCTTTGTAAACTCTTTATTATCTGCTGCTAAAGGGTTTGGTAATTGGTGGTAATTACTGCGTGGGTGGCTGAAAGCCAGACTAACATTGAATTTGAATGCCTGGCAATGGAGGTTTGATCGTGTTTAAGTGGAAGTGTGGGAGTATTAATGAGAACGAGAGAGAGATAGAATGTGTATGACTATAATGTTATGTAAAATAGAGTACCGGTATTGAGACATCATCAATATGAGTACTGTATTATCAGACTAGAGATAAACATACTACTCCCATAGATCTATCAGTGGGTTTACGGTCTTTTCGCCCACGAGTCTTTTCGCCAAAACTAGGAGTCCTTTCGCCCAAACAATGAAGTCCGTTAGCCCAAACAATGGAGTACATTCGCCCAAACCAAGTCCATTCGCCCAAACAATATAGTCCGTTCGCCCACCCCTTGAGGTCCGTTCGCCCACACTTTGAAGTGGGTTAGCCCACGCTCTTAACTGGCTTCTAAATGCTTCAAACTACATTTGTTTTGTTTTTCAAATTTACGATTACATTTTGTCGGCCTGTAACTGAATTGATGTATATATATATATATATATATATATATGTATTATAATATATATATATATATATATATATATATATATATATATATATATAACTATATATATATATATATATATATTATAGAATATGTGTGTGCCATAACATTCTGTTATGAGTAAACAACATTTTACCATCACTATGGAACAAAAATACATATACAGCCTTTGGAAGCCAATAAGTAGTATTGGATAACAAACTGAAAAATGTGGGCGAACATACTTCAAGGTGTGGTCGAACGGAGTGTACTGTTTGGGCAAAAAAACAAAAAAAAAAAAAAATTGCGCGAAGGAACTTTCCTATTTGGGCGAACAAACTTCTTTGATTGGGCGATTGAACCTTCTCGTTTGGGCGAACGGACTGCAAATTGTGGGCGAACGGACTTTGGGCGAAAATACTCGTGGGCGAGAACACTGTAAGCCTATCAGTGACGTCACTAGATTCTACCAACTTGTGTGGTTCTAGCATAATTATGACTAATAACCAAAGTTGTTAATTAATAGGTTTTGGTAACTGACAAAATTAATTGTGTAAATTCACCGTTTCAATATTATCATGACGCCATGCTCCATATAGTTCTGGGTAACCGGTGTCACTGCTATATATATAAATCCTTTTAATTATATCTGTCACTTTGAGTCTCTAATAGTAACGAATGACAGTACTGTATAAACCAAGTTAGTACTGTTAAACATATTCACTGTTCTCTCCTGGATCATAATAATATCAATCTTAGAATTGTAAATTTATATATTATACAAGTAATTAATTCGATTGTGCATGACACGCAGACCCATATATAATGTTGATTAGAAATAAACAAAGTACAACAATCCGACCAAAAAGTATTAACATAAATATACTGGCAAGAAACTGATTAATGAAAGCATTTAAGCCGGATTCTCTTGGCCAGTGAGCAAGAGAAGGACAAACACCTTCCAGTGAAGGTCAAAGGAGGAGGATCTGTGGGAAGGAAGGATTGAAGTAGGCAACTTGGGTCTGTGGGAATGGAAGGAAAACAGAAAGGAGGCAGCTCAGATTTGTGGGAATACATGAGATGAGTCAGGTCGGGTTTGTGGGAAGGAAGCAGCTTGGGTGTGTACAAAGAGAGGAAGGAGTCAGGTTTTGTCTGTGGGAAGAAAGGAAGGAAGGAAGTGAAGGGAACAGATGTTGGTGGGAACAGCTTGTACTAATGGTCTCCATTATGTGGTTAAGACCAACTATTACCACCTTGGAGAGCTGCCACTAGTTTACGCCGCCGCGGCCAACAACTTAGGACAATTTGAACGGAAAACATGCAGGACCAAACTTTGCCAGACGTGCATGCATGATAGTAATATCAAAAAGCAAATCACAACAACAGAGAACATACAAACAAATACTGTCAGCTAACATTTGCATTAGACGTAACAGTATAGATGTGGTCTGAGGACTCCGGAAACATATAATATTACTGAACATGGTCTAAGTGCCTCCTGCTTTGCTAGGCTGCCGGACCCATCTGTCATTCTACCCTTCATTTCACATTACTTTTGATTTACCTTTTTACATTTTTGCTATTGTTATGTATTATATTTTCTTTCCTAATTTCTAATTGTATACTGTCTTTGTGTATGTTTTGTATATATTTATACGTTCTTTGTTTCCGACATATATGTGTATGCATACAATAATCTTAATGTCTTTATTGTCTCTAAATCTTATTTTGTTATTTTTGTTTGTAATTTATGTATATATTTGATTTTATTATTGTTTGTTTTTTAAATATTAGGCATTTTTGTTATACCGATTCGCCTGTCAAGAACGAATGTTTGTGGTTGACAGGCGTCCTATACCGGTTGGCTTGCTGCACTGCAGAGGTAGACCTTTTCTTAAAATATCCCCTCTCTTTTGCATTCATCACCCATACTTCTATGTATTTGTTTTATATTTTGTTTAGAAGGAGGGGGATGGAAAGCATTAGCAGTAGATATATATGTCCGTATTGTTTATGCCATTATATTTCGTTATTATAAAATACAATTTTGAAGTTGTACGTTTAGCATTATAATCACTCGTTAGGTAATCTATGATACAGTATCATGTAACTCAGTTTATCAGACGTTATTAACATTATGATTATCTATTGTTATGTCTTAAACTTAGTATGTTAATAATGAGTATATAATTATTAGTAGACGCTTTATGACAATTAACATTAGATCCAGAAATAATGTTCCTGGGCAATTGTGTTATTTATTAAAATATTATATATCATATAATATATAGCGGTAATTTGTCTATGCTAATTGAAAGAGTATGAATCTCTCTCTCATTCTTCCTCTCTCTCTCTCTCTGACATTAGTATTTACCATCTTGATAACGTAATGTTTAGTGTGCAGAGTTGCAGTGTGAGTATGCTAGGTTCGAGTCCTTGGAGTATCGTATGTATTCGTTATTTTCATTGATTTCATTAGTTAGGTTTATTTGTAAATTGATTGGTGGGTTGGTGAAAACAAATATGAATTAAACTTGAAGCGAGTGACATTAAAGTTGGAGAAAATGTAAAAGGGTTGAATACATGCATAGACCTGTGTAGTCTGGGTAAACACACACACACACACCATCAGTTTGACCATGTTCTCGTAATGTTTGGCCCTCCACACCGTAAACGGTAGTTAGTGGTGGTAATGTGAGGGACAGTTGGTTGGTAGAACCTTTGTAGCTGCCAGCTGGCCGGTTATTTTGGACCTCCACACCGTAAACGGTAGTTAGTGTTGGTAATGTGAGGGACAGTTGGTTGGTAGAACCTTTGTAGCTGCCAGCTGGCCGGTTATTTTGGCCCTCCACACCGTAAACGGTAGTTAGTGGTGGTAATGTGAGGGACAGTTGGTTGGTAGAACCTTTGTAGCTGCCAGCTGGCCGGTTTTTTGGCCCTCCACACCGTAAACGGTAGTTAGTGGTGGTAATGTGAGGGACAGTTGGTTGGTAGAACCTTTGTAGCTGCCAGCTGGCCGGTTATTTTGGCCCTCCACACCGTAAACGGTAGTTAGTGGTGGTAATGTGAGGGACAGTTGGTTGGTAGAACCTTTGTAGCTGCCAGCTGGCCGGTTATTTTGGCCCTCCACACCGTAAACGGTAGTTAGTGGAGGTAATGTGAGGGACAGTTGGTTGGTAGAACCTTTGTAGCTGCCAGCTGGCCGGTTATTTTGGCCCTCCACACCGTAAACGGTAGTTAGTGGTGGTAATGTGAGGGACAGTTGGTTGGTAGAACCTTTGTAGCTGCCAGCTGGCCGGTTATTTTGGCCCTCCACACCGTAAACGGTAGTTAGTGGTGGTAATGTGAGGGACAGTTGGTTGGTAGAACCTTTGTAGCTGCCAGCTGGCCGGTTATTTTGGCCCTCCACACCATAAACGGTAGTTAGTGGTGGTAATGTGAGGGACAGTTGGTTGGTAGAACCTTTGTAGCTGCCAGCTGGCCGTTATTTTGGCCCTCCACACCGTAAACGGTAGTTAGTGGTGGTAATGTGAGGGACAGTTGGTTGGTAGAACCTTTGTAGCTGCCAGCTGGCCGGTTATTTTGGCCCTCCACACCGTAAACGGTAGTTAGTGGTGGTAATGTGAGGGACAGTTGGTTGGTAGAACCTTTGTAGCTGCCAGCTGGCCGGTTATTTTGGCCTCCACACCGTAAACGGTAGTTGGTGGTGGTAATGTGAGGGACAGTTGGTTGTAGAACCTTTGTAGCTGCCAGCTGGCCGGTTATTTTGGCCCTCCACACCGTAAACGGTAGTTAGTGGTGGTAATGTGAGGGACAGTTGGTTGGTAGAACCTTTGTAGCTGCCAGCTGGCCGGTTATTTTGGCCCTCCACACCGTAAACGGTAGTTAGTGGTGGTAATGTGAGGGACAGTTGGTTGGTAGAACCTTTGTAGCTGCCAGCTGGCCGGTTATTTTGGCCCTCCACACCGTAAACGGTAGTTGGTGGTGGTAATGTGAGGGACAGTTGGTTGGTAGAACCTTTGTAGCTGCCATTTCTTTCAACCTCGTATGTATTAAAGAAAATATATATTATATATATATATATATATATATATATATATATATATATAATATATATATATATATATATATATATATATGTATATATTGAGTATAGCCTATATCACAAATACACGTGAGCCACTTTTTTTTTAATGATGTAAATATTCCCACTTCCCCTAGTATTGACATTCTCGGTGTAACATTAACTACTAACTTGAGCTGGACACATTATGTTAGAAGCATTGCTAAGAATGCCTCTAAAAAACTGGGACTCCTGTACAGAGTTCGAGAATTCTTCACTGACGAGCAGTTGGCCGTGATATATAAAAGTCATGTGCGTTCTCAGATGGATTACTGTTCACCTCTGTGGGGTGGAAGTGGAGTGGTTGCATTGAGGCAGTTGGACAAAATTCAAAATAAAGCTATTAGATTAATCAATAATCCTGCAATCACACAGGACCTTCCTACATTATCCATACGAAGAAACGTTGCATCCCTTGCATTATTCTACAGATATTTTAACAGCAATTGTTCCGAGGAACTTGCTTCAATTGTGCCGCCTCTCCACATCTTTCCCCGTAGAACTAGGGCAGCTGAGAGCGCCCATGAATTTACACTTTCTCCTCCACAATGCAGAACTTCTGCTTATCAGAATTCATTTATCCCCAGAGCTACTACTCTTTGGAATTCACTTCCCTCGAATTGTTTTCCACAAACTTACAATCTACAAATGTTTAAATCCAGTTGTTACAAACATTTTATGAATGGAGGATGCCTTTAGGCACATGGACCCTTTTGTTTTATCTGTGTTTTTCCTTCCTCCGTTCATTGTCTCTTAAAAAAAAAAAAAAAAAAAAATGTGTCTAATCTCTCAGTGGGGTTCGAACCGCCGACCGAACCCATCAGTTAGTTTCATCAACTCTGCGAAGCAGACTGGTATCGCGCACACAGATCCCGCCCATATACTGTGCACCATAATTCAGCTTGTCTGTCGTCGTCGTCCGTCATCGTCGTCGTCCGTCGTCGTCGTCGTCTGTCGTCGTCCGTCCGGTAACTACTCCTAGACCGTTCGATGGATTTTCACCAAATTTCCCAGGTATATACATTTAGTCAATGTGAAGGTCAGTCAAAAAGAAATATTCAATTTAACTAAAAGGTTAAGGTCAGAGGTCAAGGTTAAAAATAAGGTTAATATTTCATGTGTTTTAGTTTTTACTCAAATTTCTCTAATTTCACTACTATACAAGTTACTGGTACCCTCGATATCTTATTGACCAAATTTGAAATATATATTCTAAAGGGTAAGGTCAAAGGTCAAGGCCAAAGGTCAAAATCACTTTTGTACTACTATTTCTTGTAATAACTGTTAGATTCCCACTAAGCTTACCATGAATATTCGGTATACCTAGGCCAAGTTCATACAAGAAACTATTCAATTCCATATGAAAGATCAAAGTCACAAGTCATGGTCAAATATAAGGTCAATATGCTAATTTCTTTACAGTTCATGCAAACTTCACAACATTTGGTGAGATAGTTGCACCTTAAATGAAAAGAAAAATAACACATTTTGAGAAACCTATCATGAAGGTCAAGGTGAAGGTCAAAGGTCAAGGTCTACTATTCTATAAATATATATAAAACTAACTGATGGGTTTTACTGAAATTAGTCATGCTTATTTGATTTTCCTGGGCAATATCAATGAACAAAAAAAACTCTTACATAAAGGTCAAGGTCACAGGTCAAGGTCAAAGGTCAACTTATACTATATATTTTTAGTTTTTATTCAAATGTCTTCATTTTCACTATACAAGGTACTGGTAACCCTTGATATCGTATTGCTCAAATTTTACATAAATATTCTAAAGGGTAAGGTCAAAGTTCAAGGTCAAAGGTCAACATATAGGTTTTTTACTAGTATTTTTTATACTAACTCTTAGATT
Source organism: Paralithodes platypus (assembly GCA_032716605.1). NCBI lineage: Eukaryota > Metazoa > Arthropoda > Malacostraca > Decapoda > Lithodidae > Paralithodes > Paralithodes platypus. Next base: position 7,984,969 of record CM064580.1, read on the forward strand.
CTCACTAGGCTTACAATGTATATTCGGAAAACCTAAGCCAAGGTCATACAACAAACTATTCAATTCCATATGAAATGTCCAGGTCACAGGTCAAGTTCAAATAAAAGGTCAATATGCTAATTTATTTACTTTTCATGCAAACTTCACAACATTTGGTGAGATAGTTGCACTTTAAGTGAAAAGGAAAATAATAAATATTGAGACATATAATGGTCAAGATAAAGGTCAAAGGTCAAGGTCAACTATTATATTAATATATATGAAACTAACTGTTGGGTTTTAATGAAATTAGGCATGCTTATTTGATTTTCATGGGCAATGTCAATGCCAAAAAAAATGTACTCTTACATAAAGGTCAAGGACACAGGTCAAGGTCAAAGGTCAACTTTTATTTATTAAAAAAAAGATTACTACATTTTTTGAAAACTGAATATGTTTTGGCTTATTACTTAAATCATATATATATATATATATATATATATCAAATCTCACATGCATATTGTAATAGTTAAGGTCAGAGGCCAAGGTCAAAATAAGAGTATTTGTCATTTTCCCTAAGCTCCTCCTTGACTGTGTAATGTATTGTCATCAAATTATACAGGCAAATTCAGTTGGTCAATGCGACGACCATCCAACTATATGTATTATATTTTTAGTCAAAGGTCAAACGTCAAGGTCACAGTATATGATCACTATTTGTAATCAACAAGTTTTTATACAAATTAAACCATATTCATAATGCTAGCTAATACGGACATTGCCGTTAACCCACACAGTCCCAGCGACGATTATAGTCGTCAGTATATAATTAACTCCACAGACCCAGCGATGGCTATAGCCACCAGTAATCTACTGTCCTTGTCACTGCCTGTACAACCCTGTACCTATTTTGTTTTGTTTTTCTCTCAGCTTATATAAGACCCACTGAAGGGTGAGAGAGCCAGTCTTGCCTCATCTCTTGAGGTGGAAAGATGGTCTCTCCTGCCATTTTGGCCACATTGCTTGGGACTGGGGGGGACTTTTATTACTGTATCCTACGGTGCTGAACGGGTTAAGCTAACTAAATCCTTGAAAAGAAATTCTAAGGTCGAAGGTCGAGATCAAAGGTCATGGTTAAAGGTCAAAATATGATTTTTAGTAGTATTTCCTATATAGTGTAAGATTCTCATTAGGCATATGCATATTCGGAATGCCTAGACCAAGGTCAGACAAGAGTAAACATAATTCCATTTGATAGGTCAAGGTCACAGGTCAACGTCAAATATAAGGTCAATATGCTAATTTCTTTACTACTCATATAAACTTCACAACATTAGTTGAGAGAGTTGTGCTTTAAGGGAAAATTAAAATATAAAATTTTCAGACATCATTAAGGTCAAAATGAAGGTCAAAGGTCAAGGTCAACTATTCATTTAATACCTCTGAAACTAACTGATGATTTTTAATGAAATTTGACACACTTGATTTTATAGGGCTACATCAAAGTAAACACAAATATAATCCTACAAAAAGGTCAACGTCACAGGCCAAGGTCATAAGTTAACCTACATCATAAAAAAAATATTCAATAAAGTGTATTTGCGATACATATATATATATACAGTATATAAATATATATATATACATATATATATATATATATATATATATATATATATATATATATATAATATATATATATATATATATATATATATGTGTATATTTTTCTTTAACACCTTACGAGCGGCCTATGCGGTTTATTTATGTGTACCGCACAGCGGGGTGTTTTTAGCCAAAATAGGGCTGTTTACGTGATCATTTTCATGCCTAAATAAGACCCAGAACGTAAACAAGTACCTATCCCTGAAAGGGCATAAACAGAGCTTTCGAATGACACCATAACGATCCTTGTATGATGGATAGTTTTCTTGCAATAACCGTGCAACGCGAGTGCAAAAAGCAGGTAATTCGGTACTTTCAGTACATAATTGAGTATGTAGCGAGTGAGAGAGGGAGGAGGGAGCTGAGATTTGTGTCAGTACGTTCGCCGCGGTGGTCTGGAGCAGTCATACGCTCGCTAGTCTCCTGCCACCACTTGTCTTTCTCTCTCAGCCACATTACGTGCTGAAATTGCCACTCGAGTTATGTCGAGCGCCGCCACATAGTCCAGCTTTATTTAACTCGACTTATGTTGCTCGCCGCTAAATAAGGGTTAATACATACGAGGTTGAAAGAAATGGCAATTTCTGCGTTGGAAATTTTATTATTCAAAGTTTCCAGGTCTCTGATGAGTTTTCGCTGGGTGGCAGGAAGTAGATGAAGGAGATGAGCAAAATTCATGGTGGTACAGGGTTACATTAATGTACATGATGATACAGGATATACGACGCGTTTCACTGGACAACCAGCATTATCAAGTAAGGATAGAATGATATAAAAGGTAAACAGGAAGGGTATATATAGAGGGTGGAGGATCAGAGGAGGCGAAAATCAGGGGGCAAAAGTCTGTAAGACGAGGCCGTCTTAAAAGAAATAATCCGGAAAACAAAATCAAAATAATAATTTATTACAAATCCCCCAAGACCTCCAACCTCGTTCTCCGCAACAAACCAGCTTCCACCAAGATAAAGAGCCCGATGACCGACGATCACGTCATTTACCAACATACCTGTAATTATGAGGACTGTGGACCTCATTCCTATATTGGTATAACGCAGACTCGTCTTTCACGTTGGTTAACTCTTCACCTTCGGGCTGGAGGCATCAAAGACCACTATCTCATCCCTAACCAACCCCACCTCACACGCAACGAGTTAGAGAAACACACCACCATACTCGATAAAGAAAGTGACCCAAGGAGATTACCTATACTCGAAGCTTTATATATCCAAGCCTTGCATCCCAACATCAACAACCAAACTCTGGACCTTCAGATCCTTCCTTCTGCCAAAAGGCACTTTCCTACAGGACCCTCGCCCCCCGGTGCCCTTGATGCAGCCCCCCGCGCTACCTCCTTCAGCTTCGTCTTCCGCAGGCACCATACGTACTACAGAACTTAGGCCACGCCCCTCGACACGCAGCCAATCAGCTTCGACCCCGCCAACCAACCACCATCCCGCATCCAGTGCGCATGCGTGAAGCGGTTCTCTCTTTCTCTCTCCTAGAAAACCCCTCCACCTATAGCAGACTTTTGCCCCCTGATTTTCGCCTCCTCTGATCCTCCACCCTCTATATATACCCTTCCTGTTTACCTTTTATATCATTCTATCCTTACTTGATAATGCTGGTTGTCCAGTGAAATGCGTCGTATATCCTGTATCATCATGTACATTAATGTAACCCTGTACCACCATGAATTTTGCTAATCTCCTTCATCTACTTCCTGCCACCCAGCGAAAACTCATCAGAGACCTGGAAACTTTGAATAATAATATTTCCAACGCAGAAAAGAAATTGCCATTTCTTTCAACCTCGTATGTATTAAAGAAAAATTTATTACCTGGGCTTTACTAACATATGTTATATAATATATATATTAATATATATATATATATATATATATCATAGCTGGATATGGTATGGGAGGGAGAAGAAGAGAAGTAGTGGAGGAGGAGGTGGGGATCAGGAGGTCAGAAGTGTGGGAAGCCATGAAAAGAGTGAAGTTGGGGAAAGCACCAGGAACAGATGGAGTGTGTGGGGAAATGTTGAGGTATGGTGGTGAGATAGTGATAGAATGGGTATGGAAAATGTGCAAACTAGCATGGGAGAAGGGGAGTGCACCCGATGACTGGAAGACTGGCATAATAGTCCCCCTATATAAGGGCAAAGGGGAAAGAGGAGTGTGTGGTAACCACCGAGGAATATGTCTTCTAAGCGTAGTAGGGAAGGTATACAGTAGGGTAGTGATTGAGAGAGTGAGAGTGAGAACGGAGAAATGGATAGGCGACGAGCAGGGAGGTTTTAGGAAGGGAATAGGATGTGTAGATCAGATTTTTACCCTGAATTGTGTTGTGGAGAAGTATCTGGAGAAGAAACAAAAGGTGTATGTTGCCTTTATGGACTTGGAGAAGGCCTATGACAGAGTGGATAGAGAAGGTTTGTGGAAAGTACTTAGAATATACGGAGTAGAGGGCAAGTTGCTGAAAGCAGTGAAGAGCATGTATGAGGGTGCAAAGGCGGCAGTACGTGTGGAGAGTGAGCAGAGCGAGTTCTTTGACCTGAATGTTGGTTTGAAACAGGGGTGTGTGACGTCCCCGTGGTTGTTTACTGTATATATGGATGGAGTTATGAAAGAAATACTATCAAGAGCAGTGGATGTTGGTGTATCGCTGAAAAGGGAGGGAATTGAGTCGAAGCTACCTATACTGCTGTTTGCGGATGATACAGTTCTGATGAGTGATAATGAATGGGAGTTGCAGGGTCTGGTAAATGAGTTTGGAACAGTGTGCGAAAAACGGAATTTGAAGGTAAATACGGGGAAGAGCAAGGTTATGGTCTTCGAAAGGGGTGAAGTCACAGAGTGTGAGGTGAAGCTGAACGGTCAGGCTATGGAGATCGTCAACTCTTTTAAGTATCTGGGCAGTGTGTTGAGTAAAGATGGGACTATGGATGAAGAGGTGCAGGAGAGGGTACAACAGGGGAAGAGGGTTGTAGGAATGCTAAAAGCAGTAACAAGAAATAGGGTGGTCAGTATGGAAGTGAAGAAGTCCTTGCATGACAGTGTGGTAATCCCGACACTGACTTACGGAAGCGAAGCATGGACGTTGGTTGAGAGACTCAGACCAAGAGTGAGAGCAGTGGAAATGAATTACTTAAGGAGTGCGTGCGGAGTTACATGGAGGGATAGACAGACTAATGAGGAAGTAAGAAGGAGGTGTGGTGTGGAGGTAGATGTGCTGGAAAGTGTGAAAAGGAACAACTTGAGATGGTTCGGCCATATGGAACGTATGGAAAGCGAGAGAATGACTAAGAGGGTGTATGAGAGCGAGGTGGAGGGACAGAGGGGGAGAGGTAGACCGAATATGAGGTGGAAGGATGGAGTGAGGAAGTACATGAACGAAGGTGGTGCTGGTTGGGGGGAGGGGCGTCGACTGACTGGGGACAGAGGTGCATGGGGGCGGTTCGTTCGTGGCCACCCCTTCGGGGATCACGGCGTCAGGCAATAGATAGATAGATAGATATATATATATATATATATATATATATATAATATACTGAATATGCTGTATGTATACCGATTTTACCTAAGAGGTTCAATACTACTTGCAGAATTTTAGGTCGCAGAGTTGTGTATGTTTTTTTTTTTTTGGGGGGGGGGGGGGAATGCAAAAACTGCACACCTACTTTATATATATTTATAGAATAGTTGACCTTGACCTTTGACCTTCACCTTGACCTTAATGATATGTTTTTCAACATTTTATTTTTATTTTCATTTAAGGCGCAACTATCTCACCAAATTTTGTGAAGTTTGCATGAAAAGTAAAGAAATTAGCATATTGACCTTATATTTGACCTTGACCTTTCATATGGAATTGAATAGTTTCTTGTACGACCTTGGCCTAGGTATTCCGAATATTCATGGTAAGCTTAGTGAGCATCTAAGTTATTATAAGAAATCGTAGTACAAAAGTTATTTTGACCTTTGACCTTAACCTTTGACCTTACCCTTTAGAATATTTATTTCAAATTTGGTCAATAAGATATTGAGGGTACCAGTAACTTGTATAGTGAAAATAGAGAAATTTGAGTAAAAACTGAAACACTTGAAATATTTACCTTATTTTTAACCTTGAACTTTGCCCTTAACCTTTTAGTTAAATTGAATATTTCTTTTTGACTGACCTCCGCATTGACCAAATGTATATACCTGTGAAATTTGGTGAAAATCCATCGAACAGTCTAGGAGGAGTTACCGGACGGACGACGACGGACGACGACGACGACGAACGACGACGACGACGGACGACGACGACAGACAAACTGAATTATGGTGTACAGTATACGGACGAGATCTGTGTGCGCGATACCACTCTGCTTCGCAGAGTTGATAATATTAGTAGCAGTAGTAGTAGTAGAAGTAGTGCTGTAGTAGTATTAGTAGTAGTAGTAGTAGTGGTAGTAGTAGTAGTAGTAGTAGCCAACAGTCGGTCAGAAGAAGACGTATGGATTTATCTCTCCGTGGGGAACAGCATATTAGTGAGGGAAGGGGTAGGGATGGAACTGTGATACAATCAACAGAGTGAACGGAAAATTACGGTGATTGGATAGTGAGTGAAAAACTGGAGATCTATCTAACCAAAATTAAGCGACAAGGGAAAGAAGAAATGGAATTTTGAAGAGTGAGGCAAAGAACAGACAGTGGCAGGGACAATACCCGCACCCCCGTGACCTCTACCAACCAGTACCACCAACACCTCCAGCACCACTCAGCATCACACGTGGGTAAACCCCCCCCCCTTCCCCCTTCCCCACCCACACCCCCACCCACCCACCTGCTGTCATCACACCAGCGCATGGAGATACGAGTCATGGAGAAGTGAACCAAATCATTCTACATTTCAATGATGCAGAAAAGACAAACATATTGCTGAACATCTGAGGAATATATTGAATACTTACTGGGTGTGCTCTAGATATCTCCCATACCCCTACCTTTCCCCTCCCCCCCCCCCCCCTACTCTACCCTACCCCCCCCCCCCCCCCCCCTTACCCCTTATCCATACCCCACCCCCTCCTACAGTCCTTTACCCCTTACCCTCCCCCCCCCCCCCACACCTGCTACCTTACCCAGTGACCCCCTTCCCCTCACTCTCACTCTCACTCTCGCCCTCGCTCTATCTACCTCTACTGCTAGCTCTCTCTCTCTCTCTCTACCTCTTATCCAGTGTTAAATTAATCACCTTCAAAACCAAAGGGACATTATCTCTCTCTCTCTCTCTCTCTTTCTCTCTACCCTCTCTCTCTCTCTCTCTACTCTCTCTAGTCTCCACTGATCAACTAATCACTTTCAACATCAGTGAATAATACTATAACCCCCCCCCTCTCTCTCTCTCTAGTCTCCACTGATCAACTAATCACTTTCAACATCAGTGAATAATACTATTACCCCCCCCCCTCCTCTCTCTCTCTCGCTCTCTCTCTCTTCCCTTACTTTACTGACCCCTTCCATCACTGCCCTTTACACTCTCACTCTCACTCTCTCAATCACGCTCGTTATCTCTATCGTGTCATCCTGTTTAATTGTTTACTTAGTTTATGTAAGTCACGTAGCAACAACAAATTATACAGACACAACAATCTTACACATACATCCCACCAGTCTGTCAGGGGGAATATCAAATATGACAAACAATCATACTAATAGGAAATAAACACTGTAGTACAACAATATATGTAGACATACCGAAATATTTTTGAGTGTTGCTACACAGGCTATGTACGGACGATAAGGTAAACTTATAATTATCTAAGTAATACTGATTTTTGGACACAAATCATCTTCTTAGTTAGGCACTGCTTAATAGTTTCCTAGAATATTCGTTAGGACCTCTTTACCTGCCTACTGTTATCTTAGACCTACTATTTAAGGACTTAGTAGAGGAACGGACAGAAATGTGGATATAATAATGAGATAAGGATAAGATGGAGGACGAGGACAGCTCAGACGAGGCTCCATCACAAAGGTCAAAAAATTACAAAAAATGCTGCATATGTACCAAACATGAACACAACTGTGAGCATTGCAGTTGTGTGAAGATAAATCAAATGTGCACAAACTGTAATAAAGGTGACAATTGTCGTAACCCTTTAGGTAGAACAGGAACGAGTGGTGAGACGGCAGCAAATTCCCAGAGTGAGCGACGGGAGGCAGATGAGGGAGGCCGTCAGGGTGGCAGGGAACCCGAAACAATAAGGGGAGTAGCAAGGGACTCAAGGGCCCCAAGAGAGATAGAAGAACCCCAAGAAGCGGAAAGTAATGAGGAGCCAACAAGAGACACAAGAGAGGGAGACGACAACCGAGACGGAAGAGAGGATGGCAGGCCTCCAAGGGGGCCAAATGAAGCAGGCAGAGGTGGAAACATACTCTGGAAAGGATTACGGGAAGAGGAAGTTAGAATTTGGATTGATGCAACGTACTCAGAAATAGTATATTGGTCTGCACACAACTTTTTCAACCCTCCAAAATGTGGTGCCACCACCAACATGCTGAACGATATGACAAGCTCATTTATAACTATGTCTATGACACATCTTTAGCCCCGTATGTTCTCAAGATAATTTTCAGCATTCCACATCTCTTCTTGCAAAAAACTCACCACAAATCTAATCAAGGCGAAAATGTGACTGCGCTAACAAGAAGAATGAAATTATGGAATGAGAACAAGATGGATGACTTACTCAATGAAGCCAGAGCATTACAAGGGAGACTAGGCAGGCGGCGGCAAAAAAAGAAAAACAATGAAGACGAGGCCAGGAGATTCGGCGACCAGATGAGGCAAGGAAAAGTGCCGCCTGCAATAAGGTCCATGACAAAGGAGGCAGCTTGTGGGTTGCTGCCTATCACAAGAGAAACCATCCAAATGTTGAAAGAGAAACATCCACAACCTAGTGTCCACGAGAGTCAGAGGCTAGAGGGTGATTATATACCACCGAACACCGTCATATACGAACAAATCACAGGCGAAATGATTTGGAAAAAGGCTCTAGGGACACAAGGCAGTGCAGGCCCATCAGGGCTGGATGCAAACGGCTGGAGGACAATCCTGAGTAGAGCAATCTTCGGACTAGCAGCAACAGACTTATGTAGGGCTCTGGCAGCTCTTGCAAGAAAAGATGACCACCCAAAATTGTCAACATTTGGAGGCTTACACAGCTTGTCGCCTAATACCTTTAGACAAGAATCCAGGATGCAGACCAGTAGGAGTGGGTGAAGTGCTGAGAAGAATCATCGGAAAATGCATAATGGAAGTGGTGAAAGACGATGTGCGGTCAGCGGCCGGTAATCTCCAAGTGTGTGCCGGCCACCAAGCAGGGGGAGAGGCAGCAATTCATGCCATAAGAAAAATATATGAGCAAGTGGACTGTGAAGCTGTGCTGCTAGTGGATGCAACAAACGCCTTTAACACCATCAACAGAAAGACGGCAATACATAACATCAAAGTAAAAATGCCCCAGTTTTGCCACCTACGTAGAGAACACCTATAAAAAGCCTGCGGACCTCTTCATAGTAAACAACCAGAACACACGAAGGGGAACACCTCTGAAATCAATGGAAGGAACCACACAAGGTGACCCAGTAGCAATGGCAATGTACGCCTTAGGTCTCTCAGTGTTGCTAACCTTAACAAGCCATGAGGCGACGCAAGTAAAGCAGGTGGCCTATGCAGACGATCTCACTGGAGCGGGAAAAGTCAACAATCTCAAGCACTGGTGGGAACAAATATCAGAGGTAGGACCAAAAATAGGGTACCATCCAAATGCCAGAAAGTCAATACTAATAGTAAAAACAGAACATTATGAAAGGGCGGTAGAAGCTTTCAGCGGTAGTGAAGTGGTAGTAACAAAGGACGGACAGCGTTACCTTGGGGCGGTGATCGGCACGGAAGAGTTCAAGAACAAATACATAGAGGAGAAGGTCAGAGAATGGGTAAATGAAATTGAGAAACTGGCCAATATTGCAAAGACGAAACCACAGGCCACGTATTCGGCATTCACATATGGGGTCAAACATCGCTGGACCTACTTGATGAGAACTGTTCCAAATGTGAGCGCATTACTTCAACCGCTGGAAGATGCCATGAGAGACAAACTCATCCCAGTGTGGAAAAAGTCGCACACCCCGAATGATACAGAGAGGGAGCTGCTCGCACTGCCTCCTAGGTTGGGAGGGATGGGAATCATCGACCCAGTGAAGAGGGCGGTAACGGAATACCAGAACTGGTAAAGATAACAGGATGTCTCACTGTCCGTATCATAGCACAAGATTCTGACGGTGAAGTAGACCAGGCAGACATCTACAACATCAGAAAGACCATCACGTCAGAGAGGCAAAACTCACAGAAAAATGACCTGGCACAATTGATGGGACAACTTCACCCGAGACAAACAAGAAAACTACAAATAGCACAAGAAACGGGCGCTTCAAATTGGCTGACAACACTACCAATCAAGGCAAAAAGCTTCAATCTCAACAAACAAGAATTTAATGATGCTATTGCACTGAGGTATGATTGGCCGATTGAAGGACTGCCCGATCGATGCGTTTGTGGAACCATCAACGATACAGACCACACCATGCTATGTAAGAAAGGAGGATTCATCAGCATCAGGCACGATGAAGTAAGAGATATAACAGCGAACATGCTCAGGTAGGTGTGTAGAGATGTGGTGAGCGAACCATCACTCATTCCCTTAGGTGGAGAGACCATGCAGCACAGGACGGCCAACACATCCACTGAAGCAAGATTGGACGTTAGTGCAAGAGGCTTTTGGACAAATGCACAGCGAGCGTTCTTTGACATAAGAGTATTTGACCCAATGGCCCACAGCTACAGCGAGCTGTCTCTGGAGGCTGCACACAAGAGGAACGAAACGAGAGAAGGTCAGGACATATGGAGAAAGGATCTTACAAGTCGAACATGGCAGCTTTACCCCACTAGTCTTCACCACATCAGGAGGGATGGGACCCAGGGCTCAGTGCTTCTATTCAAGGCTAGCAGAGATCATCGCAGAGAAGAAGCAACAGCCTAGGAGCCACGTCGTAGCCTGGATGAGATGCCGTCTATCTTTCTCATTGCTCAGATCAGCACTACTATGCCTGCGGGGAACAAGAAGGTCTGCACCACAACCAGTGACGGTGGCAGAAGTAGACTACGAGGCAGCAGTGGCAGAGGGTCGCATTGGAAGGAGACTGGATTGAAGTTGCATGGTGTAGAATAGTAGTACCTGATGCTTGTGAAATTTAGTATGCGTACAATATTAAATATAAGGTAGTGGTGGTGGTGATGGTGGAGGTGGTGATGGTAGTAGTAGTAACATGAAATGTATGAAAAATATTAAATAAAAATCAATGTAATAGTAGTAAAAAAAAAAAAAAAAAAAAAAAAAAAAAAAAGTAGTAGTAGTAGTAGTAGTAGTATATCAGGAAAAGGGAGAGATCAAAACCACATTAGCATAATGTATTGAACTTCCTGAAAAGGCTAGATAGTATAGTATTTCCACAAGCGTTAATTACAGAAATGCTGTTCTGTGAATTCAGCTGTCAGTCTCAATCCATTTGCCGTATCTGTGATGTCCATACTAAGCCCTGTTTGTGCTTGCAATTCAGTCTTTTGATATTGCATGTACAAATAATTGCATTAATTTTACATTTTATACATGTTCATACCAGGAGAAATATTGACATATGATAGCTAAATAGATACATAAATCGATTGGTACACAGGCATATACAAAATGAATTAATAACATTCCATTATTACGCTATCTCTATCGTTATTTGATATATTTCACTGTTGGTTCTCCCTCACTGCTGGTGTTGTGTACTCAGAACACGCCAGCAGACCAAACACATACATTCCTGCAGCCCAGTTTATATCATAAAATATAAAGGTTCGGACCTAACGGTTCCATATTTGCACTTTCTATTGTGTTGTAGAGTAAATTTGTTTGCTTGGGAACCAGTTTAAATTTGCTCATGTAGTGATGTACACCATATGTTCTGGGTGGTGTTTTTATATTTCAAATTATTTGTTATTAAGCGTTATTTCCACATAGCGCTTTTGATTAGTTCTTTGCGTTTATCTTGTGTCGTCCACGTTTTGGTTTGTTTATTTTGCAAGTTATAATTGCTCTGTAATTTTGGGGTGTTTGTTATTCCGTGTTATTCTGTGTATTATAATTACATTGATACATGTTCCTATGTACAGGTATTTCATCTACCTTTCTTGCAGAGCCAGTTAGTATTTCGGTGTCGTTCCGTGTTTTCTCCTTTTTGTATAGTCTTCATTGCGATAATATATATATGTTTTAAGTTTCCTTTTCAGTCTGTTCATATTAACATGGTATATCGTGTTCCTGAGTGGGCTTGGATAATTTTGTGCTGTAGTTAATTTATATAATGTGTTCCTCTTCTCACGCAACAGTAAATTATATAATGCACTCAACCCACAAAGCAGCACCATACTTGTAAATAGCTTCCTGGTAATACAGTTAGAGAGTCCATGGATGAAACAGCTGGCGGAGATCAAAGGTTACAAGTAGGTTTTCACGGTGGCATCTTTTCCAGACATTTACCGGAGGGGGGAAGGAGAAAAAGATGGATTTATAAACGTTGGTAATTGGATCGTTCCCGGCAAGTTGTTAGCATAAATATTGGAATGATGAGACGTGTGTGGGTAAATGATAGCTAATGGGAATATAAACACACTTATACCATCACACATACTTAACCTTCCCCGAAGCACCCAGCATCTGCCACACATCAACAGCTTCATAAAATTCCATTGCACCTGCCTCGTTTTATATAATTATATATACAGTATATATACAGTGGCGGCGAAAAGGCTGCGCACGGGCCCTCTGACGTGCAGATTTTTCACCGAAAGTATTTATAGACAACTTTTTCCCAAAATCTCGCGAGGTTTTATTTTATATATATATATATATATATATATATATATATATATATATATTCTGACATACGGAGCCCTGTATGTTAATTTAAGAGTTAGAATTAGAGTTGAAGGAGTCACACTACCCAAACGGTGAAGCAGACTAGCGAGCGAACTAGCGAGTGGGGAAACCAGCAAACTAGCCTTCACACCTGCGTGCGTCATAGGTGACACTGCAAACTACTTCGATGACCGACGCTATGACGTATGTTCGACGCCAGGAGCTGTGATTGGACCATGCACCTGCTATGCAACTCGAGGAGCTATGATTGGAGCGCGCACCATCACTCGCCTCCTGATTCGTTCCTAGACCATCATTGTTTAGTATATAAGACCCGAGTTGTGGGCATTCAAATCAGTCTCATTTGGAGTTGGGGAAGGTGAACTTGCAGCTGGAGGAAGTATTATAATGGGATTGTGACTGTCAGTCAGATTATATAAATGTGTGTTAAGTGTGTTCGGTGTAAACACTTACGTTATGTTGGTTAGTGAGATATGTGATTGGGACGTTAACACTACAATTATGTGCTTAACTATTTGATTGGGAATTAACGTTAACGCTACTATTATGTGCTTAACTATTTGATTGGGAATTAACGTTAACGCTACTATTATTGTGTACTTAACTATTTGATTGCGAATTAACGTTAACGCTACTATTATTGTGTACTTAACTATTTGATTGCGAATTGACATTAACGCTACTATTATGTGCTTAACTATTTGATTGGGAATTAACGTTAACGCTACTATTATGTGCTTAACTATTTGATTGGGAATTAACGTTAACGCTACTATTATTGTGTACTTAACTACTTGATTGCGAATTAACGTTAACGCTACTATTATTGTGTACTTAACTATTTGATTGCGAATTGACGTTAACGCTACTATTATGTGCTTAACTATTTGATTGGGAATTAACGTTAACACTACTATTATGTGCTTAACTATTTTAGTTGACTAACTTGTGGACTAAAGCAACTCTTTAAGTAATTGGGTTATGATGAAAGTAATACTATTGTTTATATTAATACTTACGAGTTCTTTCATTTTCTTTGAATTAAGCTTACATTGCTTAACGGTGCTTAGTACGGTGATGCTATTGTCTCGTATTAGTAATATCGCCTTAGACTAACATAGCTGTGTTAATATTACTTCTAGTGATTACCTAAGCTGAAGAAAATTCTTTTAGCTTCAAAATATTATTTTGCTTTTCATATTATTTGAGTGAGACCTGAATCGAATCTATGAAGCGATCCTGTAACTTTATTTACTCATAATCAAACCTCAATGTTACGTGGTTAATGAATACATTTAACTAATTATTAAATATATATCTAACTTTTTATGTGACTTTGATATTAATCCTGATGATAATAATATAATACTATTAACGTAAGACAAGAACCAAGAATAATTACATTAAATATAAATAAAAGGACATAGAAGAAAACTATCTATTCATTTCAAAAAGGGTAAGAGACAGAAATATTCTTACTTTAATATTTATCTTTCAAGACTTTTTATAAAATTAATAGTCCTTCTTTAGCTATACCTTATTCGATTCATAACCATAGCCTACTAAGCTTCGGTTAAATAATAATTCTTTATAAATACTACATGACTTTAATTAGTTTCAGTATTTTTCATAATTAAAGAGTAACAGTCAATAAAGGACACTAAGTCCTAAGATCCAAAAGGAAAGGAAGCAACAACAGGAACATAATTTTATTAGATTTTAATTTTGTTTTGCCTTCAGCTGACTGATACCTTAATATATATCTCTGTGCTATCTAGATTCATCAAGTTAACCACTTGAGGATCAAGATACGTAACAATATATATATATACAGTATATATATATATATATATATATATATATATACAGTATATATATTTTTTTTTCTATGTGAATGAGGGAGACAAAAGGCATAACTGCCCGCAGCAAGTGCCTACCCCAGATTTCAAACAGTGACAGGGCCGAAATCAAGGGACGTTCGAGCTAAAATGCCTGGACACACAGAGTTTGAAGCAATTTAAGTCATAGGATGAGGGAAAGACTGATTCTGGGAGAGAGTTCCATATCTTAGCAGTTGAATAGAAGAAAGTCTGAGAATAGAAACCTTGGGTTAGAGAGCTGCACAGAGTAGGGGTGGGATTGTGTTGCAAGGCGGTTACTATGTACCCTATGTAGAGGAGGTGGTATATACTGGGAAAGCTCTGAGGAACACTGATTATTGTAGTAGCGATAGAATAGCGAGAGAGATGCAACATTACGGCGAAGAGAAAGAGATTGCAGAGAGTTGGTGACTGGGCGGAAGTTAATGATACGAAAGGCTTTCCTTTCTACTTTATCTAGGAGTGCGGTGTGAGAGGATCCTCCCCACACATATGAACAATACTCAATACAAGGACGCACTGTGGCCCTGTACAGAGCAAGAAGCTGTGCAAGGGTAAAGAACCACTTGAGGCGGTTGAGCACACCCAGCTTCTGGGAGGCTGCCTTAGCGAGACTGGTAATATGGTCTTTCCAAGTGAGAGCAGAAGAAAAAGAGACACCAAGAACATTGCGAGAAGATGAAGGGTTGATTTTTGTATTGTTGAAGAATATGGGATAGTCCTCTGGAGGTTCCTGACGGGTAGTAAGATGGATAAATTGAGTTTTGGAAGCATTAAATGCAACAAGGTTTTCTCTACCCCAATTGGAAATAGTAGCTTGATCAGAAGATAAGTATTTTATGCCTTCATTACGTTTACTTTTGAAGGAACTGCTGGCTGGGGCATTCTGGAAAACTAATTGAGTGGTGTAAGGTAGAATTGTCTGCATATGAATGGATGGGACTGGATGTACAGATGAGAAGAACATTTATGAAAATTAGAAAAAGAATAGGAGGTAGGACAGAACCCTGAGGAACACCGGAGTTGATAGGATGAGGAAATGAGGGATGGCTGTCCACAACCTCAGCTATGGCATGGCCGGAAAGGAAATTAGAGACAAAGGCACAGATGGAGGGACAGAAACCGAAGGAGGGCAGTTTGGAAATTAAATATATATACATATATATATATATATATATATATATATATATATTTTGGACCCAACTCTCCCCCCTGTCCATGCTTCCCCTAAGGTAGTTCATATCTAACCCCATTTTTCTTTACTACCCAGTTTATGTTATTAACGGGTATTGTCACCCACAATCCTATGTCTTTTTATTAATTTTACCCTTTGGTCATTGTGTGTGTGTGTGTGTGTGTGTGTGTGTGTGTGTGTGTGTGTGTGTGTGTGTGTGTGTGTGTATTCGCAAATATGGCTTACTCCACGCTTACATGTTTTTGCAGCAACAGTGATGTTTGTTAGTTTGTGTATTATTTGATCAGTTTTTGTAAAAATTTTCATTGTCCTTCATTATTCAGTTGTTATTTTGTTTCCTATACCTTACACCAGACTCTCTTAACATGCGTTATCTCTTTTTGATTCCTATCCACATCATAGATGGTATTTTTCGTACGAACTACAAACACTCCACAATGTTATGCCCGTGCTTAATTATTTTAGTCTTCACCTTCCTCCTCTTTCCTGAGTAGTAAATGTCCTTGATTCAGCGGATTACATTAATGTGTGTGTGTGTGTGTGTGTGTGTGTGTGTGTGTGTGGTTAATGTGGATGGAGGTGGGAGTGTTCATGACAAGACATGAGTGTGTACATATTTGTTCAGTGTGTGTGTGTGTGTGTTTGTGTGTGTGTGTGGTTAATATGGATGGAGGTGGGAGTGTTCATGACAAGGCATGAGTGTGTATATATTTGTTCAGTGTGTGTGTGTGTGTGTGTGTGTCTGTGTGTGTATGGTTAATGTGGATGGAGGTGGGAGTGTTCATGACAAGGCATGAGTGTGTATATATATGTTCAGTGTGTGTGTGTGTGTGTGTGTGTGTGTTGTTAATGTGGATGGAGGTGGGAGTGTTTATGACAAGGCATGAGTGTGTATATATTTGTTCAGTGTGTGTGTGAGTGTGTTTAAAAGGATGCTTAATGTGTTCCCACGCGCGCAAATGAGTAGGAGGGGAAACCATTGGAAGAGCTCAGAAAGTTATATTTTACCCTTTAAAGTTGACAAACTCTGAATGAAATCTTTATAAAGTCTTAGTTAATTATCTGAGAAAACCTGATGTGAAGAAGATGCAGCATCTGACTATATTATATGATTCAGTTTATGCAACTTCTTATAATTACTAAGATATCCACAAACCATACCCATAATTATCATTATTATGCCAATCATCGTCATTACTAATTTTCCAACGTCATCTTTATCAACAATATCTCTGCCCTAACCTCAGCCAAAAATGTATGAATATTAATATTCCCCTTCAAGAGCCAACGTAAGAATATGATGACTCTGGTTCAAATGACGTCAAGTGCACCAGATCCGAAGAGTTGATGGAGAAATATTGCAAGATGATCCAACACTACAAAAACATGTCAAAGAATATCATAATCTCAGGCATTCTCCCCAAGATCGACGCACCTGACAAATTCTACGACAAGGCCTTCAGCACAAATAGCCGACTAAAATATTTGTGTCAGAAAGAAGAAGTTGAATTCATCAACCTCTGGGACAACTTCTACAACCAGCCTAATCTGTTCAGCAAGGATGGCACTCATCTAAACCCTGTGGGTTCAGCACGCATGGGTCGTCTCCTACACGAAGCAGTCCGTAGCCATGGATAAAAAAACGCCATCCGAGAAGAAGCAGCAGTGACATAAATCATCCAACGCCAAGCAAAAAACAGAGGCAACCGAGGACCACCAGCGATAAGGACCGAAGTCAGCGAGGACCGAGGACAGCCATGAACATAAACGTAGATCCGACAAGAACCAAAAATATTATTAAAGAGCGTTCCGTGAGATCTAAAATATCCAATTAAAAGGTTTTCTATGCAAACGCGTGTAGCATATGCAATAAATTTTCAGATTTAGAGGAGCTAGAGTTTACAGAAAATTATGATGTGATTGGCATAACAGAATCTTGGTTCAATACCGAAGATAGATACTTTTTTTGCAGAGTATTCACTTCCCGGTTATGTAATGTTTGAGAAAAGCCGAATAAATAGAAATGGAGGTGGCGTTTTACTTTATATCAAAGAAAGTCTTAACCCTACCCTCTTGTCAAAACCTCAAATTGTGAACGTCGACACATCTTTTGTGCTAATAAAGAATAATAAAGGTACAAAAATAATATTTGCGTTAATATACAGACCTCCAGCTCAATCAGTGCAAACTGACCGAGAAATTTACGAACAAATTGCAGATGTAAGTAACTCACAAAATACCGTAATTTTTGGCGACTTTAATTTACCTGTGACCAAGTGGGGCGATACTCTTACTTCACACTCCGGACATGACTTGTATACAAACTTGCAAGAGAGTTCGCTTTATCAATTTGTTCGAACGCCGACCCGTGGTAATAATGTTCTTGACATTGTACTTGCAACAAAAGAAGAATTAATAGAAGAATTTGAATGTTGGTGATGAATTCAGTAACAGCGACCTTCCTACGATAACTTTCACTTTAAAGTTTACTTGTAACGAACCAAATAGTAGCATCGAAAAAGTCCCTAATTTCAAGAAAGCAAACTTCCATAAACTTAGAGCTATGTTTAACCCACTGAACCCCAGCGACGCAGGGTTTGCGTCCACAATGTATGTAATGCTAAACCCCAGCGACGCATGGTTTGTGTCCTGGCCGGTCCGGTCCTAATTACTCCGGTCCTATGGCACCCCGAGGGCTCAGATTTGTATGGGAACTGTGTAAGTATCCCACGCACCCATGCCGATGGTTGAAAACTCTCAAAGTCCAACCGTGTGTGCGTGAGCGCGCAAAAACATGTTTTTTTGGGGAAATTGCCTTAAATTTTTTACTCTTGTAAAATCCGTTTTCGGGGGCTCTGTAGGACCATTTTTTGCACTTTTTGACAAATTTGTTTTTTCCTTCATTCCTAACCCATTCGCTATTGTTTCTGGAATAACAAAATATTTCAGAATCAGCCGGTCCTGGGTGGTACATTTATTAATATTTAGCTGGTACTCAGCAGGTTAAAGAAACTGACTGGAGCTATTTAATTAACAATAATGACATAAATACATCTTGGAAGTTATTCGAAACCACTTACCTAAAAGCAGTGCAAGACTGCATACCATCGAAAATACTGCGTCCAGGCCATAATAATAAGCCCAAATGGTGGAATATAGATATTTCAAACTGCCTGCTTGCTAATAATATTTGCTAATGATAGATTAAAATCCTCACAAAATGACGAAGAACGGGTGAAATTTGTAGAGCTACGACGCAAAGCCAAAAAGTTAATTAAGCAAAGTAAAAAGACCTTAGAGTTACATATTGCGAATCAAAGTAAAACAAACCCGAAAGAATTCTATAGTTATATCAGAAAGAAAAATGTAGTTACTTCAACTGTTCGACCGTTAGTCAATGAAAATGGAGAATACACCAAAGACGAAGTACAAATGAGTAATGCACTCAATACCTTCTTTGCATCAGTTTTTAAAACAGAAGACCTCAGTGATATCCCTACACCATCGTCGATTCAGATTGATAATTCAGATGTTCTAAGCAATATCACCGTTACAGAGAGAGAAGTATTGAATTGTTTAGATAAACTCAAGGTAAATAAAACGCCTGGACCTGATACAATCTCGCCTAGAGTTCTAAAGGAAGCTAAGGATGAGCTCTCCAAACCACTGACATTACTATTCAATAAATCCTTGCAGTCTGGAACTATGCCTGATCAGTGGAAGCTAGCCAACGTAACACCGATATTAAAAAAAGGCAGCAAATCCCTACCCTGTAACTATCGTCCAAGTAGCTTAACCTCAGTTGTATGTAAAATGCTAGAAACGGTCATAAGAGACAGACTCGTAAATCACTTAGAGGAAAATAACATACTTAAAGATACTCAACACGGCTTTCGTAAAAAAAACGTTCCTGTTTAACAAACCTCTTAGAATTCTTTCACGATATCCTCAACTTCTACGATGAGAGTAAAGCTGTAGATATTATATACCTTGATTTTCAAAAGGCCTTTGACAAAGTTCCTCACAAACGTTTACTGCTAAAACTAAAAGTGCATGGAATACAAGACGGTGTGTTGAAATGGATAGAAAATTGGCTCAGCGACAGAAAGCAAAGAGTAGTCATAAACGGTAAGGCATCTAAATGGACCAATGTAAGTAGCGGGGTACCCCAGGGATCCGTACTGGGACCAATTTTCTTTCTAATTTACATCAACGACATAGATGAGGGTCTCACCTGTACAATCTCAAAATTTGCTGACGATACAAAAATTGCAAATAGCCTACTCACAAAAGAACAAGTTGACGATATGCAACACAATCTAGATAAATTGTCATGTTGGGCCCAAATTTGGCAAATGAGTTTCAATGCGGATGGATAAAATATGTAAAGTACTAAATATCGGATACCTAAATGAGAAAGCAAACTATTCGATGAATGGCACTCAGCTTAAGAATGTAAACAGAGAAACCGATCTGGGAGTAACAATATCGAGTAACCTAAAACCGAGTCAACAATGTTCAGAAGTTGTTAAGAAGGCAAACAAAATAATTGGCTTTATAGGCAGGTTATTTGAGCATAAATCCCAAGAAGTTATCCTAACCCTTTACAATTCCTTAGTCCGCCCTCTTCTGGAATACTGCGTTCAATCCTGGTGCCCTTATTACCAAAAAGATATAAACAGGCTAGAACGAGTTCAACGTAGAGTTACCAAAATGATACCTACCCTAATGAACAAACCATACGAAGAGCGTCTTAGAGAATTAAATCTATTTCCTTTAACCCAGTGCAGATTAAGAGGTGACTTAATTCAAATGTTCAAAATCATCAAAGGTATCGACAATATTAACTGTAGTAAGTACTTCACTATCGATCAATCTAATTGCACGCGGGGAAACGGTTGCAAAATTATTGGTAAATCTTTCAACTCACACGAATCTAAGAATTTCTTCTTCAATCGAGTTGTCAACTTGTGGAATGGGCTTCCCCGAGACGTTATAGACTGCAGCACCGTTGATTCATTTAAACTCCGCATACACAAATATCTCGCATCAAACCCGCGACTGACTGCGTTTGTAAATGAATAACTTTATTTTATTCCCCCCTCAGTTACTAACCCATCTGTCCCCTACTAACTTCTTAATCCTGGCACGGACATTAGTTCCAGGGCAGTAATTCGCTTTCCAATGTTCCCTTACCCACTCTAAACCACTGTTTGCACACTTGATCCTCAGTGTTTTGGAGGAGAAGCAGCCTAGAAGGGTCACTATATCTGTTGTTGCTTGATTTCCTTTGTACTCCTTTGTACTCCTTTGTACTCTTGGTAAAGCCTTCCCGTGGTGAAGGTAATCATCTGGTCCAGGAGTGAGTGGTGGTGGTGAGACAACACCACTTATATAAAGTGAACAGTTTGAGCCAGCATGGGTTGTCCTGGAGGAATATTGATGAATAAACGAAACTATCACTAGGTTATGGTTGATCAGGGGGAGAAGAAAGGGAGGGTTATGGATTATAGGAGGGAGTGGGGAAAGATTGTTGGGTAGGTGTTGTAGAGAAGTAGAGGCAGTGAGAGTGGAGATGAGTGATCACACGAGAGTAGATATATGGGTTAAATAGTGAAGACGGAGAGACGTGTATGTGATAATGGGAGGAAGGCTGGAAAGTGAGCTAAATCAATGGTAAAATATGCAAGCATAGAATAAAGAAAGTATGTGTAGCATTACATGTGTTGTGCTCTTCATTACAACTTTCATCATATAACTGTTATCATCTCATCTACGGGTGGATGGGACTCATTAGCCTGGGTCGGCAACCCATCTAAGGGAGATAACCTTTTATAAATATCCGGGTGGATGGGAGTCGTCAACCTTGGTCGGCAACCTGGCTAGGGGAGTAAGCCTTATACAAATACGTACTGCTACCTTAGGGTGAAGCAGTTTAGTGGATGGATTAGCTGCACACCACTGTAGAAAAATAGCGCTAACAAAGTACATACAAGACCTCGGAGTAGGAAGGATCCTAATTTAAGTGGTAAATCATGTAAGTTCTTCAGTAAACTGGTATGGGTGGCCCCTCTTACAGGGGATAGGTCCGGTCGGTGGCATTTTGTGTATGGCCACCCCAATTAAGGGGAGTAAGGCGTCCGGCAATAGATAGATAGATAGAAAGACCTCATCTACATGGCACAATATTATACCATGTCATGTTCTTTATACCTACAACGCGAGCCATGTTCACAATGTATCAGTTAAATGTTGTCCTAGTGTTCCTCCACTTTCCCGGCGCCAGCTGTTACACACTTGTTAGAGCCAGAACATACATGTTTCTCCTTCTTCAAGTGTTAATATGTCCTTGCATTCTAATAGGATATTATACATACTATTACATGTTCACATCATACGCATATACCATTTTTCCTATATTTATTACCCATACATGTCACATACTTGTAAACAGCTTCCCGGTATATACAGTTAGAGTCCACAGGTGAAATAACTGGTGAACATCAAAGCTTAACAGTAAGTTTTAACAGTGAAGTATTTTACAGACATTTAGCCGGAGGAGGAAGGATGGAGGGAGGGAAAGATAAATATACGTTGGTAATTGGCTGGTGCCACACAGGTTGGTGGCTATTTGTTGGAATGTTGGGATGTGTTTGGGTACAGATGAGCGTATAGGTAAAGATAAACACACACACACACATACACAAACTTGAACTTAGACACTATGAACTCATACTTTCTCACACCTACAAAGGGAGGTGTGTTTGTGATTATGTGCTTGTGAGTGCTCTGCCTTTATCCTTCCCTTATTTCTCCATTCTCTCTTCTTTCATCATCAACATTCCTTTTTGTTCTCTTAAGTTTCTGTTATTCTTTCCTGTTCCTCTATTACCATACGGATTGGCTCTGTATAGATATTGTGTTAATTTTTTATGAAACGTCTTATGACAATAATCAAATAAAGTATATGTATTTATTTTGTAAACCCCACTATGTAGCAAAAATAAACCCAAATCATGAGTAATGGATATATACAAAAATGAAAAAATCTTATTCTTTCTAAAGCAATTACCTTTCTTAAAATAATGTACTGTATCACCCACAGACATACAGCAGACCAAGACAACCTGCAGTTGGTAGTGAGGCAACACCTATCAGCTGTGACATCATCTTACTATGCAGTCTATGGTAAGGAACATTATTGGAACTCACTTTACTGAACAATCATTATAATATATTGAACTATATTGTAGCTAATGTAATCTATGCAACTTAATATTTCCTTACCTCTTGCTACTTCAATATATCTTCCTTTTTGCTTTTACATTCGTTTGTCTGCACCATGGTAGCTTTCTCCCCGCCTGATATACTGTGTATTTTCTTCTACATGTTATCTTGGGTCATCATCCTTGCTACTTCAGTGCTCACCCTCTAGTACCTTGGTCTCTTGTATTCTTCCGTCATCATCGTGTCTCTGTAATAATCTCTTTATTCTTGCTTGACCCTCGTTATTTGCATATATTCGTGAGAACTGGAATCATCAACCTTTTTTCTGTGTTAAATGTCTGCTGTCTTGCTTGCCGACTTGTTTTATATTTGTATAATTCTTACATTACATTTTCCACTCATAATAGAATGGTTGTTAAGACTGTGTATGTGTGTGTGTGTGGTATTGATTAACCCTTCCTACCCGGGCTGCCTTAGGTAAGGACAGCGCAGCAGAAGGGCCGCTACCCGGTATGCCTTACCTAAGGTATTTGCTTTAACCCTTCTTTAGCGGCCTATGCGGTTTATTTATATGTACCGCCCAGCGGGGTGTTTTTAGCCAAAATAGGGCTGTTTACGTGATCATTTTCATGCCTAAATAAGACCCAGAACGTAAAACAAGTATCTATCCCTGAAAGGGCATAAACAGAGCTTTCGAATGACACCATAACGATCCTTTTATGATGGCTAGTTTTCTTGCAATAACCGTGCAACGCGAGTGCAAAAAGCATGTAATTAGCCACTTTCCCCATACAATTCCGTATATAGCGAGTGAGAGAGGGAGGAGGGAGCTGAGATTCGTGTCAGTAGGTTCGCCGCGGTGGTCTGGAGCAGTCATACGCTCGCTAGTCTCCTGCCACCACTTGTCTCTCTCTCTCAGCAACATTACGTGCTGAAATTGCCACTCGACCTATGTCGAGCGCCGCCACATAGTCCAGCTTTATTAAATACGACTTATGTGGTGAGCCGCTTTTTAAGGGTTAAAGCGTGCTTTAAATTTCGCGCGGGCAAATTTTACTTTGCGTGGGCGATCGTAGCGCCACCAAGCCTCAACTACCACGCTTATCAGTTCCTACATTGCCGCCATTGAGAGCTACAGCAAAAAAATGAAATCCGACGCGTCCGATACTGGGCAATCTCCCGCGCGTCCCAGTGCTAACCCGCTTGCAACATCTACGCCTCTGCCAACCGAGAAGAAAAAGAAACTAAGGAAAGTGAAACGTTTGCTAAGTGAGAGTGCAATACACCGTGAACTTTTCAACCCGGATTTGAGCAGTGGTGAAAGCTCTGTGGACAAAAACCTCTATATTCAGAGTAGAAGTGGGAGCAAAATTGACGATTTTGTGGGATTTGGTGCTGATGACAATGTTGATTTATTTGAGGGGGGTGATAGTAGTGATAATCCTGATGTGGAAGTGGTGGAGGAAGGTGTTATTGAAGTACCAAGTGTGCTAGAGCCAACCCCTTCGCCTAGTTTCCTAGGTCAGGGTAGGCCTAGGCCTAGCCCTAACCCTACGCCAGGACCTTCCCCTTTGCCTGCCCGTATGCCTTTGAAAGTGGGTAAATACTTCTATAAACAGTCTTTAGTGAAAAGTGCAGCCATGAAAGCACGCAGGGAAGCAGAAAAAGTGAGGGAAGGCGTAGACAGTGAGAGTGACGCCGACCCAGGCCTAGCAACCACCCGCATTCCTTTGTCCCGACGCCTTGACCCGGGACGCCGGGAGGGCCACCCACAGCCCTCGGCTTCATCTGTCCCTCAGGATGACCAAAGGGCCTCTAGAAGTGCGTCATTGGCCTCCCACAGTGTGCCACCACAGGCCCCGCATCGTAAGTCCTTATTTCCGGCGGAAAAGTCCACGGCTAGCCGCAAAAGGAGCCCAACTCCCGAGGCCGAGGCTCCCATTGCTCAACCTCCCACAGCCCCACGCCGTCGACGCCCGGTCTATTCTTCACCAGAGTTGTCTCCTGAAGAGGCTGCTGATGACCCCAACATTGCCCCAGATGACCTGACGTCGCCTGAGTAAGAGGAAAACGAAGAGGAAGAGGGAGAGGAAGAGGAAGTCCCGAGAAGAAGAGTCAAAGGGCGAGGTCGTGGACGTGGTCAGCCTGCCGACGCCAGTGCCCCTGGGCCTGGGCCTGGGCGTGGGCGTGCAGGGCGTCCGCCTGGGCGTCCGCATGGCCAAGGGCGTGTGCCAGGGCATCCAGGGCGTGTGCCTGATGCAGCTGCACGTCCTCGTCCTCGAGCAGCTGACATGTTTGTGTGGTCAGATGGGGCGGATTTTGTGCCAGATTGTCCTGCCTTTGACGAGGTACAACAGGGTTTTGGGGTGTCACCAGCATATCCCTGTGGCCCAAATGCCACCCCCAGTGAACTTTTCTGTGGCTTCTACGACAATGAAGTCATGGAATACCTTGTCAAAGAGACAAATAACCACCAGGCTATCTGTTCAAACTTTCTTGGGAGGAAGACCAGTGCCAAGATGGTGGCATGGAGAGCTCTCACTGTGGCAGAATTATATGTGTTCTTGGCACTCACAATGCTGATGACACACATAAAGAAGCACGTTCTGGCCGACTACTGGATAACTGGCGGCCTCACAACGACTCCAGCATTTGGCAAATTCATGTCAAGGGATAGGTACTTCGACATCCTCTCATATTCCACCTGACAAATAACATGCATGTCCATGAGCCCAACACACTCTGGAAGATCAGGCAACTGTATGACATGATACGTCATCGGTTTTCCACCTACCTGATTCCATTTCAGAAGCTGTGCATCGACGAGTCTCTGGTCCTGTTCCGTGGTAGGCTGCACTTCCGACAGTATATCCCGTCAAAGAGACACCGCTTCGGCATCAAGCTCTTCGTCCTCTGCGACTGCAAGACGGGATATGTGCTCGACTTTATAGTCTACAGCGGCAAGGGTGGTGAGGTGCAGATTGACCCCCTCATTGGTTTTGGCGGGGCTGTGGTAAAGAGGATGATGGAGAGGTACTTCCATGACAACCACGTCCTCTATACCGACAATTATTACACGTCGCCTATCCTCGCCAAGTACCTCCATGACCGCAAGACCGGAACTGTCGGCACAGTGAAGGGGAAGAGGAAGGGCATGCCAGGCTACCCAACCAAAACTAAGAAGATGGACATCTTCCATAAGAAGAGTGGTCCCATCCTCTCCATCCACTGGCATGACCAGTGCAAGGTGAACCTCCTCACCACATGCCATAAAGCAGAGATGGTCCCCACAGGGAAGGTGGACCGAAAAACGAAGAACCCTATCACGAAACCAGCTGCTGTTCTGGACTATAACCTGAACATGCACCTCGTTGACAAGTCCGACATGCAGATGGGCTTCATAGACTGCCTGCGAACATCTTGCAGGTGGTACAAGAAGTTTGTCCTGCATACAGTAGATATGTCTGTCCTCAACGCGTCCAACATCTACCGTTTGAGGAGTCCAGTCATCAAGTACAAGAGCCTGCGGACCTTCCAAAAGCAGCTGATACATGAGCTCCTGGTAAAACATGCGGGTACACCAGGGAGGCCACTACAAGGACCAGGCATGATGGACAGAACAGGGTGTGCCGAGTTCTTCAGAAAGCACCAGCTCGTCGCCCTTCCTTTCCAGGGTCCTAACAGCAGAATAAGAATGCAGACGAGGTGCTATGTGTGCACCCGCACAACTCGACGACCAAGCAAACCCACAAAAACCACTTGGCAATGTCTCGAGTGTCAGGTGGGACTGTGTGCTGTCACCTGCTTCAATGATTTCCACACTATGGCAAACTATTGAAGTGTAAGTGACAGTGATAGTGACACTCAATAATAATAATAATAATATAACTAAGTATAAGTGAAAGAGACACATAAGTAATAATAAGTGCCTTCAGAACAATATGAACAAGTGAAAGTGACACTAAAATATACATTCCTAACAATAAATAAGTGAAAATGACACTATCAATTACCATAGTCCAGTATAAATAATCATAACTACTATAATAATAACAATAAAACTAAGTATAAGTGACAGAGACACAAATTACTTCAGAAAAATAAATTTATTGAGTGAAAATAACATAATAACAATAATATATGGCATAATAAACAATAAAACACTAAAAAATCGCTTCCCGCCATAATTCAAGGTAGAGCGACGAGTCAAAACGTTCGTCGTAGCCTGGGCCGCGGTTGAGCGTTCGGACGTGGCGAGGTAAATACGCGGCAAAAGTTACCTCCACTTCCATCACCATCACTCTGGAACTAGTTGAGCTAGAAAGCTCTACTCAACGCTATTCTATGCGGCAAGGTAAGGCGCACATTTTGACATATGTTTGAATACTGTAGGTAGTATATTAAGCGAGATTAGCCTTAGTTTACTTTTGTTGGGTTTTCAGCCAAATCGCCCGGATACAGCCTCCGTCCTTAACCCTTCCTACCCGGTCTGCCTTAGGTAAGGACAGCACGAAAGAAGGGCCGCTACCCGGTATGCCTTATCTAAGGCATGAGCTTAATAGCCTAATTAAGCTTGGTCCGAACGTCGTGCGTACGACTTATGTCAACAAACCCAAGCGTTCGTCACCGCACCTCCGAAAACAAGAAGGAGAATACTCCTCAATGTTATTGTTCTGACGTCATGACGAAATTAGTGTCTAAAAAGCCCCCATATTGGCAACATCTCTGCAATATTGGCTCCACTGAAATCGTCATCACAACTGAACCAGTTGACTTACAGAGCTCTACTCAATGCCAAAATACAGATTGAAAACCGCACTACAATTATAGATGAGTGGGAAAGCTCTAGCAGTGAAAATAAACATAAATACGGTAGCCTAGCCCTAGACGTTTTTCAGCCATATCGCCCGGGTAGGGGCGACCGTCATTTGGTAAGACAGCCCGGGGAGGAAGGGTTAAGAAAGGCTGCCTGGGTAGGAAGGGTTAAACAGTCACGCTCTCCTTCTGTCAGTTAATCCACGGACAGACTGACGGGCAGACAATCAGACACAGAACATATTGAGGGGTGCCAACTATATAGTGGGGCAGATAAGTGAAACAATCGTTGAAATGGTGATACAAGCACCGAATTTGGCATGGATATCCTTCTGAGGCTATATTTTAAGAAAACATTGTTAGCCACCTGAAAATGCCATTTTTCAAAATGGCCGCCAATGCGGTCATGTTTTAACATGACATATGACACAGATGTCCGACGTGAATGATATTGGTACCAATTATAATGTTATTTACCATGCAGAAAACAATGTTATCATTCTTTAATGTCTCAGAATCTTATTATCCACTGAAAAATGCAAGATGGCCACCAGATTTTTTCTTTTGTCTTTAACAAATGGTCTCATAGTGCATTTGAGCTTTACTTTTGGTATCTTAACCCTTAACTGGTGGCACACGGCAAATGTCGAGTTAAAGAAAAGGTGCCCATATGCGGGTCACGGCTATTGTCGAGTGCAATTTTGAGCACGTAATGTGGTCTGAGAGAGAGCGGAGCGGTGGGAGGAGCATAGATTACCTCCTGACCGCTCGCCACGGTCGCCGTGGACCTACTGAGATTTACTGCACCCTCCTCCACCCACTCTCACTCGTTTCACACGTAATAATGTAAGAAAATGACCGTATTTTAGCGATTTTGCCCTTCGGTTGCACGATTGTTGCAAGGCAACCAGTGATCGTAGAAGGATGGTTCGGGTGTCATTGGAAAGCTCAATTTACGCCCTTTGACGGATACATACTTGTATTACACTCTGGATCTTGTTTATGCATGAAAAAGAGCACGGAAACAACCGCATTTATGGTAAAAAAACACGCTGTGCGGTACATAGAAATTACCGCCTAGGCCGCTCTTTAGGTGTTAATGGATTTACTGGGGCCAAAAATATAGGAATCAACACCAATATCATTCATATCGGACGTACTGATCAAATTGTGCATCACAATGTGTATTTTCATGAACTCATTGGCAGCCATCTTGAAAATTGCGGCCATCTTGCATTTTTAAGTGGTTTATAAGATTGTGAGATATTTAAGAATGATGGCATCGTTTCCAGCATAGTAAATAACATTAGAATTGGTACCAATATCTTTTATGTTGGAAATCTGTGTCAAATTTCATGTCAAAACGTTAATGCATTGGCGGCCATCTTGAAAAATGGCACTCATCTTGGATTTTCAGGTAGCTAACATTGTTTTTCTTAAAATATAGCCTCTCGCAGATATTCATGCCAAATTTGGTGCTTGTATCATCATTTGAACGATTCAAGGTAAAATCTGCACTTATCCGCCCCACTAATAGTCATTATTCTCGTGTGGATGTTTCGTGAAGTGTTCAATGTTTGTGTATTTATTGTTGTGCGAGTTTGTATACAAGGTGTGTTTATGGACAGGTAGATATAAAAGAAGGAGGAAGGTTTGATCTGAAAGTGCATTATACAGGCTATATTATAATTTAGACGAGTTTTGTCATGTATAATCTCTCTCTCTCTCTCTCTCTCTCACAAACCAATCAATTTCTGCACACCATGATTGTATGGCTAGCTCCTTTTTTTGTTTTACATCCATTGAATCCTGGAACCCATATTTCATAAAGTAACTAAATGGCCTGGGAGGGATGGTGGTATATAAGAGCACGGTATATGTATGTATGTACTCTGGCACTTACCACATTATTCCTTTTTTTTTGGGGGGGGCGACTCGAGACAGAGTAAAGGGATATAATATTGGGTTGGTGTTAGAATTATTTATGCGTGTGTGTGTGTCAGGAAGAGAGAAAGTGTGTGCGTGTGTGTACTGTTTTGGATTATGTATATCTAAAGTATGCAGCGTGCAGGAATGTGGAAGTGTTCGTGAATAGGTGTGAGTGTGTTAATATTCAGTATACTGTATGTTCCGTGTGTGCATAAGTGTGTTTGGAAGGATGCGGGCATATTTCCGCCTATTTCCGCATATTAGTGCTCATTCAGGCACTCCTGATTGATTAGACAAGTGTTTGAATGAAATTAACCCATTGAGGACCAGTGACGCACTTTATGAATCGGCAATGTATGGAATGCTAAACCCCAGCGCCGCATAAGGTGCATCGCAGTTAATTACTCCGGTCTTATGGCACCTAGAGGGCTCAGATTTGTATGGGAACTGCGTAAGTCTCCCATGCACGCGTGCGCGTGAGCGTGCAAACGCGTGCTTTTGCATGTTTTTGCCTACCCATTTCCCCTCATGTAATTCCGACTTTCGGGTGCCCGTAGGACCCCTTAACCCCTTGTTTAATGAAATGTCTTTATAGTTTTATTCTAGCTATATTTAGACGATTTTGTACAGTTTAAGAAAGATCTGTGTTGGTAAAACGAGTTAAGTGAGATGGTTCGAAGCTTCTTAGTTGCTGGTTACTCATTTTTAACCTAATCAAATTGTCTAATAGTTGCCAGAATAAAAAGAAAAGGACGTCGCCGGTATAGAAAGGGTTAAAGACCTAGGTGATCGGATTTTTGTGTTTTTTCCTTCATTTCTAACCTATTCCAGGTGTTTTCTGGAACAAAAACAAATTTACAACCTGCTGTTCCTGGAGTGTACATTTATATTATATTGCCTGGTGCACAGTGGGTTAAATGTATTCAGCCAAAAACTAGAAGAAAATAGCTTCAAAATGACACCAAAACGAGCTTCGTAGGTTGCAGGGTTCACCCGCAGTGCTACCAAAGACATTCGCTAAAATGAGCAATTATTGCTAATGTCGCGCTACATTTGCCTTTGGCAGCACTGTATATCAGTGTCCTCAGTGCCGCGGCCGGCTGGCTGGGGTACGGACGTGTGGCCTACCGTGTACCCGCTCCCTCACACTCGATTCTACAGGCTTTAACCTCTTAAGTGCGCATGGGGGTAATTAGACACCTCTGCCTGTGCGCATGTATTTGAGCTGTTTCCATCACTAAAATATTAATTTTACCATAAATAGCATTAATACTTATCCATATGTGCCTATTATAGGTTGATTATAAAGGTATTAACCTGTTACAACAATAAAACGAGTGAAAACAGCGTTTGGATGGTCAAAATCGGCGATACAGGCCGCGAGTTACATAATGTATGGGTGAGGCAACCTCATTTCCCGCCAATTTCCCCCAAGGCCACTGAGACACTGTCGATCGATACTCTCTCTCTCTCTCTCTTGCACTCGCTTGCTAACAGTGATGACAATGCCCTGCTTGCAACTCGCTAATGTTAGCACGAAAATATACCTCAGAATAAGGGAATAACAGGGAAAATAGGTGATAACTGAAGGAGGGGAGGAAAGTGGGGAAGGAGGGGAGGTAGAGGACTGATATTTTGCATGGCCCAAGGGCAATTTTTTTTTTTTTCGTTGTTTATAATTGATTTTTTTTCTCTGACTCTTAAGAGTCTTCCCGCAGTCCGCCGGGGGAACTCTTAAGAGTCTTCCCGCAGTTCCCGGGTTAAGAGGGGAGGATGAACCCTCTGCTGAGCCCAGAAATAAAAAATTCGAAACATATCGCATCCATAACCCCCTGGGCCCGGGATTCGACCTCGACCCCCGAAAAACTAAAACAAAAATGTTCAGCCACCCAAAATTTTGTTTTGTGTCAGTAGTCTAAAGGGTTTCTGTAAGCAATAGAAATTATCATATGAGGGCATAAACACCCATATGACATCCCTAGGGCCCCTTTGGGGGGCCCCAATATCATGGATTTTGGTAAGAAATTGTTGTATAAATTCTGTCTAGGCTACCCCTGACGAAAATTTTGTTTAGTTGGTCATAAAACTCGATCTTCTATGTGCGCGCTATGGTAGAAAGCGGAAGCTAAGGAGGACTAACTATTTTATCTGCCCAAAAATATTTTTGGACTGATGAAAATATATGAATTTCAGTGGATTGCGATCATTTTTTGGCACTTACGAGTGCCACTATATTTTTATGTATTGCTCAAATGCATTCCCCTTCTAAATACAATACATAGGGGTATATAGGAACGCCTGTCTGTTTAAATAATTGCCGTTTTGCCGAAAATATCCGAGTTTTGGCCATTTTGGAGTCAAATCAGCTGTAACCAAAAAATAATTATATAATATTTTTTTCAGCACCTTCTATTATTTAATAGGGGTTAATTTAAAGGGCACGTTGTAGGATATGCCATGCAAAAATTGCTGGAAATTTGAACAATTTTGAGTGACTAGATGATTTTACAATAGTGCAATGAAATTCAACGCTCGCGTGCGCGCGCACATAGAGAGCTTATTTTTTTCAGCGAGTCTTAATATTTCCATTGGTAATAATATGGTATAATGCCAGAAACACAATCTCTTATACAGGCTGACTTGGGGGTCAAAGCTTCAGCCTCTCCTTAATTAAGAGGCTCTAAAAACGTGTAAATTGACATGGCGTTCCGGAAGGTCTCCCTTCGGCAATGGGTTAATGTGTGGCTAAGCACGCGAGTGTGTAGGAAGGGAGCGTTGGCAGAGCTCAGGAAGTAATTTTTCCCCCTTAAATTTGCCAAAAGCGGAATGTAAACTTGATAAAGTCTAAGTTTATTTCTAAAGGAAACTTGATTATAAGGTAATGGATGTTCTGGCTATTATAAGTTTATGAAACTGGTTCATACAGTTATTTTTATTCATGACTCCACATAAACTGTGTAACCAACATTGTCATCATTATAACAATCATTACTAATACTAATTCTTCATCATAACCTTTATCATTATATCTGTCATAACCTGAACCATGAATCCGCAAATAAATAAGATTCCCCTCCAACAAAACAACTTAAGGTAATAATAACCCTAGGCATAATCTGTCCCCGTGGTGAAGGTAACCCGGTGGTCCTGGAGTGATTAATGGTGGTGTGACACAACCACTTTACGTGAACAGTGTGAACCATAATGGGTCGTGTTGCAGGAATATTAGGGAAAATACCAATCTTTATCCCTCAGTTATGGTTGATCAGGGGGAGATGAAAGGGAAGGTTGGGGATTATAGGAGGGAGGGTAAAGAGTGGGGAGGTGTAGTAGAGAAGTAAGGGCAGTTAGAGTACAAAGGAGTATAAAGGAAATCAAGCAACAACATATCTAGTGACCCCTCTAGGCTGCTTGTCCTCCAAAACACTGAGGATCAAGTGCCCAAACAGTGGTTTAGAGTGGGTAAGGGAACATTGGAAAGCGAACTACTGCCCTGGAACTAATGTCCGTGGCAGGATTAGGAAGTTAGTAGGGGACAGATGGGTTAGTAACATAACAGTTATAAGTGATCTTTCGTATATCTTGGAAAAAGAGAATAACGTCTTAGTAATATATATACGCAATAATCCTTGATGAATCTGAGGGGGGAATAAAATAAAGTTATTCATTTACAAACTCAGTCGCGGGTTTGATGCAAGATATTTGTCTAGGCGAAGTTTAAATGAATCAACGGTGCTGCAGTCAATAACGTCTCAGGGAAGCCCATTCCACAAGGTGACAACTCGATTGAAGAAGAAATTCTTAGATTCGTGTGAGTTAATAGAATTACCAATAATTTTGAAACCGCTTCCTTGCGTGTAATTAGATTGGTCTATAGTGAAGTACTTACTACAGTACATATTGTCAATGCCCTTGATGATTTTGAACACTTGAATTAAGTCGCCTCTTAATCTGCGCTGGGTTAAAGGAAATAGATTTAATTCTCTAAGACGCTCCTCGTATAGTTTGTTCTTTAGGCTAGTTAACATTATGGTAACTCTACATTGAACTCGTTCTAGCTTGTCTATATCTTTTTGGTAATAAGGGCACCAGGATTGAATCCAGTATTCCAGAAGAGGGTGGACTAAGGAATTGTAAAGAGTTAGGATAACTTCTTTAGAATTATGCTCAAATGACCTGCCTATAAAGCCAATTATTTTGTTGGCCTTCTTAACGACTTCTGAACATTGTTGACTCGGTTTTAGGTTACTCGATATTGTTATTCCCAGATCGGTTTCTCTGTCTACAGTCTTAAGCTGAGTACCATTCATCGAATAGTTTGCTTTCTCATTTCAGTATTCAATATGTAGTACTTTACATTTGGGCCCAACATGACAACTTATCTAGATTGTGTTGCATATCGTCAACTTGTTCTTTTGAGAGTACGCTATTTGCAATTTTTGTAACGTCAGCAAACTTTGAGATTGTACAGGTGAGACCCTCATCTATGTCGTTGATGTAAGTTAGAAAGATAATTGGTCCTAGTACCGATCCCTGGGGTACCCCGCTACTTACATTGGTCCATTTAGATGCCTTACCGTTTATGACTACTCCTTGTTTTCTGTCGCGGAGCCAATTTTCTATCCATTTCAACACACCGTCTTGTATTCCATGCGCTTTTAGTTTTAGCAGTAAACGTTTGTGAGGAACTTTATCAAAGGCCTTTTTGAAAATCAAGGTATATAACATCTACAGCTTTACTCTCATGATAGAGGTTGAGGATAGCATGGAAGAAGTCTAAGAAGTTTGTTAAGCAGGAATGTTTGTTACGAAAGCCGTGTTGAGTATTTTTAAGTATCTTATTTTCCTCTAAGTGATTTACGATTGTCTCTTATGAGCGTTTCTACCATTTTACGTACAACTGAGGTAAAGCTAATTGGACGATAGTTACTGGGTAGGGATTTGCTGCCTTTTTTAACCCCTTACGGACGGGGATATTTGTAACTTGTACTACCTGCCAGGCGGGCATATTTACCCTAAACGAGCATCATTCCATGTTCTTTTTCATGCATAAACAAGAGCCAGAGCGTAATACAATTATGTATCCGTGAAAGGACGATAATAGAGCTTTCCAATGACACCTGAATCATCCATGTACAACCACTGGTTCGCCTGCAACAATGTTGCAAGGCGAGTGCAAACCCCTAAAATACGGTAAATTCCCGAGATATTACCTTGCCTCGCGAGGCCAGGCATGTGTAGGGGTGTGGTAAAGACCCCAGTTAGCTCGCTAGGTCCAGGCCAAGCGGTCAGAGCCCGCCTGCGGTCCTCCCACCGCGTGGACTCTCTCTCAGAGCCGATAATGTGCTCAACATCCCTTGCGACTTAAGTCGGGACTCGCGGGTTAGGCCATGGTTCTCTCACCCGACTTAAGTCGAGAGCCGCAGCCTGAGTGTTCAAAATTGGTGTTACGTTAGCTAGCTTCCACTGATCAGGCATAGTTCCAGACTGCAAGGATTTATTGAATAGCAATATCAGTGGTTTGGAGAGCTCATCCTTAGCTTCCTTTAGAACTCTAGGTGAGATTGTATCAGGTCCGGGCGATATATATACCTTGAGTTTATCTAAGCATTTCAATACTTCTCTCTGTAATGGTGATATGGCTTAGAACATCAGAATTATCTATCTGAATCGACGATGCTGTAGGGATATCAATGAGGTCTTCTGTTGTAAACAGAATATCACTGACTCCCATATATTTTTTAATGATGTAAATATTCCCACTTCCCCTAGTATTGACATTCTCGGTGTAACATTAACTACTAACTTGAGCTGGACACATTATGTTAGAAGCATTGCTAAGAATGCCTCTAAAAAACTGGGACTCCTGTACAGAGTTCGAGAATTCTTCACTGACGAGCAGTTGGCCGTAATATATAAAAGTCATGTGCGTTCTCAGATGGATTACTGTTCACCTCTGTGGGGTGGAAGTGGAGTGGTTGCATTGAGGCAGTTGGACAAAATTCAAAATAAAGCTATTAGATTAATCAATAACCCTTCAATCACACAGGACCTTCCTACATTATCCATACGAAGAAACGTTGCATCCCTTGCATTATTCTACAGATATTTTCACAGCAATTGTTCCGAGGAACTTGCTTCAATTGTGCCGCCTCTCCACATCTTTCCCCGTAGAACTAGGGCAGCTGAGAACGCCCATGAATTTACACTTTCTCCTCCACAATGCAGAACTTCTGCTTATCAGAATTCATTTATCCCCAGAGCTACTACTCTTTGGAATTCACTTCCCTCGAATTGCTTTCCACAAACTTACAATCTACAAATGTTTAAATCCAGTTGTTACAAACATTTTATGAATGGAGGATGCCTTTAGGCACATGGACCTTTTTGTTTTATCTGTGTTTTTCCTTCCTCCATTCATTGTCTCTTAAAAAAAAAAAAAAAAAAAAAACACTGATCCAAAGAAGGTATCGAGGGCATTACTCATTTGTACTTCGTCTTTGGTATATTCTCCATTTTCATCAGCTAATGATCCAACAGTTGAAGTAACTACTCTCTTCGTTCTGATATAACTATAGAATTTGTTTGGGTTTGTTCGCAACATGTAACTCCAGGGCCTTTTTACTTTGCTTAATTTACTTTTTGGCTTTGCGTTGTAGTTCTACAAATTTCACCCGTTCCTCGTCATTTTGTGAGGATTTTAATCTATCATTAGCAAACTTTTTAGCAAGCAGACAGCACATGTCTGTTAATTTCACTAATCGATTTTAGGAGTAGAGTTGGTTGGTGGAGAGAACATAATAATACCTTTATTCCACCATTTGGGCTTATCAGTATGGCCTGTACGCCGTATTTTCAATGGAATGCAGTCTTGCACTGCTTTTAGGTAAGTGTTTGCGAATGATTCCCAAGATGTATTTATGTCGTTATTGTTAATTAGAAAGATCCAGTCAGTTTCTTTAAACATTGCTCTAAGTTTACAAAAGTTTGCTTGCTTGAAATTAGGGACTTTCTCGATGCTGCTATTTGGTTCGTTACTAGTAAACTTTAAGCTGAAAGTTATCGTACGATGGTCGCTGTTACTGAATTCATCATCGACATTCATATTATCTATCAATTCTTCTTTTGTTGAAAGTACAAGGTCAAGGACATTATTTCCACGGGTTGGAGATCTAACAAATTGATATAGCGAACTATCTTGCAAGTTTGCATACAGGTCTTGCCCAGAGTGTGAAGTAAAACCATCTCCCCACTTGGTCACTGGTAAATTGAAGTCGCCAAAATTACAGTATCTTGCGAGACTTAAGTCTGCAATTTGCTCATAAATTTCTTGGTCAGTTTGCACTGATTGAGCTGGAGGTATGTATATTAGTGCAAGTATTATTTGTGTGACTTTATTATTCTTTATTAGCACAAAGGATGTGTCAACGATCACAATTTGAGATTTTGACAAGAGGGTCGGGTTAAGACTTTCTTTGATACAATATAAAACTCCACCTCCATTTCTATTAATATATATGAAGAGGGGGTTGGAGAGTGATCAAACAAGAGTAGATTGAGGGATTACAAAGTGAGGACGGAGAAACGAGTATAATTATGATAGAGGGAGGAAGGCTGGAATGTTAGATAAATAAATTTTAAAATACGTAGGCACAGATTGTGTAGTGTTCCCTGTTTTGTGCTCTCCACTACAACTGTAATCATATATTTACTCAGTTATCACCTCTATCTACATGGCACAATATTATAACAAGTCATGTTCCACATACCTACAACGCGAGCATGTTCACAATGTTTCAGTTAAATGTTCTCCTAGTGTTCCTCCACATTCCCGGCACCAGCTTTTTCACACTTGTTAGAACTAGCAGTTATATGTATCTCCTTCAATTATTAATATGCCCTTATATTCTAATAGTATATATACATACTAGTACATGTAACCATCATACTCATCCACCATCTTTCCAATGTATATTAACCATACATGTCACATCAGACTTCTAAACAGTGTTACGACTGAGGTTTAAATATATCAGAGCTCTTATTCATTGGACTAGTAATGGCATAAATGCTACAACGGAAAGCGCTAGATCCAACCTCTGATGTATATTCCCAGTGAACAAAGAACACAAGTACTCTACAGAGTTCTATATGCAATAATAGGTTATTAAACTCTCAATAAATGTGCATCTACTCTAGGCTTAATGTTATGTGAAAACAGCCTATTACTACCTATAACCGAAGGTGCTTGGTTATGGTATGCAAAGTAAGGTGGTAAGAGAAGTTACAGCTTACGATACTTTAATCAATAAATGTCAGGCACTCCTGCATGAAAGAAAGTGCACTAAAGTCCTTCAACACCAACAAGGAATCTTCTTTAACCCCTAAGTGTCGGCGCGCAACGTAAGTCGAGTATAATCAATCTGGACTATCTGGCGGCGCTCGACATAGGTCGTGTGGCAATTTCAGCACGTAATGTTGCTGAGAGAGAGAGAGAGACAAGTGGTGGCAGGAGAGTAGCGAGCGTATGACTGCTCCAGACCACCGCGGCGAACCTACTGACACGAATCCCACCTCCTCCCTCCCTCTCTCACTCGCTATAAACGGAATTGTATGGGGAAAGTGCCGAATTACATGCTTTTTGCACTCGCGTTGCACGGTTGTTGCAAGAAAACTAGCCATCATAAAAGGATCGTTATGGTGTCATTTGAAAGCTCTGTTTATGCCCTTTCAGGGATAGATACTTGTTTTACGCTCTGGATCTTATTTAGGCATGAAAATTATCACATAAACAGCCCTATTTTGGCTAAAAACACCCCGCTGGGCGGTACATATAAATAAACCGCCTAGCCCGCTAATAAGGTGTTAAATGTTAGATGCTATCAAGATGCTCGAATCGGAAATGGAACCCAAAAAGGCCGGCAGCGGAACAATGCTCGTGCAGGCTATGCACACAAAAGGCAGGATATATAATGCAGTCGGGGCCAAGAATATCCTAAACGCTACAACAATAATAACATTCGCCACAACAATGCAGTATTCCTATCAACAAAAAGAGCCTAAGTCGTTTGTGTCTCCATACATCAAACTAGGCTGCGAAATGCTTGTGTAATCATAAACGGGTATGCATAAAAAGAGTAATTGGGTTAATATACTTAATGTCTACTATGACTGATAAAGTCTAGCTAGAGTCAATGATACGAGATACTGGTGCGCATGGCATGCCGCATAGCCTAGTGCAAATCTCAAGTCTGTGCGTCAAATATTACGTTATAATGAAGGGTAGCTCTCTTGAGAAACCTTAATACCGAAGTATTAAGCGTTCTCCTGGCGTACCTCAAAGATAAACAACCGAGCCTAGAACAGTGCAGAATGGTATAGGCAAAAAGCCCTCATTCATGCATGCTCTACTCTCAATGGCACACAGACTAGAATTTACTCAATCAACTCCAGTTCTCAGGTATGTCGTGCAGCTTTTAACTAAAGCCAGCACTCATAGGAAACAATACCTTATAAGATCAGACTCCTAGTCTAGCATTATCTAATCCAGCAGAACACTAATACTTATAGGAAGCAGTACTGAACAATATGAATGCCAACCAACGCTTCGTGATCAACTTATCTTAACAACTAACATACATAGGTTATATCAGACCTTAACGCACAATACAACTGGCCAGCATTAAGCTGATTTTGCAGAGTTAACCAGAGGGGGTATAATGTTAATAAAAGGTGGTGAAAGATATGGAAAATGAGAGAGATAGGCAGAGGAAAAGATTCTCAGGTGCAGAGCGGGAGACAGGTATCAAAGGGATAAGAGGGATGCGTTCTAGAAACCAGATCTGAGGGAGAAAGTGGCGAGGGAGCCGTATATATACCAGCACTAGCTCGAGCCGCGTGGGAAAAAAGCGGTAACAAGTCCTCTAACCAATACTAAAGAAGCCAGCCAAACATGACGTCACAAAGCATGGTAAAAAACTCCCTCAACGAATCCCCACGAGGCCAGCCAGCTATGACGTCATCGAGTATAGCAAAACACTACGCGCCTCCTCTCACTCTGTTCTACTCTTTCTCTCTCTCCCTCTCTCTCAATTCCTATCATTACTACTTAATGATAAAACATATACTTTGCAATTAAATATATAAAGCCTTGACATGGGCGAAAACAAAGAGCTTTTCTGGACTGCCCATGACACAAGCTTTCATATGAAATAAAGCACACAATAATACATCAACTGTAGCCACATCCACTGCCCTGGCAATCCTAGCGAGTCACTGTAGGACAAGCCATGCGGTTCTAACGGAGTGGTTAACGTCACACCCCCCCCAAGATTTTTCTCAGAGGCCAAAGGCTCACAAAAATCTGATTGTTAAAACCCATGCTATATCTCTACTTCCCATCACCCAGCGGCAGTAAAATATCTGGCACAGTTCTCAACAAAACATTTTACAATATTATAACCTTCCCCAACACAATAGGTTAAATCATATGTAGTTATGCTCCTCAAGAGCGAGCTTCTCTAGCCCAGCATTCTGAGAGGAGTGCAACTCAGAATTACTGCTATAACATACTAAAAAAATTCAACTATCAAAGAAAGAGTTTTTATTTGATTTTTATGTTTTTAATGTGTTTATTTTGGCTGCACTATAGGGGCAAGCCTAGTTTTTTCTTCTATACCAAACGCTCAACTCCTGCTTTACGACCCAATACGCTGGGCTACAACCGCGAGCCAACAAGCACCAAGCGCAAAATACAATTCAAACTAAAGCAGGAAGCTACCCGTGTGTCAATCTACCCAGGATCATATACCCTTGAAAGACAATCTGCAACCACGTAGTCACAACCGGCAATATGGCGTATGTCCAGGTTATATACCAATAACCTTAGTGACCACCTGGTCAGCCTCATATTCCGATTGTGAAACTGGTCCAAGAACTTGCGAGGGTGATGATCTGTGTAAACTACAACGACAGGTCCATAGGCTGGAACATAGACCTCAAAATGCCTCAGTGCAAGCACAACTGCCAGCAGCTCCTTCTCGATAACAGAGCAGCTCCCCTGGGCTGAATTGTACTTCTCCGAGCAGAAACTAACAGGATGCTCCAGCCCATCATCGTCCTTTTTTACAAGGACGGCACCAGCCCCCACACCACTAGCATCCGTTGCTAGTTGTAACGGTAGGCTAAAGTCAGGGGCCCTGAGGATCGGGTGAGTGCACAACAGGTGTTTCACTACTCCAAACGCCTTCTCACACTCAGGCGCCCATTTGAAATTCTTATCCTTCCAGTTATCCTCCACCTGAGCTTGACTGTCCCGTTCTCCTTCTCCACCTTGACTGCTAAACGTCATCACAGGCACAGTGAGAGGCTCAGGGGGGTGCCTCCCATACTCCTTCATGAGATGAACATGACATAACTGACTGCGCTTCCGTCTGTCTGGAGTGGCTACCAAGTAATCCAGGTCTGATAGCTCCTCAACCACCCTATAAGGACCAGCGTACTTCGCGGATAAGGGGTGACCTACAAGGGGCAGTAGAATCAACACCTCCTGACCCACGTGAAACTCCCTGAGTTTAACCTTGAGGTCGTACCTGTCCTTCCTGAGGGCCTGAGAGCTAGTCAAATTACGGCCAGCCAACTCCAGGCTGCGCTACATCTGTTCTCGACTGTCGAGGACACACTTGAGCATAGAACAAGGTTCTTCTGCGCCCTCCCATACTTCTTCAACCATATGGAGAGGCCCTCTGACACGGTGTCCAAAGACGAGCTCATTAGGGCTGAATCCCAAACTTTCCCCAGGTACCTCCCGCACAGTAAACAAAACACATGGCAGGCCAAGATCCCAATCCTTCCCACTCTCAAAGCAACAACAACGAAGCCCAGATTTTAAGGCTGAGTGCCATCGCTCTAACACACCCTGGCTCTCCGGATGATACGCAGATGACACAACCGTAACAATCCCATGCTGCGGCATTGCTTGAACAAAGAGGTTAGAAGTGAAGTTGGATCCTTGGTCTGACTGAATCTCCTGCGGGTAACCATACCAGGAAAAATACACGAGCAAGTTTCGGACCACCGTCCTCGTTCACCCATTTCTCATAGGGTACGCGTCAGGGTACCTTGTTGCTACCTCTCCCGACTGTGCATCACTGTCCTCCTTCAACTCGACAGCACCGGTACCACATTCAGGAACCTCCTAGTCTTCTAATGGCAATATAAGAATGTCCGAAGGAGCAAGCTTATCTAAGTGTTTGCGAAACAACTCATGCCCCCCTCCTACATCGAATTTAGCCTCCCGTTGCTCTTTCTCTGTGTATCGTTGCTGTCTCTTCGTCTTTTTAAGCCCATCCTCTGCCTTCTCAGTAACAGTGAATGGGTCTTCTCCAGACTCGAAATTTGGTCCTAATAATGAGTCCCCGAGAAGGTCCGTTGATACTAAACTCTCAACCGCATCAACTTTCAACCCCTTCTCGGTACCCTTCCTCCGCTGGTCTAAAGACTGTTGACCAGAATGTGACTCCCTGGATGCAAGATCTCCGGTGACAACACACGCCATAGGTTGCACCTGACACTCATCAACCCACTCCTGCTCCTCCCTACTCACGTCGTCCGGCTTCTCGGCAACGACTAAGGGTGGAGCCTCAGAAGTAGGCCCCGCAAAGTCGTTGCCGAGAAGGAGGTCGACGCCCCCAACAGGTAACTTCTCCACAATTCCTACATCCAGGTCACGAGTCACACCATCAACTTCCATCTTCATTCTTACAAGCGGGTATGACCTTGTTGCATTAACTTCCTGAACCACAACCACCCGCGCCATATTTACAGGTTTACCAGTGAAATTCCTCAACAATGTTTGCGATGCCCCCATGTCACGCAAAATTCTCACCTCATGTCTTCTACCCCCCTACTCCACACAACCGAGTCCCCTGTGGTCACTAAAGGCAACACGGACAGGGAATAAGCCTTCCGGATCCTTCTACACTGGCAGTGTATTTACCTCGGAAGAATTGCCTCTAACAAACTCTGATGTCCTCTTGAACACTCCAATGCCGTGAGCAAAAGACACGGCTGCCAGAGGAGGTCGACTAGGGCACTCATTTGCCTTATGACCCTCCTGGTGGCACTTAAAACACATACATTTCGGTTTCGGCTTATACTGTGATGTAAAAAGCCCCTGACTTTTCTCATATGGCGTGGTGTTAGGTTTGGATTCAGTTTTAGTTTCATGGCTCTTTTGTTTAAATGTGTCATTGCTACGGGGAGGGGGAGGATAACGGTCCCTAGCACTTGCATCGTACTTCTGTGAGGACCCGCAACCCCGAATCAACGACAGCCGTCAATCAGCCATTTCTGCTGCTTCGACTAGAGTTCTTGGGTTTTTCTCCTTCAAGTTCAAAGTTAGATCACCGCCCGTGCTCTTAAAGAACTGCTCCAACAACATTAACCCTTATTTAGCGGGTGGTAAGGTATTTTACACTGTACCGCTCAGCGGGCATAATCCCGAAATATTCGCTCAATTTCACTCGCCCTAGCGCTGTTACTATGGCTCCAATGCGAACGAAACGATCATTTTTGGAAAGAGCAACTCTTTGTCTCCCCATATAAGTCTATGAATGGATGTTATGAATGAGTCTGGAGGGTGGGAAGAGGTGAGGAAGAGGAGGTACTTTTTGGTCTATTTCCCGGGCGCGTTCGGATGCGTTCGCTTTGGCCTGACTTCGGCCTCTCCCGCGCGTCTACTATTCCTTTGGTAATCGGTCTTATTTTTCTCTTATTTCTCCTTATTTCTGTATTCTCTGTATTATCTCTCTCTCTCTCTCTCTCTCTCTCTCTCTCTCTCTCTCTCTCTTTCTTTCTCTCACTCCTGTCTGTCTGTCTCTCTTTCTCTCTGGCTCGCTGGCTTTCCCTCTCTCGCGCGCTCTGTCTCTCTCTCTCTTCCTCATCCGTATATATTATTCTCATTATTATTTTCTCTAATCTCTCTCACTCCTCCTGTCTGTCTGTCTCTCTCTCTCTGGCTCGCTCGCTTTCCCTCTCTCGCGCTCCCTTTCTCTCTTCCTCATCCGTATATGTAATTCTCATTATTATTTTCTCTAACTAATCCCTCTATTTCATTTATTTGCTTGTAATATTTCTGTATTATTATATCTTTTTCACTCTTTCTTCAGTTCAGTTTCTGTATTCTCTCTCTTTCTCTTCTCATCCGTATATGTAATTTTCATTATTATTTTCTCTAACTAATCCCTCTATTTCATTTATTTGCTTGTAATATTTCTGTATTATATCTTTTTCACTCTTTCTTCAGTTCAGTTTCTGCATTCTCTCTCTCTCTCTCTCTCTCTCT
Organism: Paralithodes platypus; assembly: GCA_032716605.1. Taxonomy (NCBI): domain Eukaryota; kingdom Metazoa; phylum Arthropoda; class Malacostraca; order Decapoda; family Lithodidae; genus Paralithodes; species Paralithodes platypus. Next base: position 8,029,037 of record CM064580.1, read on the forward strand.
CTCTCTCTCTCTCTCTCTCTCTCTCTCTCTCTCTCTCTCTCTCTCTCTCTCGCTTGCTTTGCAGGTTTTTGTTTTTGTTTTATATATAATATTATTTCACAACACATTTCCAAATCACCCTATGGGGTAGTGTTGAAGACTCATTTTTTTTTTTGTGGTGTTCCCAGGAGGTGTTATCCACATGTGATTGCGGTAGGCAAAAGGCAGTTATGTGATTGAGGTAGGGAAAAGGCAGAACTGCCTATAGCGAGTGTATGAATGGGATTGAGGTAGACAAAAGGCAGAACTGCCTATAGCGAGTGTATGAATGTGATTGAGGTAGCCAAAGGCAGAACTGCCTATAGCAAGTGTATGAATGTATGTATGAATGAATGACATGGATGTATGAGGTGGACCAAGAACCAGATGGATGGGTGAGATTCGAAACTTTGATAGACGTATATATCACGGTATACGGTAGAAGTAATTCCTTACAATGTACCGTACATCGTGATATATACGCCTATCAAATTATTGCAATCAATATACGGTATATATATATATATATATATATATACATATATATATATATATATATTATATATATATATATATATATATATATATATATATACAGTATATATATATATATATATATATACTGTATATTGGTGTATATTGATTGCAATCATTTGATAGGCGTATATATCACGGTATATATATATATATATATATATATATACCGTATATTGATGGCAATCATTTGTTTGGCGTATATATCACGGTGTACGGTAGATGTCTTTCCTTACGTAGGTGACCTTGAAATTGCTAGGACTCTTCTCTCTCTTTTCGTAAGGAATGCAATCTACCGTACACCGTGATATATACGCCTATCAAATGATTGCAATCAATATACACCAATATACAGTATATATATATATATATATATATATATATATATATATACCGTATATTGATTTCACTCTTTCTTCAGTTCAGTTTCTGCATTCTCTCTCTCTCTCTCTCTGTTTCGCTTGCTTTGCAGGAATTTTGTTTTTGTTTTATATATAATATATAATAATTTACTGATCATTACTTACTATATCGTATACACAATAGTAGGTAGCCAACTTACCATAATACCGATACACCAAACCGATCCGCATGCGGTTATGTTTATCACCTGTTTACTAAAGTGCCACCATTATCGATTTTCTTGGAGCCGACTAGAGCGGGAGGGTTACCAATTGAAATTAAATCCGCTAGCATATATTGTTAGATGTAAGACATGATAAATACCACTAGAAATATGAATTGGCAAAATCCATATAATATCACTTCGAAATGGTTCTGAAATTTCAAAACAAAACCGCTAGTGTAAGTCATTGCTGCTAGATCGACGTAAAGGTCTCTAGATCTAGCGGAAGTCGCTATACGTATTGGCAGTACTGCACACTCATTCATTTCATTCATTCATTTTCTATTGAGCTCGTCCTGGAATCTTTACGACTCTGAATCTTACGATTGCCGACGGCGATACGTTGTTGACATTGTTGTTGATGTTCCAGTGGAGGGATGAACAAAATATTGTCCTTGTCCAATAATAGCTATTTCATAGTCCCACAGGACTTATTTTGATATATTTATCAAATTTATTGAACGCCTGAAAATAATACGCTATAAAATGCTTGCAATCAAACTGTCAAGCAATTACAAGGTCACATGCAATTATAAAAAGGTATTTTGTAGACCACAATCTTCGCCAAGCTTCGTTGTTGCTTGTATTATCGTGAGAAATGTACCATACACCCTGGTTATCGTGAGAAATTTACCGAACGCCTGCAAATAATACGCTATCAAATGCTTGCAATCAAACTCTCAAGCAATTTCAATGTCACATGCAGTATAGGTAGACCCAGAGAGGAAGACAGACAGAGAGAGGGGAGGTCAAAAACATCTGCTAGGTGTGATTTCCCCTGGGAAGGAAGAGATTAGTTAGGGGCGTGCCCTGGCCTACATCAGACAAAGAGAGTACAAAGGAATACAAACAAAGAGAGTGAGACAGAGAGAGAGAGAGAGAGAGAGAGAGGTGATAATATAAAAATGTTACACATGTATCATATAATATATGAAAACATAATATATACGGTAGGCCTACATCTGTTCTCCACAATCATATAATGCCAAGCACAAATATTCAATCTTTGGTTGTTTGTATTACCGTAAGAAATTTACGGAACGCCTGCAAATAATACGCTATAAAATGCAAAGGAAATTTCTTGTAGAGTGCAATTTTGAGGACGTAATGTGCTCTGAGAGAGAGCGGAGCGGTGATTAGGAACATAAATTACCTCAAGACCGCTCGCCACACAGGGAATTCTATAAGGATATTACCGTATTTTAGGGTATTTGCACTCGTGTTTTACGATCGTTGAAAGACAACCAGTGATCGTAAAAGGATGGTTCGAGTGTCATTGGAAAGCTCAATTTACGCACTTTCAGGATACATACTTGTATTACGCTCTGGGTCTTGTTTTTGCATGAAAAAGAGCACGGAACAACCCCATTTAGGGTAAAAAAAAAAAACCCGCTGGGCGGCACAGTGAAATATACTCCACCAGCCGCTCGTAAGGTGATAAAATGCTTGCAATCACATTTTCAAGCAATTATAAAATATAAATTGTACTTACCAACACCCACACCAGTATGTTCTTCGTCAGGAACGTCTCCAATTTGCTCAAGGGTCTGTCCAATATCAACCACAACATCCACCCCACGCAAATTATGCTTGGGGTGAAAGCCTATGATCGGGTTATTTTCGTCTTCCGAGTCATCCACACTACCAAAACTCTCACCCAGACCTTCGACGGTTTCATCCAACAGCTTATTAGAAAGTTCTGAAGAGTTCAGCATGATATCTAGTTTCTGGGTGGTGAGCCGGGCGTGGTTAGTAGGGTGGCGCGACGCACTAGGGATGGCGGCCACCGAATCGAACACGGGCAAATCTTGACCTTCCATTATGGCTGCTTGAGGGTCACTTAGTCACGGTCACGCAGTGGGGATGTGTGGGTGGGCCCTTGTAGTACACCGCCTGACCACCAAGTTTCGCTTTCCACCTAAATTAGGGCGGGAATACGCCCACGGACTTAAGTCCGACCCCGCCATTTAGTCCAATTTTCTCGTATCGGACTTAAGTCCGACCCCGCTAAATAAGGGTTAATTGCTTAATTCCATCAAAGGTTGTTACCTTCTCAGATCGGAGCCAGTTCCCCATAGCATCGGACAAGTCCCGGACGTGTTCCAAAAAGGTGCTATCTCTTCCCTTAGTTACACCCCGGAACTTCAAACGGTACGTTTCTGGTTGCAGTTCGTAAGCCCTCAGGACAGCCTCCTTGAGATCCTCATACACAATACATGACTCCAAAGGTAACGCATCGTAGGCTTTAAGACCCTTGCCTCTTAATCTAGAGGATACAAGTGCTGCCCATTTATTCTCTGGCCACTGGTGTTCCCGGCACTTCTTCTCAAAGCGTGCGAAAAATTCTGTTACCCCACTCTCATCAAACACCGGAACCAGTTTCAATAAGTGCGAGACAGACTGATCAGGAGCACGGTTACGGTTTGAAATTACCGGTGGTCCCCCCAGGGGCAAACCACCCTGCCAGTCACCACCCCACTGTGGAAGCGTACTTGGGGTCGGCAAACTACTGGGATGGCTGGGAGTCGAGTGTAGGGGAAGCATGGCCGAAGGGCTCTGAGCACTCAACCCATCTCGCTCACCAGGCACCCTGCCCAGTACACACGTTATCAAGTTATCCCTGGTCATGCTGCTAGTACCCGCATGACCGATAGCTGTGGCCAGGCATTGAAGACCGTACCGATTCATACCCTCCAACCGCTCGGCAGTAACAGGCCATTGCAAAAATATCCTAGCATCCCCCTCACAGTTCACCTGATTAACCCTTTCATCATACTGCTGTTCCTCAGTTTCGACATTACATGCTGTGTCTCCATTCTCCTCTGATCCGGTATAAGACATGATGCTCACAACAATTTCCCACCTCAATATTCAGAAAAGAAGCACCCCAAACTTTTATACCTCAATATACACACAACAATTCTCGGAAATACTCAAGGGCTATACTATGTTGCAAACAAAAATTATTCTTGCTGATCCCCGCAAAATATTCCCCAAAACAAAAAATGTTCCCTGCTAATAAATGTAGGTTTACCAAATCCTAGGTAAGGTCGCCATTTGTTATGACTGAGGTTTAAATATATCAGGGCTCTTATTCATTGGACTAGTAATGGCATAAATGCTACAACGGAAAGCGCTAGATCCAACCTCTGATGTATATTCCCAGTGAACAAAGAACACAAATACTCTAAAGAGTTCTATATGCAATAATAGGTTATTAACACCTTAAGAGCGGCCTATGCGGTTTATTTATATGTACCGCCCAGCGGGGTGTTTTTAGCCAAAATAGGGCTGTTTACGTGATCATTTTCATGCCTAAATAAGACCCAGAACGTAAAACAAGTATCTATCCCTGAAAGGGCATAAACAGAGCTTTCAAATGACACCATAACGATCCTTTTATGATGGCTAGTTTTCTTGCAATAACCGTGCAACGCGAGTGCAAAAAGCATGTAATTAGGCACTTTCCCCATACAATTCCTTATATAGCGAGTGAAAGAGGTAGGAGGGAGGTGAGATTCGTGTCAGTAGGTTCGCCGCGGTGGTCTGGAGCAGTCATACGCTCGCTACTCTCCTGCCACCACTTGTCTCTCTCTCTCAGCAACATTACGTGCTGAAATTGCCACTCGAGTTATGTCGAGCGCCGCCACATAGTCCAGCTTTATTTAACTCGACTTATGTGGTGAGCCGCTAATTAAGGGTTAAACTCTCAATAAATGTGCGTCTACTCTAGGCTTAATGTTATGTGAAAACATTTTTTTTTTTTTTTTTTTTTCTATAGTGCAACTTACTTCCTCTCGGGCATAGGCTGAGAGCCTTAACATTCTCCGCTTTACAATGAACAGTGAAGCCCGTGAGGTCTTGTTCCAGTCTAGGGAGTGAGACATGTGAAGCACATAGAGTACAACGAGCACCTGCCATCTTTCTTCACATGAGGCACGGTGCTCACTCATGGCCCGAAACGACCCCATCTCTGAAGCCACCTCGTTCCCTGCTTCACTCTCTTACCCCCTACTCTCGGACTCTCACACTTACACACACACAACGCCACCTGTTGAGCAGATAACTCACCAGGCATTGCACCCCTATAGCATATTTTGAATATGGGAATATTCATACAGTGCTATTTAATCAGTGAACAATGAGGGTATTTTATTGACGTTTCGGTGGGCTTGTGGTAATGCACTGATACCAGGTACAGCACAAATTCCATCCCAATAATATCTTCCCATAGATACATCGGGATTTGAACCCGGGACCTTTGGATTACCAGGCCAGTGGCAAGACCACTCCACCACACCTCCCCTATTACTACCTATAACCGAAGGTGCTTGGTTATGGTATGCAAAGTAAGGTAGTAAGAGAAGTTACAGCTTACGTTACTTTAATCAATCAATGTCAGGCACTCCTGCATGACAGAAAGTGCACTAAAGTCCTTCAACACCAACAAGGAATCTTCTTTAAATGTTAGATGCTATCAAGATGCTCGAATCGGAAATGGAACCCAAAAAGGCCGGCAGCAGAACAATGCTCGTGCAGGCTATGCACACAAAAGTCAGGATATATAATGCAGTCGGGGCCAAGAATATCCTAAACGCTACAACAATAATAACATTCGCCACAACAATGCAGTATTCCTATCAACAAAAAGAGCCTAAGTCGTTTGTGTCTCCATACATCAAACTAGGCTGCGAAATGCTTGTGTAATCATAAACGGGTATGCATAAAAAGAGTAATTGGGTTAATATACTTAATGTCTACTATGACTGATAAAGTCTAGCTAGAGTCAATGATATGAGATACTGGTGTGCATGGCATGCCGCATAGCCTAGTGCAAATCTCAAGTCTGTGCGTCAAATATTACGTTATAATGAAGGGTAGCTCTCTTGAGAAACCTTAATACCGAAGTATTAAGCGTTCTCCTGGCGTACCTCAAAGATAAACAACCGAGCCTAGAACAGTGCAGAATCGTATAGGCAAAAAGCCCTCATTCGTGCATGCTCTACTCTCAATGGCACACAGAATAGAATTTACTCAATCAACTCCAGTTCTCAGGTATGTCGTGCAGCTTTTAACTAAAGCCAGCACTCATAGGAAACAATACCTTATAAGATCAGACTCCTAGTCTAGCATTATCTAATCCAGCAGAACACTAATACTTATAGGAAGCAGTACTGCACAATATGAATGCCAACCAACGCTTCGTGATCAACTTATCTTAACAACTAACATACATAGGTTATATCAGACCTTAACACACAATACAACTGGCCAGCATGAAGCTGATTTTGCAGAGTTAACCAGAAGGGGTATAATGTTAATAAAAGGTGGTGAAAGATATGGAAAATGAGAGAGATAGGCAGAGGAAAAGATTCTCAGGTGCAGATCGGGGGACAGGAATCAAAGGGATAAGAGGGATGCGTTCTAGAAACCAGATCTGAGGGAGAAAGTGGCGAGGGAGCCGTATATATACCAGCACTAGCTCGAGCTGCGTGGGAAAAAAGCGGTAACAAGTCCTCTAACCAATACTAAAGAAGCCAGCCAAACATGACGTCACAAAGCATGGTAAAAAACTCCCTCAACGAATCCCCACGAGGCCAGCCAGCTATGACGTCATCGAGTATAGCAAAACACTACGCGCCTCCTCTCACTCTGTTCTACTCTCTCTCTCTCTCTCTCTCAATTCCTATCATTACTACTTAATGATAAAACATATACTTTGCAATTAAATATATAAAGCCTTGACATGGGCGAAAACAAAGAGCCTTTCTGGACTGCCCATGACACAAGCTTTCATATGAAATATAGCACACAATAATACATCAACTGTAGCCACATCCACTGCCCTGGCAATCCTAGCGGGTCACTGTAGGACAAGCCATGCGGTTCTAACGGAGTGGTTAACGTCACAACAGCTTCCCAGTATATATATACAGTATATATATTGTCACATCCTCCTGAAATTATGTAACCTAGTTCAGTTGCATGTGTGTGTTATATTCACGTAGCCATTGTTGAGAGGTGGGAAATGTCTTGCTTTCTTTCTCTCTCTCCCTTGTCCCACGTGGACCAGTTGCAGCTGTTTAGGCTAACTATGTTCACTGACTTTACAGCCTGTGCTCTCATTAACAATACAGGAGTAATTAAATAAACATCAGACATCATTGTGCAACTTATGATAAACTAACACAGTCCCACAATGGCTAAATAAACTAAAATAATTACACTCTTAGCAAACACGCCAATGTGGCACTGTATGCAGCAAGTGTGGGGCCCCATACAGTGCCACATTGGCGTGTTTGCTAAGAGTGTAATTATTTTAGTTTATTTATCCATTGTGGGATTGTGTTAGCTTATCATAAGTTGTACAATGATGTCTGATATTTATTTAATTACGTCTGTATTGTTAATGAGAGCACAGACTGTAAAGTCAATGGAAATAGGTTAGCCTAAACAGACCCAGATGCGGAAATAACTTGAGCCGACCATGCCAAGTAAGATATCTTTCTTGGTGTCACTGGTAGAGTGTTCGCCTCATAGCCTTAGGGTCCCGGGTTCAATCCCAGGCCCTGGCAAATTTTCCTGAGGCTATTTCAGTATCTAACGAAGTTTAGGTGTGTTGGTAAAATTGTTAAGATGGTTGAGAGTAAGATCGGAGCTCCATAAATCCTCTTTCGGGTATGGTGTTAAAACCTATTCCTACAGAACAAGAAAGGGGATAGCAGAGAACAGGGAGTGTAGTGAGACTTGCAAATTAGGCTTTGGTTGTGGAGATACCAGCCGCTCCAGCGAGTTGCCAACTGGACCGTTAGTGTGCCTGTGTAGCACAAAGGTGCCTTGTGTGTGCGCCGCTCAGTGAAGTTGACTCACCATTCCCGTTCCTCTCTCTGACGGACTCACGGTCGCTTCGGCTCAGGCTTGTACCTCTCTGTTCGTTCCTCTCTGTTCGGAGCCTTCACTCCACGGACGGTGAAGTAGTGTAAAGTCAGTGAGCCTAAACAGACCCAGATGCGGAAATAACTTGAGCCAACCATGCCAAGTGAGATATCTTTCTTGGTGTCACTGGTAGAGTGTTCCCCTCATAGCCCAAGGGTCCCGGGTTCAATCCCAGGCCCTGGCATATTTTCGTGAGGCTATTTCAGCATCTAACGAAGTTTAGGTGTGTTGGTAAAATTGTTAAGATGGTTGAGAGTAAGATCGGAGCTCCATAAATCCTCTTTCGGGTATGGTGTAAAAACATATTCCTACAAGGCTGCCTAGTTAATTATATAGTCTGGCGGTGCCTGGCGCTCCCCTCCCTCCTTCGCGTGGCCCTGGGAAATCTTGTGGCTGCACTAGGAGCTCACTTCAGTCCCCGATCTTGTAGTGACAACACGTGCTTCTCCGTGTTGGTCAGGCTTGCTTGATTACTCCCTAAATACCGCACATACATATTTTGTTTCTTATTGGATAGTAGCAGGGAGGGGCTGGAGTCATTATAAGCATATTATTTTTGTCTTAACCTTATTAGTTTGAATGCTAGATTTTTCTCCAATTTAATAGTAAATGTACTGCATTCTTTTCCCTGGCTTTCTCAAGTATAATCTTCACACTATTTCCTTCCTTTATTCTGCTGCATTGTGTATCCTTATTATATGTGTATATTATTCATGGTTGATATATCTAGGGGTTTGGGTGATTGGTCTGTGGATCCAGCTTTTGTTGGGCCTTTGAGGGAAAAGGTTGTTGGGTGGTGAGTGGGCCTGCAGTGCCAGCCTAGGCTACTGTCTTTTTACCTTCCACCACACAGCATCCTCCAACTCAGGCCTTATTTAACCCTTTAAGGGGTGGCAGCCAGTCTCCAACCTCCTAAGATATCAACCCCCTGTGCCTTGTGTAGTTTTTAGCAGCAATACATCCTGTGCAGTTTGGTACTAGGGGTGGAGACCGTTCATAGGTGTGGTATCCCCATAGCATTCGGTTGTATTGAGCTAACCCCAGGTGATGTTGTAAGAGATAAATTGTTATATCTATCCCTCACAACACCACCTCCGTGCTGTGCTGAAGAGAGCCACTCGGTGTATTATTAGGACATTAGGTAGGGATAATAGGCTTGGCACACAGGCTACTGCATGAGACTTTCCCCCATGTTTTTGTTCTGTATTATTTTCAATTCCTAAGCGATTGGGCATGATATGGATTGTTCTGGGAGTCTAGCAGTATTATGTTTTGGCAATTTGTATGCAGTTTAGAATAACCTTAGAAGTTGTCTTGAAATACTAACAGCACTATCAACCAGACTCGGAGACAGTAGATATTTTTGTGTCTCCTTGTATTACTGCTTTAACCCCTTCTCTACCGGCGACGTCTTTTTAGTTTTATTCTAGAGATAGTTAGAGGAATTTGTGCAGTTTATGAAGGCTCTGTGGTAGCAAAAAGGGTTAAGAGAGACAGTTCGAAGCCTGTTAGTTGCTGGAGGCCCTTTGGAAACTGAGTAAAATAGACGTTTAGTAGCCGAAATAAAGTTAAAAGGACGTTGTGGTACAGAAGGGGTTAATAGAGCAAAGAGGAAGATAACCCCTTTTCCTAGAGAACCTGCTTGTCTTGGTGTTTGAGTCAGATATTAAGAGTGTGTCTGTTGCAGGGTTGGTGTAGTACAGTGGGCAGTATTGGGTGCATGACTTACAGCATTGTTGTCTTTTTTGCTACGGCGTTTCTTTCTTGGACAGTGCTGTGGGCTAGGCTATTAGAGCATCTGCTTTCCCCGAACCTCCTCTCGTAACAATATATATATATATATATTTATATATATCTATCTATCTATCTATCTATTGCCTGACGCTGGACACCAACGAACCGCCCCCATGCACCTCTGACCCCAGTCAGTCGACGCCCCTCCCCCCAACCAGCACCGCCTTCGTTCATGTACAGTTGGTCAAGGATGAAAGTATACAGTTTTTCGTCTGCTATAGCCACACATGGTTTGTCATGTTGGCAGCCATGACAGCCTTTCCACTAGCCTAAACCATCCCAACACACATGGGGTTTATTATATTGATACATTAATTAATATACGGAGTGCTTCGAAAAAGCGTTTCCATAAATATCAGAAGTTAGAGAATTATTCATTAAACCTTCAGGGTGACTAAATAC
>CM064580.1:8039445-8278142 GCA_032716605.1 Paralithodes platypus
TACTGTAGAGTATGATAATACACAGTCATCTTTAACACAAAACTTTCATGTAAATAAGCTTCGATATACTCTTATAAAACAAACATGCACACTTAAATCCACACACACACACACTCTAACTCTCTCTCTCTCTCTCTCTCTCTCATCACACTCTATATCACCACCACAAACATCACTCACGTTTTCAACATCACCAAGCATGAACAACCTGACTGACATTACTGGTTCGCTTCACTTCACAACAGATTGGCTGGGAACATAATACTTTGTGTGGGGGAAGTCACTCTGTCTTGAACATTGGAAACCTAGTATTTTATTATTATTGTTATTATTATTATTATTATTATTATTCAATAATATAGGTAGACTGTGCGAATTATATTTGGTGTCACTTCATATGACCGGCTAAAATCATGTTCATTCATCAAAATAATCTTACTTAACCTACAGTATCAAGGCAGAATATGCTATCTTCATAGTCAGGCAGATACAGAACAGATACTTAATAAAAGGCAGGGATATTTACTTGGTGTTTGTAGACCTGGAGAAGGCCTTTGACAGGGTGCCTAGAGATGTTGTTCAGTGGGCTATGAGGAAACTTGGTGTGGAAGAGTGACTGGTGCGTGTGATAATGAAGATGTATGAGGATTCGAGAACTGCGGTGAGAGTAAAAGGTGTACTGAGTGAGGAGTTCACAGTCCGTGTTGGAGTTCATCAGGGTTCAGTGTTAACGCCGCCATTAGGACAAGAGACTGAAACTGCACGTATGTGTGGGGCACTAAGTCTTAGAATTGTATGTATATTTGTATGCTTCTATTATTGAATTTGCCTATATATGTTAAATTCAATTTGCCTATATATGTTAAATTCTATCTTTTTATAGTCACATATATAAATTATTATTTTTACAAATGTACTACTTTAATCTACCATCATGTAGTTATAGGTGACTATACTACACTAAGCAATGACAGCTTTCATAACAACAACCAAGCCAACTGTATATTGACATTCCACAGTCAAGTCTCAACATCCATAAACCACTGCAAAACTCAATTCTGCTTTTAGCCCTTTCATTCACTGTGGGTTGCTGTTTAGTATTCAGAAATTATATAATTATCTTAATCTCATAATTACCTCTCCAAAATAAGTTTACAGCCCACAGCTCACTCAAAGACAACTGCAGAGGTTTAAATTACTAAACTAAAAGTTTCTAAACAATCTTGATGGTCACACAGGCTTATAAGTTTTTGTTTTTGTTTTGTTCTATGTGAGTGAGGGAGGCAAAAGGCAGAACTGCTTATAGCGAGTGCCTCCCCCAGAGGTGTAAGAGTGACAGGGCCAAAATCAAGGGACGTTCGAGCCAAAATGCCTGGACACACGGAGTTTGAAGCAATTTAAGTCAGAGGAAGAGGGAAAGACTGATTCTGGGAGAGAGTTCCAGGCCTCGGCTGTTGAGTAGAAGAAAATTTGAGAGTACCGTTTCACTCTTGGATTGGAGAGCTGCAGAGAGTAGGGGTGGGATTGTGTTGCAAGATGGGTACCATGTGCCCACGGAGAGGAGGTGGTATACACTGGGAGAGCTCTGAGGAACACTGATTATTATAGTAGCGATAGATTAGCGAGAGAGATGCAACATTGCGGTGGAGAGAGAGACATTGCAGAGAGTTGGTGAGAGGACGGGAGTTAATGATACGAAAGGCATTCCTTTCTACTTTGTCTAGGAGTGTGGTGTAAGAGGATCATCCCCACACATGTGAACAATACTCAAACAAGGACGCATCGTGCCCCTGTACAGAGCAAGAGGCTGTGCAGGGGTAAAGTACCCCTTGAGGCGGTTGAGCACACCCAGCTTCTGGGAGGCTGCCTTAGCAAGACTGGTAATATGGTCCTTCCAAGTGAGAGCAGAAGAAGAAAGAGACACTAGGAATATTGAGAGAAGATGAAGGTTTGATTTTTGTATTGTTGAAGAATAAGGGAAAGTTCTCTGGGAGTTCCAGATGGGAAGATGGATGGAGGAATTGGGTTTAGGAAGCATTAAAGGCTACAACGTTTTCTCTGCCCCAATTGGAAATATTAGTTAGATCAGCGGATAAGTGTTCTATGGCTTCAGTACGTTTGTTTTTGAGGGATTGCTGGCTTGGGCGTTCAGGAAAACTAATTGAGTAGTGTAAGGTATAGTTGTCTGCGTATGAATGGATGGGACTGGAGGCACAGTTGAGAAGATGATTTATGAACATTAGAAAGAAAATAGGAGACAGGACAGAACCCTGAGGAACACCGGAGTTGAAAGGATGAGGAAGTGAGCGATGGCCATCCACAACTGCAGCTATCGAGCGGCCTGAAAGGAAATTAGAGACTAAGGCACAGATGGAGTGATAGAAACCGAAGGAGGGTAGTTTAGAAATTAAAGATTTGTGCCAGACTCTATGGAAGGCCTCCGATACGTCTAGTGCAATAAAGAAAGTCTTACATTCCGAAAGGAGGATGACCAAGCGTTTGTAAGGTATGAAAGAAGATCACCAGTAGAGTGACCCTTAAGGAAGCCATACTGGCGATCTGAGAGTAGATTAAGAGAAGAGAAATGCTTAATAATTTTGGAAGCAAGAATAGGTTACAAAACTTTAGAGATACAGAAGATGAGAGCAATTGGACGATAGTTGGAGGGTTGAGAGCGGTCACCCTTCTTTGGGACAGGTTGAATGAGAGCAAACTTCCAGCAAGAAGGGAAGACCTTAGAGGAGAGACAGAGACGATAGAGTTTGCCTAGGCAGAGAGTCAGCACAGAAGCACAGTTTTTTAGTACAACAGGAGGAACACCGTCCGGACCATACGCCTTCTTAGAATTAAACCCAGAGAGGGTAGAAAGCACATCTTTAGAAGAGATTAGGATATTAGGCATATGTAGGAGAGAGGGGGGTGGAGAGGGAGGAATAACACCAGAATCATCCAAGGTGGAGTTTCTAGCAAAAGTTTAAGCGAAGAGTTCAGCTTTGTCAGAGAAAGAATGGTTGTGACATCAGAGTGCAAAAGGGGAGGGAAAGACGAGGAAGAACAATTGTTGGAAAGGTTTTTGGCTAGACGACAGAAAGCTTCGGAAGAGGTAGAGTTGGATAGTTCAGTGCATTTATTATTGATGAAAGAGTGCTTGGCAAACCGAAGAACAGATTTGGCTTGATTCCGGGCAGAAACATAGGAAGAATGAGATTCTTGTGTTTTAAGGCGTCAGTTCCGTTTGAATGCTTCCTCCATGTTGCAGGCAGCAGTAGAACAAGCGTGAAAAACCAAGATTTGTTTGCATTAGACTGAGAGAAAGAAATTTGAATGCATGCTTCCATGCCTGAAAGGATTACCTCAGTAATGCGTTCAGCACTCTCCGAGGGTCCCCGGCCACAAAAGCAAAAGTAATTCCAAGAGAAATCAAAGAAGTACTGCTGAAGAGCCTCCCAGTTGGCAGCGCCGACCAGAAAGGGGGCAAATCGCATTCTGGTGCGCAAAAGGGTTAATATCTTTAATCCATTGGATCATACTTTTTCACCAACCCCCCAATTAACTTACAAATAAACATAATTAATACAACTAAATGAAACTATTGAATACAACAATGTGGTAGGGCTACTCCAAGAATTCGAACCTCAACGCATCAACATTGTCGTTTTTCTATTGTATCCTTGTTTTCATTAACCAAATTATAACAAAAGGTTCGTCAAACCACTACGGTGTGTCGCTTTGGAGAAAGTTCTGAGTTATGAGAAAAGTTCAAGAAATATTTGTTCCCACTTTATCTTTTAATTATCACAATTAATGCCACGTTGCGTTGGCTGGGCACCTTAAGTTTTAACGTAAAGATGTGTGTAACTGTTAAAACGCTGCTTTGCACTCATGCTTTCCGTGAATATTTGACCAGTAATAAAAATACATATTGGATATTAAGGTGAAGTGCTAGGAGGAGGCAGTAGGCACCAGGAAACAGGGCGGTACTCCCAGGGAGTGCTAGGTGGTTGATAAGAACAGCTAGAACTCCTGTTTCACCACCTGACCTCCCTAGCTGAGCCTTTCTGTGCTTCATCAATATTGAGGGCAACCCCAGCTTGCCCTCGAAAACACCTTCTCCTCCTATCAAGTCATTATACTACACACACCTTACACTCTACACTAACTTTGCAAGAAAAAGATGATGACGTCAATACGCCCATCCTCGGAGTCCCCAGAGGGAAGGGGTGGGGTGGGGGGGGGGGGGGGAGGACCATAAATACCACCATCGGTTTGTCCCTTGGTCTTGACTCCTCTGAGTGCCCTGGATATCTACCTTCTACTCTATATATCCATTTGTGTAACATTCGCGGCCTTTCCTCTAACTTCTTCTCTGTGCAACACCATCTCTCTTCTACTGACGTACTGTTCCTCACCGAAACTCAGTTGTCTAAAGCAACAGACAGCAAACCCTTCTCTATCTGTGCCTTTGTCGCTAATTTCCTTTCAGACCCCTCCATAGCTGCAGTTGTGGACAGCCATCATTCACTTCCTCAACCTAATAACTCCGGTGTTCCTTATGGTTCTGTCTTGTCTCCAATTATCTTTATAATAGTTATCAATGATCTCCTCAACAGTACCTCTAGTCCTATCCACTCATATGCTGATGACTCTACCATACACTATTCAACTAGTTTTTCAAATCAACCTAGCATGCAAGCACTCCTAAACAATCGTGGCGAGGACATAGGATGCCTATCTTCTGATCTTTCAATTATTTCTGATTGGGGCAGATAAAATCTTGTTACTTCGAACGCCTCCAAGACCCAGTTTCTCCCATTATATCTGCATCACAATCTTCCACAAGACTATCAACTATTCTTCAACAATACACAACTGAACCCTTCATCTTCTCTCACCATTCTAGGTGTATTTTTTTCATCTGGCCTTTCTTGGAAAAATCATATTACCTATCCATCTATCTATTGCCTTACGCCATGATCCCCGAAGGGGTGGCTACGAACGAAACGCCCCCATACACCTCTGTCCACAATCAGTCGACGTCCTTTCTCCAAACCATCACCGCCTTCTTTCATATACTTCTTCACTCCATCCTTCCACCTCTCTCTCGGTTACCGTCTCCCTCTCTGCCCTTCCACCTCGCTCTCGTAGACCCTCTTAGTCATTCTCTCGCTTCCCATACATTCCATATTGCCGAACTATCTCAAGGTGTTCCTTTTCACACTTTCCAGCACCTCCACACCACACCTCCCACTTACTTCCTCATTCGTCTGTCTATCTCTCCATGTAACTCCGCACGCACTTTTCAAGTAACTCATTTCCACCCCTCTCACTCTTGGTCTGAGTCTCTCCACCAACGTCCATGCTTCGCTTCCGTAAGTCAATATCGGTCTTACCACACTGCCATGCAAGGATTTCTTCACTTCCATACCTACCACCCTATTACTTGTTACTGCTTTTAGCGCTCCTACAACCATCTTCCCATTTTGCACACTCTCCCTCACTTCTTCATCCATACTTCCATCTTTACTCAGCACACTGCCCAGATACTTAAATGAGCTCACAATATCCATAGCCTGACCAATTCAACTTCACCTCACACTCTGAGGCTTCACCCCTTTAAAAGACCATAACCTTGCTCTTCCCAGCATTTACCTTCAGATTCCGTTTTTTGCACACTGTTCCAAACATATTTACCAGACCCTGCAACTCCCATTCATTATTGATCATCAGAACTGTATCATCGACAGGACAGGTAGCTTCCACTCGTTTCCCTCCATTGTCAGCGATACACCAACATCCACTGCTCTTCCTATTATTTCTTTCATGACTCCATCCATATATACATTAAACAACCACAGGGACATCACCCACCCGTTCCAACACAACATTCAAGATAAAAGAACTCGCTCTGCTCATTCTCCACTCATACTGCCCCCTTTGCACCCTCATACATGCTCTTCACTACTTTCATCAACTTGCTATCTACTCTGTATATTCTAAGTACTCTCCACATGCATTCCCTATCCACTCTGTTATAGGCCTTCTCCAAGTCCATTACGGCAACATACAGCTTTTGTTGCTTCTTCAGATATTTCTCCACAACACATATCACGGTAAAAATCTGATCTACACATCCTCTTCCCTTCCTAAACCCGCCCTGCTCTTCACCTATCCATATATCCGTTAACCCTCTCACACTCTCAAACACTACCCTACTGTACACCTTCCCTACTACGTTTAGAAGACAAACTCCTCGGTGGTTACCGCACGCTCCTCTTCTCCTTTACCCTTATATAGGGGGACTATTTTGCCTGTATTCCAGTCATCAGGTGCAATCCCCTTTTCCCATGCGAGTTTACAAATTTTCCATACCCATTCGATTAATATCTCACCACCATACCTCAGCATTTCCCCACACACTCCATCTATTCCTGGTGCTATCCCCAACTTCTTCTTACCACTCTTGCTAAAACCAACTTACCAAAATTAAGGTATGCTCAACTGTCTCTGTGGATTCTACACCCCCACATAACTTCATGCTCTGTATCAGGGCACAGTGCGCCCCTGTATTGAGTATTGTTCGCATGTGTGGGGAAGCTCCATCCATACCGCACTTCTCGAACGAGTAGAATCAAAAGCATTTCGCCTCATCAACTCGCCTCCTCTTACTAATTCCCTACAATTTTTTCCACACAACGCAATGTTGCATCTCTTTCACTCGTCTATCACTATTACAACAATCAATGTTCTTCAGAGCTCTCTCAGTGTATGCCCCCTCCCCTGCGGCGAGTGCTAGGCACACGCCTTTCAACACAGTCCCACTCTTATTTTGTCCAGTTCTTCAACCCAAGAATTGGCAAATTTTCTCAGTCTTCCTTCTACTCAACTCAGGAACTCTCTCCCTCAGTCAATCTTTCCTTCATCCTATGACTTAGACTGCTTTAAGCCGGTGAGCGCACACAGGGTGTAGTGGACACCACGTAACTGGGCGACGATATTAAGCCTCCTTCCCACCTAAAATTGTCATTTTACGATAAATATCGTTATTACTTATTCATATGCGCCTATTTTACATTTAATATGAAAATAGTAAAATGTAACCACAATAAAACAAGTGGGAATAGTGTTTGTATGGTCAATATCGCGAATTATAGTCGGCCGGTCCATTCATGCATTGTGGAGCAGAACGAGCCAGACCCTCCCCTCGCGACGCCTCAAGCTTGACTGACTCATTCACCCACATCTTACCTTACGCAACACACTCGATAGTCACATGACAAAACAATGGAACCGGCCTAGAGATGTTTACACAAAAATATACCAATGAATAAGGGAATAACAGGGAAAATAGGTGATAATTGAAGGGGGTGGGGGAGGGGGGGGGGTTTTGTCAGATGTGGAATAGTGATAGGAGGTATGGAAGGGAATTATCTCACTTAATAACCATTTAACTCGTTTTAAGTACTACTGGGGCCTTTTAAATAATTTTTTAGGCCTTACCTCTTAAGAGGGTCCTTGCCCTTGCCTACCAAAACCTCTTATGAGTGTTCTCGCCATTCCCGGGTTAAACTCCGTGTGTCCAGGCATTTTGACTCCAACGTCCCTTTGAATTTGGCTCTGTCACTCTTTTAACTTTCGGGGAGACACTCGTTACAGGCAACCTGTCTTTTGTTTCCTCCATACACCTTGAAAATATAAAAGGAGTACACACAATACATATTATCTTTTAGATAGCTAACCGGGTCAAGTTAGATAAATGGGCGATGGTACAGTGCAAAAGAGAATATAATGAAAAACAGAAAATAAAATTAGGTGAGAAAAAACAAGCAGACAATAGATGGAAGAACAAGGGTAAAAAGTGAAGAGATACCAAGACAAAAATTACCTACAAGAACATTAATTCTCTCAATACCAGTGACGTCTTTTATATGGGATTTCAAAAAGTGTTTATGAAGCTTAGGAAGGATATATGCTAGCTAATATGATTAATTGAGATAGTCTGCAGCCTCTTAATTGGAAGACGTCCTTCCTAAGCTGAATCAAATCGTCTAATGGTTGTCAGAATATAATGAAAAAGACGTCACCTAATGGGTTAAGAAGCAAATACAAATGAAGTTGAGAACAAGAGGGATCGGAAAGGCGTTGTATAAGAGGATAAATAATGCCTTAAAATAATACAAACATTATCTCTATGACAGGTTATGGTGAGAGTTAGGGGGAGATATGTTCTTTACTGTTATCAGTAGCTAGTTATTACAATAATACAAACATTATCTCTAGGACAGGTTATGGTGAGAGTTAGGGGGAGATATGTTCTTTACTGTTATCAGTAGCTAGTTATTACAATTATACAAACATTATCTCTATGACAGGTTATGGTGAGAGTTAGGGGGAGATATGTTCTTTACTGTTATCAGTAGCTAGTTATTACAATAATACAAACATTATCTCTAGGACAGGTTATGGTGAGAGTTAGGGGGAGATATGTTCTTTACTGTTATCAGTAGCTAGTTATTACAATTATACAAACATTATCTCTATGACAGGTTATGGTGAAAGTTAGGGGGAGATATGTTCTTTACTGTTATCAGTAGCTAGTTATTACAATTATACAAACATTATCTCTATGACAGGTTATGGTGAGAGTTAGGGGGAGATATGTTCTTTTACTGTTATCAGTAGCTAGTTATTACAATAATACAAACATTATCTCTAGGACAGGTTATGGTGAGAGTTAGGGGGAGATATGTTCTTTACTGTTATCAGTAGCTAGTTATTACAATTATACAAACATTATCTCTATGACAGGTTATGGTGAGAGTTAGGGGGAGATATGTTCTTTACTGTTATCAGTAGCTAGTTATTACAATTATACAAACATTATCTCTATGACAGGGTATGGTGGAGAGTTAGGGGGAGATATGTTCTTTACTGTTATCAGTAGCTAGTTATTACAATTATACAAACATTATCTCTATGACAGGTTATGGTGAGAGTTAGGGGGAGATATGTTCTTTACTGTTATCAGTAGCTAGTTATTACAATTATACAAACATTATCTCTATGACAGGTTATGGTGAGAGTTAGGGGGAGATATGTTCTTTACTGTTATCAGTAGCTAGTTATTACAATTATACAAACATTATCTCTATGACAGGTTATGGTGAGAGTTAGGGGGAGATATGTTCTTTACTGTTATCAGTAGCTAGTTATTACAATAATACAAAACATTATCTCTATGACAGGTTATGGTGAGAGTTAGGGGGAGATATGTTCTTTACTGTTATCAGTAGCTAGTTATTACAATAATACAAACATTATCTCTATGACAGGTTATGGTGAGAATTAGTGGGAAATATGTTCTTTACTGTTATCAGTAGCTAGTTATTACAATAATACAAACATTATCTCTATGACAGGTTATGGTGAGAATTAGTGGGAAATATGTTCTTTACTGTTATCAGTAGCTAGTTATTACAATAATACAAACATTATCTCTATGACAGGTTATGGTGAGAATTAGTGGGAAATATGTTCTTTACTGTTATCAGTAGCTAGTTATTACAATAATACAAACATTATCTCTATGACAGGTTATGGTGAGAATTAGTGGGAAATATGTTCTTTACTGTTATCAGTACTTCAAAGTTTACTTCTCATTCTATTTAAAATACACACATTTTTCCCAGGTGGACCAAAATTCTCCTGTTCTAATCTGATTTGGCACAATGATTATGTCATGTATCAAGCAACATCATGTTATCTGCATACTTTGTAATTTATTTTATTAAGATAATGAATGTAATCCTATGATGCAAATATTTTGTGATATGCGATAGTCGCTATATATAGACTGTACCACAGTATGTAAATCTTAGGGTCAATTGTTGAACAAAGCGATATAGTGTGTGTTCCATCCAACATGGTTAATTGGTGGGGTGGTAGTAGTGTGTGTTTATGAAGAGAGAGAGAGAGAGAGAGAGAGAGAGAGAGTACCCGTCTTAATTATAATATAGACTTTATAATGCGCTCTCAGATCAAACCCTTTCCCCCTACTTATCTATCTACCTGTCCGTAAAACACCTTGTATAGTTATAAACTCGCACAACAATAAATACACAAACATTCAACACTTCACAAAACATCCACACAAGTATAGATGGCATCTCGCAATATGTTCTGTGTCTGATTGTCTGTCCGTCTGTTGGTGGATTAACTGACATAATGATGGATACACACGCACACACACACATTTACACACACACACACACACACAGTTAACAACCATAGTAGCTTATAGTGTTAGTGTTGTTGTTCCGGCCGCCAGTATTGTGTCGATTGTTAGTCAATATTTGGTGCACACACACACACACACACACACGTCCTTCGACCTTCACGAGGGACGGACGTATATTTTAGGCGCTCCAGGGCCGCCGAGGGTCAATTGTCGACCCTTTTGCTTTCTCTCTCTAAGGTAAGCTAAGCTAGAACCAGTTATAAGTACCACCAAAGCAACTTAGAATCAAGTGCTCCTGAATTAGAAAACCACCACAATTCTTAAGAAGAATTGTCAACAACCAGTGAAAAAGTGGCAGTGAGATTGGTGAAAAGTGGTGAACCCATGGTGTCAGTGTGGCTTTCCTCAGTAAACAAAATGACAGTGACGTATGACCGTACCTCCCTTTTTCGGCTGAAAAAGGGGAATGGATACCCAGACAGAAGTTATCACAAAATGAATAGCTCTAAAAAAAAATCATGCCAGAGGACCCAAGAAAAACCTATCCCAAGAAAAACAAATCGAAAGAATAATCAGTGTTAGAAGAAGAAAATCAAAACCAAAAATGATCAAGCCACACCAACACACAGAAGTACCAAGACAATGGTACGACCTGCCGACACTCCTGCTATCAAACGTCACCTCACTCAACAACAAGCTGGAGGAACTCATCATCACAACACGGTCAGTATATAGCAAAGTTATAGCCATCACTGAGGCCTGGCAAATTACCCCCGAGATTTGCACCATAGAGAATCACCACCTGTTTTCCCACCTACGAACCAATAAACGTGAAGGAGGTGTTGCCCTTTTTTGCCACCAGGACCTATGCCCCACACAACTAAAGAATAATGTTCATGACACATTCGAAGCACTTTGGGTTTTGTTACACCAAAACACAGCCCTAGATAGGCATCCTCCATAATTTACTGTGTAGTGTATCACCCCTCATGGTCACCCTCCAAGGATCTCCTATTACAGCACCTCACGGACACCTCTGACTCCCTCAGGACAACCTACCCCAGTGCTAAAATTGTAGTTTCTGGCGACTTCAATGCAGTTGATACCACTCATTTTCAAGAACAACTCCACCTCACTCAAGTAGTTAATTTTGCAACACATGGCAACAAAACTCTCGACCTCATTCTCACGGACATGACTGACATGTACCAGACTCCAACAGCTCTAGCGCCATTTGGTAGAAGTCCTCACAAATCAGTCCGGTGGTCATCAGTCCCCACCACTACCCCTCCACCAGCCCTTGACACCAAGATTTATCGCCCTCTAACCGACTCTGGTATCACGAATTTTGGGCAATGGATCACAAGTCATCCCTGGCAGGAGGTACTAAGACCAGATGACGTGGGCACCAAATGGGAACATTTCAGAAACACCATCAACCAGGCATATGAACAATCTTTCCCAACAAAAACTTTGAAAATCAATCCAAATGATGCACCTTGGATCTCGCATCGCATCAACAGACTCTTCCAACAGAGAAACCTGGCCCTAGAACATCAAGATATGAACCTCTACAGAAAACTTCGCAACAAAGTCATCCATGAAATACGTAAAACAAAGAAACCCTACTATCGCAACAAATTGCAACTACTGAAGGATGCCAATATTGGTAAATGGTACGACGACGGTATAAAAAAGCTTACCAGAATCTCAAAGCAGAAACCTCTATCACTTCCCTGTGTGAATCACCTAACCAATGAAAATGCCGGCAACGAAATAAATAAAACTGTCGCCGCTATCTGTAAACATCTACCGGCACTACAAACGGAGAAACTTCCTACCTACCTCCCCTCCCCTACCCTCCCTGAATCCGTGGAAGAGTATCAAGTTTCAAACCGCTTACAAAATCTTCAAGCCAAGCGGGCAGTCACGCCAAAGGATATACCAGCAAGAATCTACATGGAATTCGCATGTGAAATTGCCAAGCCTATAACCTCCATCATAAATGCATCGCTCGCGCAAAGTAAGTTCCCAGCTGAATGGAAAATATCCTATGTCACTCCACTACCAAAAAACACAAACCCAGTAACCCTTGACAATTTGCACCCAATTGTCAAAACTCCTATCCCCAGTCTAATTTGTGAAAGCTTCGTATTTGACTGGACCTACGATGACATAGCAACATCTATTGACCCACAACAATTCGGTAATGTGAACTCCTCCTCCACAACTCATTGCCTGGTCAATTTGCTTGACTTCATTTAACACAACCTGGAAAAAAGAGAAACTTCAGTTGCCTTAACTTTCCTAGATTTCAGTAAGGCTTTTGATCTATTCAACCACAACATTGTCATAAAAAAGGCAACGGAGCTCGGATTACGACCCTCCCTCGTTTCATGGCTGGCGAACTTTCTCAGTCCCTGTGTGGTTAAAAGGCACAGTATCCTCCCAACTCCCTCTGATCTGTGGGGTCCCACAGGGTACCAAAATGGGCCCATTTGTCTATCTCATGTTAACGATGCAATGCGAAACACAGATGCACACTGGAATTACGTGGATGGCTCAACAATTGCAGTGAGCATAGACAACACTTCACCTGACTTCAGCGTACTTCAGGATATTGTCAACCAACTTCAGGCCTGGACTTCAGCCAACGACGTCACCATAAATATTGCCAAAACAGTAGTGATGCACATCAGCGTGGGTTCAGACATCATCAACCCCCCTCTCATCACCCTCGGATCCAGCGCTCTACAGGTAGTAAACAATTTCAAACTATTTGGTGTCATCATAGACGACAATCTAAATTGGAAACTCCATGCCAGTAGTGTAGTCAAAATTTGTGGCTATAAACTCTACCTCCCTCGCCGTCTTAAGTCGGTAGGCGCTCCCTCACACGACCTCTCATCCATATACAAGTTGTTCATTTTCTCCAAACTCACTTATGCCTGCCCAGCATGGACCTCATCACTAACAGCAATACAGAAAGAACAACTCGAAAAAGTGCAGGAAAGAGCTTGCAGGATCATTCAAGGACTCTCGTACACACACTACCCCGAAGCGCTACGGTTCCTGGGGTTAGAAACGCTATCAAGCCGATAACGGAACCTAACTCTGAAGTTCGGTCAAAAGCTAGTCACCAACCCACATCACCGAAACATGCTTTCACCCCCAGCGCCCCCTCCCAGGGGAGCTACCAGGCATCACAATGCCATCAGCCCTATACATGCAAGGACATCAAGATATCAAGCAAGCCCCATCCCCTATATTGTGAACCTAATTAACCAACAGAAAGACAGGTCATAAACAATCACTAGTGTGCGACTAATCATATATCACGTTAAGTGTCAAACAGACCAACACAGTGGGAAGGCAGTACACGAGCTCTTTTTCCGTCAACTTTCACTGGCAAAGCTACCTTTGGTAAAGTCTCCGCTCCTAACGCAAATTAGCCTTAAAACATGTCTGGTTAGATCTATATAAACGAGTAAACAATAAAAAAGAAATAATAATTAATAAATACATTATATAATAAATAATTTAACAAATATACTTGCTCCCGAAAAATGCCGGGAAACGCGCTCGTGTAAACACCAGCTTTCTAAAATACGGTGAACCGGAAAAAAAGTCATACGTAATCAAAGTCATACGAGATATGTCATCTCTATCCTAGATTAACAAGTAAATCAACTCACAAGCTTTCAGAGAAAACTTGTAAAATGTACCATTATCATCTCGACTTGAAAATCATCAGCTAACGAAGTACATAATATCTAACTGACCAACATTTAATACCAGTAGCTCTTGTGCAATCTCTTACTTTGGTCCATATTGTATTGTAAGTTAATATAAGTTAGAGTTAAGCAACAAACTGTTCCTTTGTACATTTTCAGCCAATGGCTGCAACTATCAATAAACCATGTATTATTATTTATTATTATTACACACACACACACACTTAACCCTTAAAAAGCGGCTCACCACATAAGTCGAGTTGAAAAAACTGGCAAAAAACGGGTGAAAAAAGGGGGGAAATCGAGTGAAAATGGGAGGGATAGTAATGATCCATACGTCCGACATCTGTGGCCTCCCGGCCCACACTAACTCCAGTTCCGCCACCGCGCGTGTGGATGACAGTGTAACCAATAGTTCGCTAAAAGTGAGCAAGGTAGCAAAATCAGCTAAACTTCCATCTTCGAGGTAACACTGTCAGTGTTCCACGAGCGCTACGTAGCTGTATATGGCGTCATTGTGTAGCGATTTCCACCTAGTTTTCGGCGCAATACAGTTCCTTTCATACTGATGGTTGATATAGCAGTCAGAACGGCCCAGAAAGGCCCAAAACGGCAACAGAGCACCCGCTAGAGGAGGGTTAACAACCGTAGTAACTTCTAGTGTTAGAATTGCTCCGGCCGCCGCCAGTGTTGTGTTGATTGTTAGTCAATATTTGGTGCACACACACACACACCCACACACACACACACAGCCCGTAGCCTAGTAGGTAGAGCTCTCGTCTCACACACGAGGGGTCGGGGGTTCAATCCCCGGCCAGGCGGAGACAAATTGGGCTTGTCTCCTTTCATGTGTTAGCCTCAGTTCACCTAGCTGTAAATAGGTACCTGGAATAAGTGGACGACGTTGTGACGTCCAATCTGGGGTTGGCAAAAATGGTACAAGGCGAGATGGGTATCATATGGTTCACCTAAGCTGATGGCTACCTAAGCCTTCGGGCGAGACGATACCGTCTATAGTGAGAATGGTACCATACAGATCCACCCTAAGCCTTCGTTTCCGATGTCGCCAATTGGCTAAATACAGACTACACACACATCCACAGCCATTCCAACAATACATAAAACACTTAACATGCATTTCACGCAATACATTCCCAGTTAAGGAGGCGCGATAATAATGAGCTTAGCTCGCATTGCGTGGATTCCCCTTGACGAACAAGTAACTGAGTAACTGAGTAACACACACACAGCCCGTAGCCTAGTTGTAGAGCTCTCGTCTCACACACGAGGGGACGGGGGTTCAATCCCCGGCCGGGCGGAGACAAATTGGGCTTGTCTCCTTTCATGTGTTAGCCTCAGTTCACCTAGCTGTAAATAGGTACCTGGAATAAGTGGACGACGTTGTGACGTCCCATCTGTGGTTGGCAGAAATGGTACAAGGCGAGATGGGTATCATATGGTTCACCTAAGCTGATGGCTACCTAAGCCTTCGGGCGAGACGGTACCGTCTATAGTGAGAATGGTACCGTACAGATCCACCCTAAGCCTTCGTTTCCGATGTCGCCAATTGGCTAAAATACAGACTACACACACATCCACAGCCATTCCAACAATTCATAAAACACTTAACATGCATTTCACGCAATACACTCCCAGTTAAGGAGGCACGATAATAATGAGCTTAGCTCTCATTGCGTGGATTCCCCTTGACGAACAAGTAACTGAGTAACTGAGTAACTGAGTAACACACACACATAACAACCATAGTAACATATAGTGTTAGTATTGTTGTTCCGGCCACACACACACACACACATACACACACACACACACACACACACACACATAACAACCATAGTAACTTATAGTGTCAGTATTGTTGTTCCGGCCACACACACACAAACACACACACACACACACACACACATAACAACCATAGTAACTTATAGTGTCAGTATTGTTGTTCCGGCCGCCAGTGTTGTGCTGATTGTTAGTCAATATATGGTGCAGGTTGATTGTTGCTGTTTGTTGCCTCAGATATACATGGCCAGGAATATGAGTAACATTGAGAAAAAGGGAAGATGGAGGAGAGAGGAAGAACATATAAGACAAGAATGAAGTGATCCGAGTGTTGGACACTTGCAAACAAGGGTGAATAGGAGATAAAGTAGAACACAAATTAATACCTTATGAAGAGAATACCTATACAGGGAAAAGATAATTATTGATGTGGACAGTGAAAACAATACAAAACCAATGCAGCAGAGGAGTGAATTAAGAAAAAAATAAAAACAGGAATACTGAATCAGAGAGAGAGCGAGAGAGACACAGCATCCCAGTAATCGGATTCCCTCCACTATTCTTTCACTCTTGTATTATATTTCGCACCTCACCTCACACCAACCTTTGTACCAATGTGTTCATGTTGTTTATAAAGGTTCTTGGAAGTTTGAGTTGATTATATATAATTACTCTTTGCTTGTTATACTATGACAGTATATATTCACCAGATTGTATTTACCTACATTTCTACATCCAGTACATTCCTCTTTCCCTCTGTATATTGTTTCATATCTATCTACCACTTCCCATTGTGGACCAAACTTTTACATTCATAATGGTTGTGCCTAACATAAATTACTTCAGGACCAGATCATTACTTTCAGGTCAGGGATATTTGTTATGAATGATTGGCTTGTGAGCAGTGCGAAATTGTATTCACTATACCAAAAGTTGCTGTTAAAGAATTATAGTATTTGTTGGGGTGTTAGTTGTGGGTGTGTGATGTGTAATGGTAGTGGTGGCGGTGATGAACATTATGATGATGTCAATGATTATGATGGTACTGATGATACACTCATATAATATATATCTTAACCCCTAAAAGTCGGCGCGCAACTTAAGTCGAGTTAAATAAAGCTGGACTATGTGGCGGCGCTCGACATAGGTCGAGTGGCAATTTCAGCACGTAATGTTGCTGAGAGAGAGAGACAAGTGGTGGCAGGAGAGTAGCGAGTGTATGACTGCTCCAGACCACCGCGGCGAACCTACTGACACGAATCTCACCTCCCTCCTACCTCTCTCACTCGCTATATACGGAATTGTATCGGGAAAGTGGCTAATTACATGCTTTTTGCACTCACGTTGCACGGTTATTGCAAGAAAACTAGCCATCATAAAAGGATCGTTATGGTGTCATTCGAAAGCTCTGTTTATGCCCTTTCAGGGATAGATACTTGTTTTACGTTCTGGGTCTTATTTAGGCATGAAAATGATCACGTAAACAGCCCTATTTTGGCTAAAAACACCCCGCTGGGCGGTACATATAAATAAACCGCATAGGCCGCTCGTAAAGGGTTAATGGTCTGTACTACATGCCCGCTATATGGTGGCACTAAAGGTGTTGTTCGTGTAATTAAAACACACACTTGATACGAAAACAAACCACCATAATTAATATAATTTATTCTTAAGCAGGTCTATTCCCGCTTCGCAGATAAGATCAATTATTATATATTCACGTATCCTACTGGGATGTCTTAAAGCCTCAATTACTGATATGAAATTAATGTAACTAATCATTACTGCATAACTAACGCAGTCAATGACCGGTGGTAAATTATTGTGTACACAGTAGGTTATTATTCATGTCACATTAGAAAACATAATTTTTGTCATGGTAGATATCAAAATGGTATGTGATAAAACAAATGATAGTAAATTAAGTAAATGTTAATATCGCTTTCTCCATAATAAACATAACCAATTTGGCACACCAACCCAATAACAAACGTTAGCCCAGATATCTGTGTGATTATCTTTACAGTGTCCGTGGGGTCCGTTCAGTACAGACAGTCCTTGATATTATTATAGCGGGAACACGATAACCTTAACCTTAATGGTCACTTGGATAGTTCGTACATACAGTATACTAACACAAAACCCATAATACGACACTTTGACCTACTGTAACCCAATTAAAACTTCACTAATCCATTTCATATCTCTTTATATATGAAACATATACGCATACTAAAGTTAATTGGTCCCGTACTGTATACAATAGTGCACGGAACTGTGTGCCAATGTGCACGATAATGCATATACAGACATACTCAGACACACTCACATACATAACTGCCACGAACCAAATCACTTCACTACAACTCTTACGCACTCAGTAAAAGAGAGTAAAGTTTGTTAAAAATATGAGTAAAAAGAAGTCAATAATACTTACAATCAATTGATTTAGGATAAAAACAAATGTAGTACGAATACCATGAAGTGTACCTACAGAAGGTGGAAGGATGGGCACTGAGTACGAATTATGTTTCAATTGGCTTCGACATTCTTCTTCCGGGGAAAAAGGGACGCTAAATGGATATGTCAAAAACATTCAACTCAACGACCAGCAAGCCCACTGTTGCTGCAATGTAACAGAACTACAGTCAACAATAGTAGGTTACATACAAATTTACGTTTTCCTTAATACACTTCATGCAACTACATATTTATGATTGTCTATCATAATATCAGCCATATAGCACAGTATATTTCAATAATCAAGAACGTCATTTGTGATGACGTTAACGAAGGAATAATATTATAAAAACTATTTATAGCCTACTGTCACCGCATAAAAAACAGTAGTAAAGGAAGATATTAACACGTTAGTGTACACATTCATACAATCGTTCTCTACAACTGTTGTCAACTCACCGACAGGCAAACAGACGCTAAGGAGTGAAAACAATACCATGTATTTCACGCATTCTTGCAAACGTTCAACGATTTTATTCAGTTTTGAAGGTATCTATGAATCGAAGGGGTAGAGATTAAATGTAATTAGGACTTAGCATGGAAAACGGATTTCATTATTTATTACTACACACGGTGGGAAGCTTGTAAGCACCAATCTTGGTTTACTCACGCTTGGTCTACTGCTGACCCTAATAAAGAGGAAGCATTCAAACGGTACCGTCGCCTTCAAACTCAAGAATCTCATACTTCCTACGTTTCTGCCCGGAATCAAGCCTCGCTAAACATTCTTTTATCAATAATATATGCACTGAACTATCCATCTGTAGCTCTTCCCAAGCCTTCTGGTATCTAGCCAAAAACCTCTCCAACAATTTGTCTTCGTCTTTCCCTCCTCTTTTCCACTCTGAAGACACTACCGTCACCTCTTCCTCTGACAAAGATGAAGTCTTTGTTAACACTTGCTAAAAACTCCACTTTGGATGATTCCAATGTTATTCCTCCCTCTCCACTCCTTGTTCTCCTACTTATTCCTAACATCATAATTTCTTCCAAGGATGTACTTTCCACCCTCTCTGGGCTTAATACTAATAATACGTATGGAATGGACAGTGTTCCTCCTATTTTACTAAAAAACTGTGCTTCCATGCTGACTCCCTGCCTAGGCAAACTCTTCCGTCTCTGTCTCACCTCAAACATCTTCCCTTTTTGCTGGAAGTTGCTCTCATTCAACCTGTCCCAAAGAAGGGTGACCACTCTCCACCCTCCAACTATCATCCAATTGCTCTCATTTCTTGCATCTCTAAAGTTTTTGAAACTGTTCTTACCTCAACATTTCTTATGCATTTATCTTCCCATAACCTACTCTCAGACCGGCAGTATGGCTTCCTTAAGGGCCGCTCTTCGGGAGATCTTTTCTTATCTTATTAACTCTTGATCATCCTCCATTTGGGACTTCAATGAGCATTTGTTTGTTGCACTAGACATATTAAAGGCCTTCGATAGAATCTGGCACAAATCCCTTATTTCCAAACTACCCTCCTACGGGTTCTATCTCTCCATCTGTGCCTTTGTCTCTAATTTCCTTTCCGGCCATTCCATAGTTGTGGTTGTGGACGGCCACCGTTCACTTCCTCAACCTATCTACTCCGGTGTTCCTCAGGGTTCTGTCCTATCTCCAATGTTCTTCCTATTATTCATTAACGACCTTCTCAACTGCACCTCCAGCCCCATTCACTCATATGCTGACAACTCTACATTACACTATTCAACTCGCTTTCCACAACACCATTCAAAGCAGGAACTCCAAAACTTAAGTAAGGAGGCCATAAAACACCTATCTTCTGATCTCTCTACTATCTCTAATTGGGGCAGAGCAAACTCAATTTCTCCATCTGTCTACTCCTCGCCCCCTTCCAGAAAACTATGACCTACTCTTCAACAACATACAAATTAAACCTTCATCTTCTCTTAATATTATTGGTGTCTCTTTTTCTTCTGATCTCTCTTGGAAAGGTAATTTTACTACTCTTGCTAAAACATCTTCTCAGAAACTGTGTGTGCTCAACCGCCTGCAGGGTTTCTTTACCCCTGCACAGCTTCTTGCTCTGTACAGGGGCACAGTGCGTTCATGTACTGTATTGAGTATTGTTCATTCGTGTGGGGAGGATCATCTCACACAGCACTTCTAGACAAAGAAGAAAAGAAAGCCTTCCGTCTCATTAACTCACGTTCACTCACCAATTATCTGCATCTCTTTCACTATTCTACCGCTATTAAAATTATAGGTTTGAGTCCCGAAGGGAAGAAGGAAAACCTAATATTTAGTAGTGGCCCCGTAATCATTGACGATGCGCCATATAAAGATAATGGCCAATCTTTGAACCCGAGGCTCGCCGTTCAAACGACCCGCCTAAGAGAGTACAATTATACGATTGCCTAACATCGTGAGTGAAGCGCTCTTAAATATAACAAAACCACTCACAGACTCCTCCTTATGATGTGGGTACCACTACTAGAAAAAAACAATAGAAAATAAACATTTTAAAACATTAAACATGATCTAGCAGATTGCGCTTCTCATGCCTCTGCTGCTATTCTGCGCGTCATCCAGTTCTTATCTGGACGCATATGTCCTTCACTGATATATCAAGACTTTCTAAAATACCGCAGATGAATGGGAAGGGGATGGTGGGAGGGACGAGATCGTCAATGATTCCGGGGCCACTACTAAATATTAGGTTTTACTTCTTCCCTTCGAGACTCAAACATATAATTTATTAGTTGCCCCTTCATCATTGACGATACGCCTGATGTCACAAGTCTGGAGATGGACATTCATCGAGAATATCAGAACCACTAATAAATTACTAAGGTCAATGCAAGAACACACAACAAAATCAATGTTTAATAGAAAATTAGAACAGAGGTTACAGGCGGCGTTTATTAAGGGTTAGCTTGTGTGTTTAACCTGACGTTTGATATAACAGTAGGAAACAACACTCATAAACTATACATTTAGCATATGATAAATAATCAATATTTTTTCATGGAAAATATTGATAAAATACGATAACTGATTATATAATCATTCGTAATCAGGTACTCTATTACGAAATAGTTTGTACTATGCACTTATAGATAATTCTTGAAAATTAATAATTACAAAAAAAGTACTGTTATTGCCAAAACTAAAGTACTAACAACAGTTTTACCTGACTAGACTGGCTTAAGTCCTAGGAATGGGTTATCTCATGAGCCTTATCTTACATATCCAGTGTATCACATAGGTGGCAGATAGGAGGTCTTAGATAGAACACTCCTCCCCCCCCCCCCCCTTCTTTGCACAAGGAAACAGCTTAAAACTAGACTTTCTGCCTAAAAGGTATACATTGTCAATTAGGTTTAATGAGATTCACGGACAGGTAACGCATGATAAATGTATGATTAGGCAACCACAAGTTGGTCTTTTACATACCATCTAGGGAGTAATTCAAAAGAAATCGGAGCGAAGCTGCCCTTTTTCTAATATCGTGTGCCTGCCCAAGAGCACCCAGGTTACTTTCCCTGATAACTTGAACAATTAAAGCTGCCAACTTCTGTTTCTGAAGGAGTTTACCTGTCTGCGAGACCCAGAGGGATCCGGCCTGAGCTGCTCGAGATTCCTGCTTATAAGTAATCAGTGCTTTCACCGGACAAAGTAGGTGGTGTTTATCGCCGTGCTTGAGTACTGGGACTTCAAACTCAGAGAACACATGATTAGCATGTTCGTTTTTAGCCACAAAATTAGGACTAGGAGCTATATGGATACTCATATCACGCCTAGAGAACCGTAGGAAAGATGGTTCAGAACTCATTGCAGCCAACTCAGAAACCCTGTTACCCGTGGCCAGGGCCAGGGCCAGGGCCATAAAAAACAACCTTCTTTAACTTTAACTTGCATGCAGGATTACGACAATACCTATGGGAGTGAAGCCTATTGGGGGCTAAATCAAGGGACCAGGTGGGCATGAGTTGGCGCGGTGGGGGATGAAGCTTGAAGCATGCACGCATGAACCCCTTCTCCTTCGCCTCAGGTATGGAAAGACCAGTTAAGTCGAAAAAAGGCATCCGAATAGCCGTGAGGTGATTCCTTAATGTGGTCACTGACAATGAACGCTGTTCGAAGAGGTAATTTAAATATTTAAATATAAAGGCCATTGAGGGCTGCTGTTGGTCAGTTTCTACGATCCAGGTAGTAAATGCCTTCCAATGTGATTGGTACTGTCTTTGTGTTGACGGGGTATATTGATTAATCAACTTGTGAGTCACACTGTCCCCAAACGGTGCTAACCACTTGGCCTTTTGGATGTCCACAAGGCAAAAGTCAGCAAGGTCTTGAGGTTTCCAATTCTGTCTAAATGGAAGTACGAAATCGGGAGTGACACCGGGTTCTCGCACCACGTCTTCAATTGGTTGTACCACACTTGGGCCGGCCACAGAGGCGAGATAATCGAGACCATGCCCCGATAATCCCGTAGTTTGTGAACTACTTTGCACATTAACCCATTACCGACGGTGACCGTCATATGACGGGAGAGAGAATATTGGCCACCCCTGCGGTGCCCTTCACATGAAGGGCACCATTTTGAGAACGTTATGAGCTCTGAGAGAGAGTCCGCGCGTTGAGAGGACGATATGTGGACTCTGACTGCTCTGCACCACCACTGGGCCGTGTCTGGGACCACCGCCGTCTCCCCACCATCGCCCGTCCTCGCGAGACAAGGAAAAACCTACGAAAATCGCCTTATTTTAGGGTATTTTCACGTCCGGTAACGCGATCGATACAAGATAACCTGTGGTCGTACAAGGATGATTAAGGTGTCATTGGGTAGCTCTATTATCGCCCATTCACGGATATATAATTGTATTACGCTCTGGCTCTTGTTTATGCATGAAAAAAACATGGAATGAAGCTCGTTTTCGGTAAATATACCCGCCCAGCAGCACGTCATGTCAACAAACATGCCCGTCATTAAGGGGTTAAGGATGCATCTGGAGGTGGAAACAGATAAATGGAGCTCCATTTGTTCCAGTCTACCAGAAATGCATCCGGTCCTCCCGCCGGAGTTTGGCTCCGGTGTGTGTGAAATGAGGCAACTTGTGAGTCGCCTCTGACGCGAACAAGTCCACTTGTGGAAGGTATGGCTCTGCGATCATCTCTTGAAAGACGGTTTGCTTGAGAGACCATTCTACTAGAGTGTTCTGTCGCCGAGACAGAGCGTCTGCCCAGACATTTGCCATGCCGGGCAGATATGTTGCGTGAAGATAAATATCTAGCCTTGCAGCTAGCCAAAAGATCTTTTCCGACAAACCTTGTAACACTTGAGATCTCACTGACCCTTGCTTCTGAATGCATGTGAGTGCAGTCAGATTGTTAATCCTGAAGACCAAGGACTTTCCTGCCAGGGTTGAGCCATATGCTCCTTTAAGAAAAACAGGGGGACTAATAACTCTTTGGCATTTATGTGAAAGTGATTGTACCTAGACCATAGACCCTGACCTTGATGGCCCAAGTTTGACTGATGCCCCCATCCCAGGGTACCTGACGCGTCTGTGTCGTTCCAGACCGTTGAAGGAGGTGTTGTCCATGTCAATGAGGAGTACAATACTTATGGCTTCGCCCAAGATGCCAGTAGGTTGTGGATTAATTTCGGGATTCGCCATAGCATTTCCGCTGGCAACAGCGGAAAGCACTTGTTTCCCTCCAAAATAAGCCTTTTGACGTTCAGACGACCTAACGGAACCGTTAACCTTATCAAGTTGAGTGACCCCACCAGAGACTCCCAAATTCTCCTCATGGTGGTCAGAGAATGGAGAAACCGAAAGAGTTTCTTGCAAAATCTCTGACGGTTGTCCACACTCCGACTCAGAGAGAATAACTCGGTGTCCCTGAGTAGACCCACCCACTGGATGGTCGTTGTGGGGTTCAAGTTGGACTTCGCCAAGTTTACTTTAAATCCCAGGGCAGTGACATGAAACATAACCTGCTGCACATGTTGAAGGCAAGCAATTTCGGAATGAGCTACAACTAACCAATCGTCTAGGTACCATAACACCATGCTCCCTTGTTTGAGCAATGGTAGCAAAGCCTGTCGGACTAACTTTGTGAAAATAAGGGGTGCTAGATTGAGACCAAAGGGCATCCTTTGAAATGCAAACATCTGATTCCCTTGGTGCAGGGCCAGGTACTTTTGAAATCGTTTGTTTATAGAGACGTGCCAGTAGGTATCTGTCAGAACTATGGAACACATCCAACCTTGCGGCGGCAGTGTCAGACTGATCTGATTCACAGTCATCATCCAGAACGACTGATTGTGAATGAAAAGGTTCAGAGAAGACAATTCGATGACCGGTCTCATCTGAACACTGTCCCTTTTTGGCACCAGGAATATTCGGGAAGTGAATACGGGCTTAGTTGGCGAAACGAGGACAATGATCTGCTTTAGAGCCATCTCCCGGATGACAGATCCCACCTCTAAAGAAACATGATTGAACTCTTGGGGAATACGTAAATAGGGTCGCCAGGACTATCTCTACGAGAGACCCTTGCGGGCCACTGTCCTTGACCATGTATTTCGGGGCCATGCCCGGTAATGCCCCTTTCCCACTGGTGAGACAAGTCACGATTTTCGTCGCCGATGACTTAGTTTTGTCAAATTCGCAAGAATACGTGCGACGTTCACGATTTTGACCGTTACAAACAGATGACAATTTATACTCAGCAAAGATGTCGCCGATGTTGGCGACGCAATCGCCGACCTTCTGTGACGTTATCGGCGAAGTGAGCGATGTTTCGCCGATGACCTCTGCGAGGCATGTCACATTTTCAAAAATATCTTGCAAAATCATGCGAGGATGAAAGAAAACTCGCTGTGTGTTCTGTGACGTCTTTGGCGATTCAAGCGATGGTTCGGCGTATTGAAACCTGGATGGGGGTAAACGTCTTAAAACCCCCAAAGTGCCAGGTCCGTATATATACGGACTAGGGTCTTGTCACGCCCAGTGCCAGGTCCGTATATATACGGACTCCCGAAAACAAATTGTAGCAGCTAAATGACTGCACCTATGGCTTTCATATTTCTACCACATGTACCTTACCCTTCTGGCTTATTGCCACCACCAACACAACCCCCTCCCCCAACCCACTCACTGACTATCAGAAAGAAAAAAAAGGAAAATATGTGGCGGCGTAACGACTGAACCAATCGGTTCCATATTTGTGTGACAAGTCCCCTACCCTTCTGTCGTCCCCCCACCACACCCCCACCTTCCTCCCACCACTCACTTCCAGCGTATCCGTACGAAGAAAAGGAAAAAAATAAAAATCTGTGGTGGCGAAACTACCTCACCAATCGGCTTCATATATGTAACACGAGTCAATTACCCGTCTACCTTCCCCCCACCATCCCCCAAATATGAAAACTAATGGGGTTAACCATGAGAAAGAAAGGGGATCAGAAAAATGACCCAAACACAAAAATATATATATTTTGGCTCGCTACCACTCACCAAGAAAATATTGAAACCTGGATGGGGGTTATAGATATTCGTTAGTTAGATGGTTCAGTGGACTGTATAATAATATCATATAATGGTATATATCACCTGAAGACTGGAACTAGTGCTGTAGAACTTAGTTGACCTGTTGAGCCGTGATGATGTTACAAGATGGTGTGTGAAACGTGGGGTGCTAATAGGATAGAGTTGATGAATAAAGAAGGGGGCCACTATACTTAATGATTGATGGGAATGATGATTAATTATCTATGGATTAGTATGGATAGAAGGAGAATTGATGAGCTAAGTACTATCACTAATGGGGCGAAATATGAGGTGAAACACGAGAGTGTAAGCAGACGATCGGGTAGTGGTGGCGGCTAGGGAGAGAGTGCAGGACCCTCACAATATTCGTGACAGGTCCGCCAATATCACGCATGCGCAAATGGGTAGGTATATATTTTCCCACCCAACTATAATCGCCTAAGTTCATAGGAATGATAGACTACCCAATATCCAATATAGAACATAATTATTAACTTCTTAATTATTCTATATAACCATTGATCCCACAAACTTAATACTAAATACCTAATGTAATACTTAACCCTTATTTAGCGGGTGGTAAGGTATTTTACCCTGTACCGCTCAGCGGGCATAATCCCGAATATTCGCTCAATTTCACTGGCCCTAGCGCCGTTACTATGGCTCCAATGCGAACGAAACTATCATTTTAGGAAAGAGCAACTCTTCGTCTCCCCATATAAGTTTATGAATGGATGTTATAAATGAGTGTGGAGGGTGGGAAGAGGTGAAGAAGAGGAGGTACTTTTTGGTCTATTTCCCGGGCGCGTTCGGTTGCGTTCGCTTTGGCCTGACTTCGGCCTCTCATGCGTCTACTATTCCTTCGGTAATCGGTCTTATTTTTCTCTTATTTCTCCTTATTCCTGTATTCTCTCTCTCTTTCTCTCTCTTTCTTTCTCTCTCTCTCTCTCACTCCTGTCTGTCTCTCTCTCTCTCTCTCTCTCTCTCTGGCTTGCTCGCTTTCCCTCTTTTGCGCGCTCTGTCTCTCTCTCTCTCTTCCTCATCTGTATATGTAATTCTCATTATTATTTTCTCTAATCTCTCTCACTCCTCCTGTCTGTCTGTCTCTCTGGCTCGCTCGCTTTCCCTCTCTTGTGCTCCCTTTCTTCCTCATCCGTATTATGTATTTCTCATTATTATTTTCTCTAACTAATCCCTCTATTTCATGTATTTGCTTGTAATATTTCTGTATTATTATATCTTTTTCACTCTGTCTTCAGTTCAGTTTCTGTATTCTCTCTATACGGTGGGAACGGTATTTCGTATGAGGGATGTGCTGCACAAATATTCAATCTTTCGTTGTTTGGTTGTTTGTATTACCGTAAGAAATTTACTGAACGCCTGCAAATAATACGCTATAAAATGCTTGCAATCAAATTCTCAAGCAATTTCAAGGTCACATACAATTATAAATGTAGGCTATAGGTAGACCCAGAGAGGAAGAGACAAGAGAGAGAGAGTGTCGTGATAATATAACAATGTTACATATGTATCATATATTTATGAAAAAATAATATATACGGTAGGCCTACATCTGTTCCCCACAATCATATAATGCCAAGCACAAATATTCAATCTTTCATTGTTTGTATTACCGTAAGAAATTTACTGAACGCCTGCAAATAATACGCTATAAAATGCTTGCAATCTCTCTATTTTCTCTAATCTTTCTCACTCCTCCTCTCTCTCTCTCTGTCTCTCTCTCTGCCTCTTCCTCATCCGTATTATGTATTTCTCATTATTATTTTCTCTAACTAATCCCTCTATTTCATTTATTTGCTTGTAATATTTCTGTATTATTATATCTTTTTCACTCTTTCTTCAGTTCAGTTTCTGCATTCTTTCTCTCTCTCTCTCTCTGTTTCGCTTGCTTTGCAGGAATTTTGTTTTTGTTTTATATATAATATATAATAATTTACTTATCATTACTTACTATATCGTATAAACAATAGTAGGTAGCCAACTTACCATAATACCGATACACCAAACCGATCCGCATGCAGTTTTGATTATCACCTGTTTACTAAAGTGCCACCATTATCGATTTTCTTGGAGCCTACTCGAGCGGGAGGGTTACCAATTGAAGTTAAATCCGCTAGCATATATTGTTAGATGTAAGACATGATAAATACCACTAGAAATATGAATTGGCAAAATCCATATAATATCACTTCGAAATTGTTCTGAAATTTCAAAACAAAACCGCTAGTGTAAGTCATTGCTGCTAGATCGAAGTAAAGGTCTCTAGATCTAGCGGAAGTCGCTATACGTATTGGCAGTACTGCACACTTATTAATTTCATTCATTAATTTTCTATTGAGCTCGTCCTGGAATCTTTACGACTCAATCTTACGATTGCCGACGGCAATACGTTGTTGACATTGTTGTTGATGTTCCAGTGGAGGGATGAACAAAATATTTTCCTTGTCCAATAATATCTATTTCATAGTCCCACAGGACTTATTTTGATATATTTATCAAATTTATTGAACGCCTGAAAATAATACGCTATAAAATGCTTGCAATCAAACTTTCAAGCAATTACAAGGTCACATGCAATTATAAAAAGGTATATTGTAGACCACAATCTTCGCCAAGCTTCGTTGTTGCTTGTATTATCGTGAGAAATGTACCATACACCCTGGTTATCGTGAGAAATTTACCGAAGAACTGCAAATAATACGCTATAAAATGCTTGCAATCAAACTCTCAAGCAATTTCAATGTCACATGCAGTATAGGTAGACCCAGAGAGGAAGAGACAGACAGAGAGAGAGGGGAGATCAAAAACATCTGCTAGGTGTGATTTCATCTGGGAGGGAAGAGATTAGTTAGGGGCGTGCCCTGGCCTACATCAGACAAAGAGAGTACAAAGGAGTACAAACAAAGAGAGTGAGACAGAGAGAGAGAGAGAGAGAGTCGTGATTATATAAAAATGTTACATATGTATCATATATATGAAAACATAATATATACGGTAGGCCTACATCTGTTCCCCACAATCATATAATGCCAAGCACAGATATTCAATCTTTCGTTGTTTGTATTACCGTAAGAAATTTACCGAACGCCTGCAAATAATACGTTATAAAATGCAAAGCAAATTTCTCGTAGAGTGCAATTTTGAGGACGTAATGTGCTCTGAGAGAGAGCGGAGCGGTGATTAGGAGCATAAATTACCTCAAGACCGCTCGCCACACAGGGAATTATATATGGAAATTACCGTATTTTAGGGTTTTTGCACTCGTGTTGTACGATCGATCGTTGAAAGACAACCAGTGATCGGAGAAGGATGGTTCGGGTGTCATTGGAAAGCTCAATTTACGCACTTTCAGGGATACATACTTGAATTACGCTCTGGATCATGTTTATGCATGAAACAGAGCACGGAACAACCCCATTTAGGTTAAAAAAAAAAAACGCTGGGCGGCACAGTGAAATATACTCCACCAGCCGCTGGAAAGGTGATAAAATGCTTGCAATCACATTTTCAAGCAAATATAAAATATAAATTGTACTTACCAACACCCACACCAGTATGTTCTTCGTCAGGAACGTCTCCAATTTGCTCAAGGGTCTGTCCAATATCAACCACAACATCCACCCCACGCAAATTATGCTTGGGTGAAAGCCTATGATCGGGTTATTTTCGTCTTCCGAGTCATCCACACTACCAAAACTCTCACCCAGACCTTCGACGGTTTCATCCAACAGCTTATTAGAAAGTTCTGAAGAGTTCAGCATGATATCTAGTTCCTGGGTGGTAAGCCGGGCGTGGTTAGTAGGGTGGCGCGACGCACTAGGGATGGCGGCCACCGAATCGAACACGGGCAAATCTTGACCTTCCATTATGGCTGCTTGAGGGTCACTTAGTCATGGTCACGCAATGGGGATGTGTGGGTGGGCCCTTGTAGTACACCGCCTGACCACCAAGTTTCGCTTTCCACCTAAATTAGGGCGGGAATACGCCCACGGACTTAAGTCCGACCCCGCCATTTAGTCCAATTTTCTCGTATCGGACACGAACTCATTGCCACCCAAGATATGTCTGTGGTAGGTGAGAG
Organism: Paralithodes platypus; assembly: GCA_032716605.1. NCBI lineage: Eukaryota > Metazoa > Arthropoda > Malacostraca > Decapoda > Lithodidae > Paralithodes > Paralithodes platypus. The sequence goes on from CM064580.1 coordinate 8,069,357, forward strand.
TCCCTCCCACCAACCTGACGAGACGCAGACTTCCACCCAGTCAGACACCCAGTCTATGCCCTCGCCACCCCAGAAAACGCCGCCCAAGAAAACGCCGCCCATGAAAAAGCCTTCATCCAAGTCAGCGCCAAAACGGAAGCGGACCTACACCATCCTGCCGGAGAAGCAGGAAGTTACTGTGGCAGAGTGATACAGGGACCACGAGTTCCTGTACAACCGAAAACTCCGGGCGCACAGGGACAAGGACATGAGGGAGAAAACCATGTCAACGAAGGCCGCGTAGGAGAATGTGTCAGGTTGGTTGAGTGTATTTGTTATGTATAATTATTTGTATGTTAAGTGAAATAACAAACACATGTATTTATTAATGAATTATTATTAAGTGCCGTGTGAAGTGCTGCATTGTATCTCCGTTATATTTCGGTGTACTGTGTGGTTACCTGGCCAGGTGAATCTGCCACTTTGTTGTAGACTCCAAATTTGTTATGTTCTTAGTTTCTGTATGTCATTATTATTTCGAATAAAACACCACCTATACACTGCTTATGTTTATACATGATTATTTTGAAGTGGAGGTCCTAGCCAAGTGGCTGGAGGGAATGAGGACCCTCTTACTGGACAAAATACCGTCAGGTTCCGGTGCAACTCAGCTTACCGAGAGGGACGCCTGGATCAAGGAGGCCTTTGCGTTCCTAAAACCACATTTGGTTAAGTTGCTGACTAGGAAGAACAAGGTACGTTTATACAATATAACTAAAATATAGTCCACAAGGACAATCAATATATAGGAAAAAAGAAATCAGTTGGTATTTTTCAAGATACAATTTGTAATATATATCAATCAAAGGTACAGTTCATACATTAATATAAAACAATTGGGCATATTATAAATGGATTAAAAAATAATAATTGTTCTTATGCATTTATTGATTGACATGTATTTAACCCTTTATTAGCGGCTCACCACTTAAGTCGTATTTAATAAAGCTGGACTATGTGGCGGCGCTCGACATAACTCGAGTGGCAATTTCAGCACGTAATGTGGCTGAGAGAGAGAGACAAGTGGTGGCAGGAGACTAGCGAGCGTATGACTGCTCCAGACCACCGCGGCGAACCTACTGACACAAATCTCAGCTCCCTCCTCCCTCTCTCACTCGCTACATACTCAATTATGTACCGAAAGTACCGAATTACCTGCTTTTTGCACTCGCGTTGCACGGTTATTGCAAGAAAACTATCCATCATACAAGGATCGTTATGGTGTCATTCGAAAGCTCTGTTTATGCCCTTTCAGGGATAGATACTTGTTTTACGTTCTGGGTCTTATTTAGGCATGAAAATGATCACGTAAACAGCCCTATTTTGGCTAAAAACACCCCGCTGGGCGGTACACATAAATAAACCGCATAGGCCGCTCGTAAGGTGTTAAGGAGTATTCACACGACATAAGTGTACCTAAGTGTACCGGTAAAGTCAGGGAAATAATTAGTGATAAAGTGTCACATATCCACCAAGATAATATTAATTTTTATGACCTACATATATAATTATGGATTTATGTATTAATAGACCTCTAAAGTATACAGGTATAGTCAGTTAATATTAATATTTCACGTTATCTTAAAAGACATTTATAATTATTTGGTTGAACATTGCATTTAACCCCTCTTTAGCGGCTCACCACTTAAGTCGAGTTAAAAAAAGCTGGACTTACTGGCGGCGCTCGACATAGGTCGAGTGGCAATTTCAGCACGTAATGTTGCTGAGAGAGAGAGACAAGTGGTGGCAGGAGACTAGCGAGCGTATGACTGCTCCAGACCACCGCGGCGAACCTACTGACACGAATCTCAGCTCCCTCCTCCCTCTCTCACTCGCTACATACTCAATTATATGGGGAAAGTACCGAATTACCTGCTTTTTGCACTCGCGTTGCACGGTTATTGCAAGAAAACTATCCATCATACAAGGATCGTTATGGTGTCATTCGAAAGCTCTGTTCATGCCCTTTCAGGGATAGATACTTGTTTTACATTCTGGGTCTTATTTAGGCATGAAAATGATCACGTAAACAGCCCTATTTTGGCTAAAAACACCCCGCTGGGCGGTACATATAAATAAACCGCAGAGGCCGCTCGTTATGTGTTAATACACAAAATATGACACTCTCAAAGGTAATAACTCATTCCCCCATATCATCACTTTTAAATAATTGTTTGAAATGCTTTATAAATATATGTTCACTATGGAGGCTGAAGACCGACGACCTGGACACACAACCTGATGAGCAGGACAGCTCACAGGTGCCTGAAGGTCCTCCTCCTACCACCCAAGAATCCTCCGGCTCCTCCTCGGCCACGGCGCGTCGGCGTACAGCCAGCACCAGCAAGACCAGGGCGGAAGGGAGCAATTCAGACCTGTATGACAAGGGAAATATTAATATTAGTTATCCAATGTTTACATGCCTTCATCATTACTGTTTAATTCTTTGATAAGTATATTCAGAACATTGTTTTATTATAGATTTCCACTTTGATAGATTCGTTATTATATTTAGAACTTTGATTTATTATAGATTTGCACTTTGACCGATTAGTTAAGTATATTCAGAACTTTCCTTTATCAGAGATTTGCAATTTGAAAGAATCGTTAGTATATTCAGAACTTTAATTTTTGAAGATTTGCACTTTGACAGATTCGTTATTAAGCTACACTGCATTAATGTTTATGTAATATATGTTATTGTATTGTTTATGTTATAATGCAAATATTTTTTCCACACAGCTATGCCAGGGGGAGCAACACCTGGACGAGCTGTAAAAGAAGTGGGACAGAAGCCGAAACATGGACAGCCCAGCCACCGCTTCCCTCAAGCTCTTCCACCACTTCGTCCAGAACAACCTGTCGGACCTTGCACCAGAACTCGTGGATCACTACGAGATAGAGGTGCTGTGGTTCACCAATGCCATGAGGGCCCACAGCCCCCCTCCCACTTATTGGACCGCTTCAGGAATCACCCAACCCTCAACATCATTGCCAGGCACAGACGCCCAACCCCTACACCACGCAATATGAAACTCTAATTGTTGCGGGACCATCATAGTACCATGGTGGAAAGCACCAACATACCGCGAAGTTGGAGGAGCTATCCATCCCCGGTGGGATGTCCTGAGGCCACACCCGTCGATCATGGAAGGGCCAACAACCCCCTAGATGTTTCCCCTGGCTTTGTCGACCGGATGGTCGACAGTTTCTTGTAACCCCCCTCCATACTCATCCTCTATTTAACCTATCTGTTTACTGTTTCTCCGCAATATTTATTATAAATTGTTTTTGTACAAAATATTTACTATAAAATAAAACTGAAATAAAGTTGGGTTTCTATGTATAATTGCGTTGTATTTTCTCCTAAACATATCTGATTATTGTTGCAATGCATGATAAAAGATGCCCCAATGTATAGTGTCATAACATGTTCTTAATTTTTAACGGCCCATCAGTGGTACGGTTTAAAAGGGGGACATATATCGATAAAGTGAACTAATAATAAAAATATCAACTCAACTTATAGGATCAAATTGGTAATGCAAAATTGATAAAGATTGAAACAAAGATTACATTCATATACATTTAACATTGTTTTATAACTGGTTGTGACAAATGTAAAAAGATTATTATTTGAAAAAATAATAATGCATGACATTGGTATATGTCATTGCAATAATTGTATTGAACAGAGAACTTACATTTCTGGCAATACACTTCTAAAATGGGGGTCAAATTGTGTGTGAGTCATGAATATCAATTTGCTTTAACAAAGGATTACTATTACTGATTTGGTTATACAATGTGGGCCATGGAATACCTTGGACATGAATTACTGGAAAGTTACCTCTTTAGTTGTCCGGTTCCTGCCAGGCCAGGCGCTGTTGGGGCCGGTGGTAGTAGTCTGTCAGGTAGTCCCTCACAAGTTTGGCAGCGGCTGGTCCCCTCTGGTGCTGCATTGGCTCCAGACCATCCAAGGGCTCCCTGATCCAGACACATTGTTGCCCGTTGTCTTGACGCGGTGGGGGTGCTGGTTGTTATGCTGGCAGTCAGTCGATGAGCATATTGTGAAGTATACAGGAAGCCAGGACTGCCTTCTTCACGGTGCTGGGGTGTATGTTCATGGTAGGCAGGAGGCACCTGAAGCGGTTTGCCAGCATACCAAAGGCATTCTCTACCTGCCTCCTGGCCCGGGACAGTCGGTAGTTGAAGTTTCTTTTGTCATCGTCGAGTCCTCGGTGTGGGTGGGGCTTCTGCAACCACTCCCTCATGGGGAATGCGTCATCCCCAACAAGGAAGTAGGGCACTGGATGGTCCTCCCCGTGGAATGGCTCTGGTGCCGGCAAGCCTGCTGCCCCGTCCTCCAGCGCCTTCCGGATGTCGGTCACCTGGAAGATGCCACCAACAGATGCGGACCTGTTCGCTCCCACGTCAACGTACATAAACTTCCCCAGGTGATCAACCACTGCCAGGAGCACAATGGAGTGGTAGTGTTTTTAGTTATAGTACAGAGTTCCGCAGTTTCCTGGAGGTACATGTATGGCAATGTGCTTTCCATCAATTGCCCCAGTGGTGTGCCTGAAGTTCCACCTGTCGTTGAAACCCTTGGCGACCTCCTTCTAGCCTTCAGTTGTTGATGGGCAGACAATGACCTCCTTCATGTATTCCTGTATTATGGCCTCACACGTCTCCCGTACTGCCAGAGAGATCGTGTTGGCACCAACACGGAAATTCAATGCCATGCTCTTATATGCCTCACCCGTGGCCAAGAAACGTAGTGTCATGGTAACTCGCAATCCAGGCTCCAGGGGCTTCTTCCAGTTGGTTGTCTCCTTCTTGATCCAGGGTGTGACACGGGTTACAATCTCATTGAAGAGCTACTCGTCCATACGGAGATAGTACTTGTAGGTGGCCATATCAGTTTCCATAAGTTCTTCAGCAACTGGTGGTAGCTGTGTCCGTGGGTGGATCTCTGTGCGACCCAAGGTTTGACGCTGCAACTCCGTGGTTTCCTGGGTCATTTTTGGTGGTCACGTTCTTGCTCGATGAGGGTGCCGCACATAAGCTGATACTTGAGGTTGGCAATGACAATCTCCTGGAACTCGATTGCCTTCTTCAATTCATACTGATATGCCGCGTGTGGAAGTGAGGGGTCCGGAAAGTCGAGACTGCGTGCCAGGTTGCTGTGTTGAGCACCGAGTTGCGAATTGTGTGGCTGTGAACCCACCCTAACCTTATATACAGGTGGTTTGGATCATCGTCTGATCTTCGGCCTATTTGACTGACGTTCGACCTAACTTCTTCTATTTTGGTTGTTGATCAACTGAGCATCGGTAATAATTCTGGATATTTCCCCGTCTTCGGGGCATATTCGGGTTATTTTCGACGCATGATTGAGGCTTCTACGTCCCGCATCGGGTTTCCTTCGAGTTACGTACGGGGATTCATCGGCTCATCATCGACTTTCATTCAGGTCCATCGGGTTATATTCGTAATTCATTCGGATCAGTGTCGGGTTATATTCGTCTCCAGGTTACTTTCGGGTAATTCGGTTGAATTCGGGAAAAATATGCAAGTCATCGACTTTGGGCGGCAGTCGGCCAACGTTCGACTTCTGTATGACGCGGCCTTAAGATTGCAAGTTGTAAATTAGTTAAGATTATAAAAGGCCTAATATGCTATTATGCAATATTGATATGGTCTCGTGCAGTATATTAGACTCTATCATATTATTAAATTATCGTATTAGCAACTCAGATGCAGTACGATATTTGTCCTGCCTCGCGGTAGCCAGGCAGCGCACCCCGGCTTTCCGTGAGACGCCAGAGCACTCCTAGACATCACCCAGTCAACATTATGTGTCCATTTCCTTTAATTGTGCAATAGTGCCTATAGATACAGCAAATGGCTAAAATTCTTCACACATCATCATCATAGACGCTCTCATCGACGCCATGACTGACAGATAAGCACGGTTTTCTCATACTCATGATCATTTAACATAATTATTTCGGTTCCCTTCCTCAGAGTGTGCTATAGTGCCACTCGTCCTACCCACCATCCGCCATCTTGACCGGCCAATTTCCTTCCTAATTTTTTCTGTGTGGATGTTGATGAGTTGAATCACGGTATTTGATTAACCCTATCACTAATATTCAAATATATTCATATGTGAGAGACCTTTACATTTCATTTAGTTTCAATTTAGATTCAATTTGAATTCAAGTTAGTTTAATGTAGAATTGACTTGGATTTTATTTGGATTTGGATTATATACTGTATATTAACTTCACTGAACATTCCATCACAGTAGATAACACTAATATTCTTCGACTTTTTACAAGATCTCTGTTAACCTCTGAAGTGCGCATGGGGGTAATTGGAAACGTCCCCCTGTGCTGACGTATTTGAGGTGTTTCCGTCACTAAAATATTCATTGTGCCATTAATAGCATTAATATTTATCCATATGCGCCTATTATGGGTTGATTATAAAGGTATTAACCTGAAACAACAATAAAACGAGTGAAAACAGCGTTTGGATGGTCAAAATCGGAGATATAGCCCGCGAGTTGTATAATGTATGGGTGAGGCAATCTGCTTTCCCGCCAATTTCCCCCAAGGCCACTGAGACGCAGTCGATCGATACTCTCTCTCTCTCTTGCACTCGCTTGCTATCAGTGATGACCACACCCTCCAATCGGATTTCTAATGTTAGCACGAAAATATACCTCAGAATAAGGGAATAACAGGGAAAATAGGTGATAACTGAAGGAGAGGAGGAAAGTGGGGAAGGAGGGGAGGTAGAGGACTGAGATTTTGCATGGCCCAGGGGCCAAAAAAAAATAAAAAAATAAAAAAAAAAAATATAAAAAAATATTTTTTTTTCGATGTCAAAAGTTGATTTTTATTTTCTCTGACTCTTAAGAGTCTTCCCGCAGTGCGCCGGGGGAACTCTTAAGAGTCTCCCCGCAGCTCCCGGGTTAATGATGATCTAATTATATATCACAAATACCTCACCACTTGTTTGACATAATAATATCAAATGCTATATTATATTAGCCACATTGTCCTACTATTACTTCAGCCCCAACCACATTCCCACCTTCACCAGCTACATCCCCACATCACATTTGTATGGGGTTTTATCCAACCATATTTATATTTTGCTAGATCTGTTTTAGCCATGTATAATATATATTAATTGTGATTTACATTTACCTAACTATAAAATATGTAGGCATGTATAATAGCAGTTTTCTTATGTGCGCAACAATTTATATGTAAAGCAACCAATCTCTCCATGTGTATCAATATATCCAGTAATCTAACTCACAGGATTACCCCTATTCGATGTTTCGCATACATTAGCATTGTATGAATATTCCCATATTGAAAATATGCTATAGGGTCAGTTTTTCATCCATTATAGTATTGTCTTGGTAACTCAAAGGCATTCTGACATACAAAACGAAGAATGCGTGTTTCTCCTGGTTAACTTTGACATTTCTCACAGCCGACATCATAATTGATACGAAACACCCCAAACAAATATATATATATCACTGATTTCAAATTATTTTACTATGTCCCACTTGATCACACAGTGTTTCTCAGAAAATGGGTACCAGTGGACGATTTGTGTGCGCACAGTACCAAAATGGTAAAGTGCCATGCACAAGTAACGCGAAAATTGAAAAAGGAAGGTTAGCGACCCAAACGAGTGCCACATGTAAGATTATTGGTGTAACATGTTTAATATTGGTAATGTAGAAACTAAGCTCAAAACAAAAGGTTATTCAAAATAATTGTTCACCCCAGCTAACTAAGGATCGACTACAAGGCTGCATGGCGGTCGTCACGGCACACTAGATAATGTTATTCAATTGGAATTTTGACAATGTTGTAGGTGTCTTTTTCGGTCTTTCTTGTTCTCCCCAGATTGTAGAAGGGTGGGGGAACACAGTGCTTTACATAACTCAGTTTCTCAAAATGTGGCGCTTAGCTGACTATGTTACTAGTCGCCTCATACAAGTTATTATGTAAACTAACATCCAAACATACACCAACGATAGGACTATATTATCTACACTGAATGTGATTCGATAACATTAACTCCTTGCGACATATATGACGCGATCGCGTCATATGGAACTTATTACCAAAAACTCATATGATGCGATCGCGTCACATGGACTTATCTACATGCCTCTCCAATAATCCATATGACGCACTAGCGTTATATGAGCTCAGTAAGTCCGGTAAGTTAGATGAAGATCTGTCGGTTGGTGGCAGCCCCAGGTTCCTCCGATAATTCTAATGGCCACCAGTGTGGTTTTGACAGTTGTGTGGTGCAGTGGCAATGATACCGGGTGCCCGCCACCGTGGACTTACTGGAACATAATATGTCTGGAGGAGTTAATACAAGTAAAATGGTCGCAACAATAGTTGTATATGTGAATTAAGCCAGGGCAAAGGAGGGAGGAAAGTAATGAAATTTTGAAGAAAATATATTTATATAAAAGAAGTTGCTTCAAAAGCGAATATTATCTAACGACGGGTACGAAGAAAGCAAAATGTTGCAGGAAGGTTGTTGGCCAGTGTGGAAAATTGTCCGATATAAAAATGAGAAGTGGAACTTCAATAATAGTAATACACTTGGAAGGAGCGATAGGAACAATAAAAGCTAAGGAGAGCAGTAAAGCTGAGACGAGAAAATGTCCTAAAGTATTTCGGAAAAGAAAGAGAAGGATTATGAGGAGGAGAAATACCTTTACGAATGACTTTTTTGTTAAATTACACAAGTAGCAACATATTCAATCTATGACGTAACGCTATCGGTTCTTGTCCCCCCCCCCCCCCCCTTGGTCTTCACCACACTACCATCTAAAATACAGCTTCCCTGGTTTCACCCTAACCTGATTTCATCTACATGCACACCACCCGCTTCTTGAGCCCTTCACTATTCACAGCTCTCTCCCCCCCCCCCCCCCTCTCTCTCTCTCTCTCTCTCTCTCTCTCTCTCTCTCTCTCTCTCTCTCTCTCTCTCTCTCTCTCTCTCTCTCTCTCTCTCTATCTATCTCTCTATCTCTCTTCATGGTTCACAGAATGGGTAAAGTAAAATGTATGTATGCCTGAAGGGCCTCCACTCAAGCGTACAGCTAAGAATATATTAAATATTTCATGTATTGATTTACCAATTACCACTGTTTCCACAAATGTCAATTGTTTACACATTTACATCTGGCCCATTATATGACCTTTACACAGGTATATAATTGTTCTAGAAATTAAAGTTCGTATACACAAACAATGTTAGTACTGAGAGAGAGAGAGAGAGAGAGAGAGAGAGAGAGAGAGAGAGAGAGAGAGAGAGAATCAATGGCAGTACCTGTATGGACTACTACGCAGGTTGTATTATGCACTTCATAATTATACCCCCCCCCCCCCCTTCCTATCTCCCTCTCTTCTCTATCTAAATGCGTAAACAAACAGTTGTTACCACCTTTCATAAACCGAGCAAAATACATATACAAATATTCATTACATCACAATCATCCACAATATAATAGTTACTATAGCTGGTTCCATGAATTATGCTGCCTGTCTGATGATCTGTTGATGGGACCTGACCTCCTGACTGACAAAATACTGTTTGACTTAACCCTGTCTGACATAAGTTGCTACCTTACTGACGGGGTGGCGGAGCGCCCGGTATTTCCTTCACAACACTCTCTCTGACACTGAGGTACCGGTAGAAGTCGGAGGTATTTGGGGTTGCCACCAACCGACAGATTCTGATCTAACTTACCTAACTTACTGCGCTCAATATGACGCAAATGCGTCATATAACTTACTTATTAAGCTACTTCACTACGATCATATGACGCGATCACGTCATATGACTTTTTTTTTTTTTTTTTTTTTTTTTTAAGAGACAATGAACGGAGGAAGGAAAAACACAGATAAAACAAAAAGGTCCATGTGCCTAAAGGCATCCTCCATTCATAAAATGTTTGTAACAACTGGATTTAAACTTTTGTAGATTGTAAGTTTGTGGAAAGCAACTCGAGGGAAGTGAATTCCAAAGAGTAGTAGTTCTAGGTATAAATGAATTTTGATAAGCAGAAGTTCTGCATTGTGGAGGAGAAAGTGTAAATTCATGGGTGCTCTCAGCTGCCCTAGTTCTACGGGGAAAGATGTGGAGAGGCGGCACAATTGAAGCAAGTTCCTCGGAACAATTGCTGTGAAAATATCTGTAGAATAATGCAAGGGATGCAACGTTTCTTCGTATGGATAATGTAGGAAGGTCCTGTGTGATTGCAGGGTTATTGATTAATCTAATAGCTTTATTTTGAATTTTGTCCAACTGCCTCAATGCAACCACTCCACTTCCACTCCACAGAGGTGAACAGTAATCCATCTGAGAACGCACATGACTTTTATATATTACGGCCAACTGCTCGTCAGTGAAGAATTCTCGAACTCTGTACAGGAGTCCCAGTTTTTTAGAGGCATTCTTAGCAATGCTTCTAACATATTGTGTCCAGCTCAAGTTATTAGTTAATGTTACACCGAGAATGTCAATACTAGGGGAAGTGGGAATATTTACATCATTAAAAAATATATGGGAGTCAGTGAGATGCTGTCGGTTAGAAAATTGAATGTACTTGGTTTTCTGTGCATTAAAGGAAACTAGATTCTTTTGTCCCATTCATTAATTCTAGAAAGGTCCTGGTTCAGAGAAATTGCAGTGTTTATATTTGAATTTATAAGATCGGGTTGGGTGAAAGAATTGGTAAATGTGAAGGAACTGTGGAGCGTTGAGTCATCTGCGTAGGAATGTATTGGATTATGAGTGGTAGATATGAGATCATTGATATGAATGAGGAACAGAGTTGGGGCCAAAACTGATCCCTGGGGAACACCAGCATTTATTGAGTGAAATTGAGAATAAAAGCCATCTACCATTACACATATTTTTCTGTTATGAAGATAAGAAGAAATTAGTGGAACTAATGATGCAAGGCCGTAGTGTGACATCTTCGACAATAAGGATTGATGCCAGACTCTATCAAATGCCTTTGATATATCCAGTGTGCTATTGTATGTGTTTCACCATGTTGGTCTGTAGCTTGGTTGATTTGATGCGTAAGAAGGCAAAGAATGTCTGCAGTTGATCGACATCGTCTAAAACCATATTGCCTATCACTGATTAATTTATTATTCTCAAGATGCTTAATTATGTGATTATTTAATATAATTTCAAAGACTCTACCAAGAGTGGAAGTTATAGCTATTGGTCTGTAGTTTGATGGATCTGAAAAGGCACCTTTTTTAGGAACTGGATGGATGTTTGCTTCCTTCCAGGGTACTGGGAAGCATGAGGTATGGGTACACAGACGGAAAATGTTTGCCAATACAGGAGCGAGCACCAAGGAGCACTTCCTAAGTATTATTGGAGGAATTTCATCTGGACCAGGAGCCTTATCTACTGAGAGATTCTGCAAAATAGTTTTGACATGCCTGGTGTGGATCTTAAGTGAGGGAATTTCAGGCGAATCTAAATTAAGTTCTTGATAAATCTTGATTTATTTCATCTAAGGTTGAGTTGGTGGAGAAAATATCCGCAAGAAGGTTAGCTTTACCTCGTGGGTCACTTACAAGATTGCCAGTCAGAGATTTTAATGGTGGAATGGATGAAGCAGTAGTGAAGTTGGATTTGAATGAGTTAAGAGTAGACCAAAATATTTTGTTATCATTTGGATTATTTAGAAGTTTATTTGCCTGCTTGTGGAAAAAGTTACTCTTGGGCGTACCGCCATATCATATATTACGGAGAGGGTTAATTATAGTTTGGTTCTTCGTCACTAACACGCTGTGAATACTTTGTCAGTAGGATATTAGGTTTTATTCATACTAGACATACTCTGAAATGTTCTTACATAAATATAGGCTCCTAGTTATGGTTAGAATGATTCATTATGTATCCCCAAATGCCATTGTCTTAAATCAGTTATAAAGGCATGAACGTACTATTAGACTCTCTGTCTCTCTCTCAGTCCTTGGTGACAACTCTCACACGGCGCCCTTCAGACACCACCTTCCAGGCACCTTTTGTCACCAGGAAAAAGGAAGATACGTCCGACAAAAGAAAATAAGAGAAACTGCCAAACTTAAAATGTGAACTTGGAGGAGCTCATTCGAGACCTGGAGGAGCCCACTTGAGAACGTGGCTCTAAATCCTGTGAAAAGACACATTCAAGTGTTAACGTTTTCTTTCTCTCTCGGTTTCTGTTACTTAGAAAAACTTTATATAATCTGTTTGAGGTTATGTGAGTCATAGAATTGTGAAAGGCTTGAACTGCGAACGTTTGGTTTCTTCCCACCTTGGCAGGTATAACACATTTGGTGTCTTCAATGCAATACTTTTTTTAAATTCCGGAAACGAATATGAATGAGGGTGGAAGGGGAGAGGCTGACCTAACCTATGATCCAACCCTGTCAACTTTGGCTGTCAATAATCTACCCAATAGTTTTCGCTGTATTTACCACCCGAGCTAAAACGGACTGGATTATAGAGTTGTGAGGGTCAGTACTAATATATATATTGGTAATTAGTGGTCTGGAGAATTTAATTACCGGGTAATCATAGTGATTTCTTGTTATATGTAATAATTATTAGCAATTTTCCAGGTCAAACCGATATTCATATTTTTTCACCAACCAACTTTACTTCTATACTCAATTAATGCACTCAACAAATACATGTGGCACTCCATGGACTCGAACCTAGGATACTCACTCCGTAATTCCGCGCACTTATGCATTACTAGAACAGGACGTTTGCAGTGTCTATGTACTCTTCACAGAACAAACATAATGTGTGTTGGGTGTGAGTGTGTGTGTGTGTGTGTGTGTGAGTGTGTGTGTGTGTGTGTGTGTGTGTGTGTGTGTGTAATTACATATAGGACATTATCATAATACTTTATTTAATGCTATAAACTACTTTAATTGGTTACATACTCGAGTATCCAAACTCTATCATGTAACTGGTTATTACTGAATCAGATTATCAGATACCATCAAACTTGCACAATCATAATATTATTAGCCACTTACAGATTAACAATGCTCTTCATATTTAATTAGTATTTTTTTATACAAAAATACTATCATGTTGCATAATTATACTGTAATTGTTATAAGCCACTGCATTTTGGTTAAATATATTAACCCCTCCTCCCAGCGACGTATATATCCGTCAGTAGATAAGTAACTCCCCAGTCCCAGCGACGTATATATCCGTCAGTAGATAAGTAACTCCCCAGTCCCAGCGACGTATATATCTGTCAGTAATGTACTTTCCTTGTAACTGCCTGTACAGCCCTGTACAGTTACCATGACCTTTTGAGCACTGCTCCTGTGTTGGCAACACTTCTCAGCTTATATGAGACCCACTGAAGGGTGATAGAGCCAATCTTGCCTCATCTTTGGAGGTGGATAGGTGGTCTCTCCTGCCATTTTTGCCACATTGCTTGGGACTGCTGGGGATTTTTATTACTGTATCCTACGGTACAGTACGGGTTAATGCATATGCTGAAAGAGAGGACAAACCTATATGTGGAGCATTTCATTATGGCACTTTGATTCATTCATTCGCCAGGCTAAAAGGTCAATATAACAAATAAACGTTTGGGGATTATTGAAACATGAACGTGATGGCATTTCACTCACAACTAATATCACTTTTTGTCGCTGCTACATTAAACACTTTCATTTACTATTAATATTTAATTACTGATGTGTGGGCATATTTCCCGGCCGTCGGCATTAGTATTAATTGGTATTGTAATTGCACAATATTTTCACACGTATTTTTGTTACCGGTGATTCACAATTCAATTTCATATCTGTTGGGCGTCATAAATATATTTATTTCTTTAGCAATTTAGTTAGTATAACAGAAGCAACTAGCTATTATTATTCATTTTTGAGGTAGTTTTAATTTTGGTTATCTTGTCATGCATTAATTAATGTTGTAGTTGATGTTACTATTACTATTGTATGATTACCGTACTATGTTGTTGTTGTCGTTCCCTAAGTTGCCTGGCCGAACAGCCAGGAAGGCTGTCTCTAAGGAAGGCCATGGCCACGATCGGGATTTCCCACAGGGGTCTCAAGGAGTGTAGATTATATTGTTGGCGTAAGGCATTGTGTATGATGTGTTTAATAGTATGGGAGTACAAAGGAAGGAAGGAGTACAAAGGAAATCAAGCAACAACAGGTCTAGTGACCCTTCTAGGCTGCTTGTCCTCCAAAACACTGAGGATCAAGTGTCCAAACAGTGGTTTAGAGTGGGTAAGGGAACATGGGAAAGGGAACTACTGCCCTAGAACTAATGTCCGTGGCAGGATTAGGAAGTTAGTAGGGGACAAATGGGTTAGTAACTGAGGGGGGGATAAAATAAAGGTATTCATTTACAAACGCAGTCAGTCGCGGGTTTGATGCGAGATATTTGTCTAGGCGGAGTTTAAATGAATCAACGGTGCTGCAGTCTATAACGTCTAGGGGAAGCCCATTCCACAAGTTGACAACTCGATTGAAGAAGAAATTCTTAGATTCGTGGGAGTTAAAAGATTTACCAATAATTTTGCAACCGTTTCCCCGCGTGTAATTAGATTGGTCGATAGTGAAGTACTTACTACAGTTCATATTGTCGATGCCTTTGATGATTTTGAACACTTGAATTAAGTCACCTCTTAATCTGCGCTGGTTTAAAGGAAATAGATTTAATTCTCTAAGACGCTCTTCGTATGGTTTGTTCTTCAGGCTAGGTATCATTTTGGTAACTCTACGTTGAACTCATTCTAGCTTGTTTATATCTTTTTGGTAATAAGGGCACCAGGATTGAACGCAGTATTCCAGAAGAGGGCGGACTAAGGAATTGTAAAGGGTTAGGATAACTTCTTTGGATTTATGCTCAAATGAACTGCCTATAAAGCCAATTATTTTGTTTGCCTTCTTAACAACTTCTGAACATTGTTGACTCGGTTTTAGGTTACTCGATATTGTTACTCCCAGATCGGTTTCTCTGTTTACATTCTTAAGCTGAGTGCCATTCATCGAATAGTTTGCTTTCTCATTTAGGTATCCGATATGTAGTACTTTACATTTATCCGCATTGAAACTCATTTGCCAAATTTGGGCCCAACATGACAATTTATGTAGATTGTGTTGCATATCGTCAACTTGTTCTTTTGAGAGTACGCTATTTGCAATTTTTGTATCGTCAGCAAATTTTGAGATTGTACAGGTGAGACCCTCATCTATGTCGTTGATGTAAATTAGAAAGAGAATTGGTCCTGGTACCGATCCCTGGGGTACCCCGCTACTTACATTGGTCCATTTAGATGCCTTACCGTTTATGACTACTCTTTGTTTTTTGTCGCTGAGCCAATTTTCTATCCATTTCAACACACCGTCTTGTATTCCATGCGCTTTTAGTTTTAGCAGTAAACGTTTGTGGGGAACTTTGTCAAAGGCCTTTTGAAAATCAAGGTATATAATATCTACAGCTTTACTCTCATCGTAGAGGTTGAGGATATCGTGGAAGAAGTCTAAGAGGTTTGTTAAACAGGAACGTTTTTTACGAAAGCCGTGTTGAGTATCTTTAAGTAAGTTATTTGCCTCTAAGTGATTTACGAGTCTGTCTCTTATGACCGTTTCTAGCATTTTACATACAATTGAGGTTAAGCTAATTGGACGATAGTTACTGGGTAGGGATTTGCTGCCTTTTTTGAATATCGGTGTTACGTTGGCTAGCTTCCACTGATCAGGCATAGTCCCAGACTGCAAGGATTCATTGAATAGCAATGTCAGTGGTTTGGAGAGCTCATCCTTAGCTTCCTTTAGAACTCTAGGCGAGATTGTATCAGGTCCAGGCGTTTATTTACCTTGAGTTTATCTAAACAATTCAATACTTCTCTCTCTGTAACGGTGATATTGCTCAGAACATCTGAATTTTCAATCTGAATCGGCGATGGTGTAGGGATATCACTGAGGTCTTCGGTTGTAAAAAACTGATGCAAAGAAGGTATTGAGGGCATTACTCATTTGTACTTCGTCTTTGGTGTATTCTCCATTTTCATCGACTAACGGTCCAACAGTTGAAGTAACTACTTTTTTCTTTCTGATATAACTATAGAATTCTTTCGGGTTTGTTTTACTTTGATTCGCAACATGTAACCCGGGGTGTCGTGTTGCATCCTGGGCAGATGTCAACGACAGAGATATTCAGTCTCTTCTGATAACTCATAAGAGCTGAATGGTGCCCACATCTCAGCCTGGCCAGGTGGACTCTGTCCTAGCGAGGATGGGAGGATTCAGAAGGATGGGTTTCGGGAGGTCGTACCTGCAGCTACGTGTTGTCTACAAATGGATGGAACGGCATGAGATATGAGTATGGATGTGCTTCTGAAAGCTGGTTTAGGGTGGTCAGGGAGGGAGAGATGACAGTATTTGTGTGTTATACCGTGTGCTGGGTGTTGTTTTGATATTCCTTGGTGTCTGTGGGTGTGCCGCCATTTAATGTAGTGGATGGTGTTGGTATGTGGAGGCTGCAACCAGGAATTGAGTGCCTCTCATGTCCAGGTGGTCTTTGACTTTGATGACTTTGGTTTCTTGATGTAGGTGATCGAAAGGTGTAGTAGCTGTGCAGCCCGAGATGATTTTTAGGGCTTTGTTTTGAATAGTCTGCAAGGTCTTGTGATGTATTTCAGCTAGGTTAGAAGCAAAGGCAGGGTGTGGATATCCTATCACCGTACTATGTAATAATTACTTATATTATGCAAATAACGAAGCTTGCATAGTAACGAGTTTAGCAATATATACTGTATTATTTTAGTAATTGAGTACATGGATTTCTTAATATATATTAATAATAAATAATGATCAAGGAACAATAATGCGGTGGAATATAAACACAAATATTATGACCTTGATAATAATTATCGTGCTGCTCATAAATTAACCCCCAATGGTCTGAATCCCCAAATTATTACGCTATTACAATGATGCCTTGGATCTTGGGAACAAGTAATGAGAGACATAGAGAGAGAGAGAGAGAGAGAGAGAGAGAGAGAGAGAGAGAGAGAGAGAGAGAGAGAGAGAGAGAGAGAGAGAGAGAGAGAGAGAGAGAGAGAGAGAAAGAGAGAGAGAGAAAGAGAGAGGAGGTGGGGGTTATAAAACCTTTATGAATGTAGAGAGAACATTAATTTACATTACTGGAATATTAGAAAGAAGTCAAGAACATAACAATAAATGCATGAACAGCATGCTTTTTAGATGAAAACTATGTCAATATTTACCCATTAACCTAATATATAACTGGGATAAGCCGGACAGATTGAAAATATTACTAGGGAAGATAATGAAGTAAAGTCGATTAACCAGGACGGATAATGTATATAGACGGTACATTGAAAACAAAAGAAAGACGAGTTTGAAAGTAGTGTGAACCAGATGAAGACGAAACAATCAGTAAACAACAATGAATACCAAACTGAAACTGATCAAAATGTTTAGTTTCAATTTTCAGAGTAGCAAGAGAAAGAGGAGAAGAGTAAGGAGACTACTTGAAGAGGGAGGAAGAGGAGGGAGGAGTTGAAAAGCGATCATGAAGAGGACATAGCCAATGTTGGAAGAGAGGGAAGGAAGGTAACGCAATGAAACATACTGTATATAAGGTGAGAGGGAATAAAATGGGAATAAAATATGCAATCGGGATTATCTTAGATGAAATAAACCATTGATAGAGGAAGAACAGGAATATCATGAATAATTGATTAAGACATCATACTCAAATTACAAACTTGAATAAAACGTGTGAGCATGTGTACGCTCTATAAAATATAGTTAAGCAAAGAGATATGAAGACAATGAGTGGATATGCAGTATATAACTCTACCTATCTATCTATTATATATATAATATATATATATGTATATATATATATATATTCTCTTTAATACATACGAGGTTGAAAGAAATGGCAATTTCTGCGTTGGAAATTTTATTATTCAAAGTTTCCAGGTCTCTGATGAGTTTTCGCTGGGTGGCAGGAAGTAGATGAAGGAGATGAGCAAAATTCATGGTGGTACAGGGTTACATAAATGTACATGATGATACAGGATATACGACGCGTTTCACTGGACAACCAGCATTATCAAGTAAGGAAGGAATGATATAAAAGGTAAACAGGAAGGGTATATATAGAGGGTGGAGGATCAGAGGAGGCGGAAAACAGGGGGCAAAAGTCTGCTATTGGTGGAAGCGTAAACTAGGAGAGAGAAGGGGGTTAACCGCTTCACGCATGCGCACTGGATGCGGGATGGTGGTCAGTAGGTGGGGTCGAAGCTGATTGGCTGCGTGTCGAGGGGCGTGGCCTAAGTTGTGTGGCGCATGCAGAAGACGAAGCTGAAGGAGGTAGCGCGGAGCCCTCCGCGCTACCTCCTTCAGCTTCGTCTTCTGCAGGCGCCACACAACTTAGGCCACGCCCCTCGACACGCAGCCAATCAGCTTCGACCCCACCTACTGACCACCATCCCGCATCCAGTGCGCATGCGTGAAGCGGTTAACCCCCTTCTCTCTCCTAGTTTACGCTTCCACCAATAGCAGACTTTTGCCCCCTGTTTTCCGCCTCCTGTGATCCTCCACCCTCTATATATACCCTTCCTGTTTACCTTTTATATCATTCCTTCCTTACTTGATAATGCTGGTTGTCCAGTGAAACGCGTCGTATATCCTGTATCATCATGTACATTTATGTAACCCTGTACCACCATGAATTTTGCTCATCTCCTTCATCTACTTCCTGCCACCCAGCAAAAACTCATCAGAGACCTGGAAACT
Organism: Paralithodes platypus; assembly: GCA_032716605.1. Taxonomy (NCBI): domain Eukaryota; kingdom Metazoa; phylum Arthropoda; class Malacostraca; order Decapoda; family Lithodidae; genus Paralithodes; species Paralithodes platypus. The sequence goes on from CM064580.1 coordinate 8,088,310, forward strand.
TTGAATAATAAAATTTCCAACGCAGAAATTGCCATTTCTTTCAACCTCGTATGTATTAAAGACAATTTATTACCTGGCTTTACTAACATATATATATATATATATATATATATATATACGTATATATATATATATATATATATATATAAATATATATGTATATATATATATATATATATATATATACAGTATATATACAGTATATATAACTGGTGAGTTATCTGCTCAACAGGTGGCGTTGTGTGTGTGTAAGTGTGAGAGTCCGAGTGTAGGGGATGAGACAGTGAAGCACGGGAACGAGGTGGCTTCAGAGAGGGGGTCGTTTCGGGCCATGAGTGAGCACCGTGCCTCATGTGAAGGCAAGATGGCAGGTGCTCGTTGTACTCTACGTGCTTCACATGTCTCACTCCCTAGACTGGAACAAGACCTCACGGGCTTCACTGTTCATTGTAAAGTGGTGAATGTTAAGGCTCTCAGCCTATGCCCGAGAGGAAGTAAGTTGGAATATAGAAAAAAAAAAAAAAAAAAAATATATAATTATATATACTGTATATATATATAATGAGAGAGAGAGAGAGAGAGAGAGGGAATATAACTGAATATCGCTTAAGTTTTCTTATGCCACTTTCCCACTGATGCGAGTTCTCACGATTTTCATCGCCGACACCAATTAAATGGCACATTCGTGACATGTCGCAACAAAATCTTAAACCCTCGCATGATAATCGTTTGACTCCCAAGGCCTCGCAAGGCCCCTCGCAAATTTTTGGATTGTTCAAAATTTTGGACGAGGACTCACGAGGGTTCATAGCCCTCGCAAGCATCGTCGAACATCGCAGAGGGATCTGCGAGGCCCTCGGAGATCATCGGCGACATCGGTGGGACACTTCGCACAAAAAAAAACTTTGCAACGCTGCACGGCGGTTCGCCGATGCTCTCAGATGTTCTGAGAACATCGACGATGCACAAGAGTCATCGGCGATTTCCTCGTCGAATAGTCGTCGACGTGCGCACGAGTACTCACCGAGAGTATACCCGCCAGGGGTATGCTCCGCACGAGGCATGCGAAGGGCCCTTGCGACGTCGCGGAATGCTCAAGACACACCTGCCGAGGCCAAAGAGCACCTTCGGCGTGGTGGGTAATAAAAAATGATTAGGCCTATAGTGAACCTGTCAACCCTTTTTTATATGCACCTCTCATGGAGGGTTCACCTGTTTTTTTTTTTTTTCTTTCTCTCCTTTTCTCTCTTTCTCTGGTTTGTATCCATTCAGCCCCATTCAGCCAACTGTTTTAAGACGTTTATCCCCATCCAAGTATCTATATCTTCCTGGCAAGCGATAGCGAACCAGCATTATATGGAGAAATCCGGCTTCGCCGGAGAAATTTTTCTATTGAAAAATTTACAAATTTAGCTTGCTCTCAAAACAAAAATATATATATGTTGGCTGGCTACCGCTCACCAGGAAAATATTGAAACCTGGATGGGGGTAAACATCTTAAAACAGTAGGCTGAACGGGGCCGAACGGATACAAGGCAAAGAGAGAGGGAGAGAAATAGAAAACAAACAAAAAACAAGGAGAGAGGCAGAGAAAGAAAAAAAAAAAAAAAGTGAGGTGGGCTCAACTTTTAAGCCTAACGCAAACATTGAGCCCACCTCGCTGTTTTTTGTTTTCTCATTCTCTCCCTCTCTCCTATTTTTTTTTTTTTTCTATTTCTCTCCCTCTCTCTTTGCCTTGTATCCGTTTCGCCCTGTTCAGCCTACTGTTTAAAGACGTATACCCCCATCCAGGTTTCAATATTTTCCTGGTGAGCGGTAGCGAGCCAACATATATATTTTTTGTTTTGAGAGGAAGCTAAATTTGTACATTATTTGATATAAAAATGTCTCCGGCAAAGCCGGACATTGCCAATCTCCGAATTAAGGGGATATTCGTCGTTTTTCTGGTCCCCTTTCTTCCTCATGGTTAACCCCATTAGTTTTCATATGTTATGACGTTCGGCCCATTAGTTTCGCGTTTTTAAGATAAATTTGTACATTTTCGACGAGTTGGGTTGGGTATGAGGGGGGATCTGCTTGGTGTGGGCCAATCGGCGCTCTGCAGACCCCGTAATCTTGTGTCGATCTCTGACTGTTTTGGTGAGGTCAGTCCTCAAGGCATTAGTGAGTTGGGTCTATAATCAGGCCTTGTAATTGGGGCTGGGTGTGACAGGGTATCTGCCTTGTGTGGGCCGATCGGCTTTCTGCAGACTCCCGTTTTCTTATGTTCTAATGTTTGTGCCATGAAATATATGCAAAAAGTTTTTGGATAATCTCGCTGAGGTAGTCGCCGAACCATCGCTTAATTCGCCGAAGACGTCGCAGAACATACGCCGAGGATTCCGTTCATCCTTCGCATTATTTCGCAATATTTTATTCAAATGTGATAGTTCTCGCCGAGATCATCGGCGAACCATCGCTCAATTTGCCGATGAGGTCGCATAATGTCGCCGATTCGTCTTACTCATCGGCGACATCGTCGCCGAGTGTAAACTTGTCAACGTTTTTTAACGGTCAAAATCGTTGACGTCGCACAAATTTGTTGCGAATTGACAAGACTACGTCCTCGACAACGAAAATTGTATGAAATCGCATCAGTGGGAAAGGGGCATTACAGGTCAACAAAACTCGAACACTGCATTCCACTACCACGGGCCCTATAAAAAGTATTATTTACGTCCTACAACAGTTACAAGCGACCTTTAATGGTGTTTGTGAGTATGGTGGAAACAGCAATGGAGTCTTTATGTATATATAGGAGTATAAATTATAATACGGAGCATAAATATATCTCAAATTAATGACAATTATCTTCCATACATATATACAAATTTATTAATTTGTTGGAAATGCTGAAATTACATTACATTATTAAAATACCCGAAATAAAGATCACCACCATACCACAACGACAAGGAAAACGAAGCAACACAAGGAAAAACTAAAAAGAAAAGAAAGGACATCAACAAAAAATCCACGTAGAAGAAAACGGGAAGAAAGAAACAACAGGAGAACAGCATACCCAAATATCACCTCTTCAGATGTGCCGATCTTCCGTGCAGTTGTCTTACCACCAGAGCGTGCATTTCTAGGGGGTCTACCTAATCCCCCTAAACCCCCACCCCCCCTCCACACTTGTGACCTTCTAACCTCTAAGTACCAGCCCTGGGACATAGCAGCAAACATCATGACTATCTTGACGAGAACCAGGTAGAGTCAGCAATTCAACGGGTCAAAATAAAACCTTACATGTAAGAGTTTTGAGCCTAGAATTACCCTCCCATTCAGGAAATATATCTGGCCATGGTTAACATAGTTTAAGGTCTGTGGAGTTATTTTCCCTACTGGTGAAATATTATTCTTACATGCCATGGCAGAGTAAAAACATTAAGATCTCTTTTAGGCTTCAAATTAATATTGGAAGTAGCACCGAAGGACATGCCTCAAACTGACTTCCAGGCTCAATCCTGCACTCTTAGAAACTGTTAAAGAAAGCTTGGCCATGGCAAGCCAACTCTAATGGTTCGGGTTTTGCGAGATACTGTCTGAATAACGGCACTTAGCATACAGAAGTCCATACTGTATCTGTCAAACACCATGGTCAAGGACATAATTATGTTGTACAAAGGTTTACTCACCGACCCTGGGTTCTTTGAACACTCTTTCAACGGTCAGGCAGATTAACCCTTAACTGGCGGCGCGCAACATAAGTCGAGTGAAAGAAATTTGGACTATGTGGCGGCTCATAACATAAGTCGTGTGCCATTTTCAGCACGTAATGTTGCTGAGAGAGAGAGACAAGTGGTGGCAGGAGAGTAGCGAGCGTATGACTGCTCCAGACCACCGCGGTGGACCAACTGACATGAATCCCACCCTCCTCCACCCTCTCACACTTGCTACACAGTGAATTGTGTGTGGAAAGTACCGAATTACATGGTTTTTCCACTCGTGTTGCGCGATTGTTGCAAGAAAACTAGCGGTCGTACAAGGATCGTTGGGGTGTCATTGGAAAGCTCTGTTTATGCCCTTTCAGAGATAAATACTTGTTTTACGGTCTGGATCTTATTTAGGCATGAAAATGATCACGTAAACAACCCTATTTTGGGTAAAAACACCCCGCTGGTGGCTACATATTATTTACCGCCTAGGCCGCTCGTTAGGTGTTAAGTGAAATAGTAAGTTCATAATCTTACTTATTCCTCAAGTTAGCCCGATACCTCGTTGCTGTGTCATGACACTAGTAACTTAGTATTAAAGTCCTTACACCAAGAGTACCGGAACAGAACTTCAACACCGGCTAGTATAAAGGTCCGGATAGACGAGCAGTCATAACTTAGGACATTTCCTCGTTCATGCTCGCGTTAGTCCGTTGGTATGCTCCTTATGTCATGACATGATGAACTACCATTCAAGACCCAAAACCAACTAGTTCATCTGTATCCCAATCCCCATTAACACCTTACGAGCGGCCTATGCGGTTTATTTATATGTACCGCACAGCGGGGTGTTTTTAGCCAAAATAGGGCTGTTTACGTGATCATTTTCATGCCTAAATAAGACCCAGAACGTAAAACAAGTAACTATCCCTGAAAGGGCATAAACAGAGCTTTCGAATGACACCATAACGATCCTTGTATGATGGATAGTTTTCTTGCAATAACCGTGCAACGCGAGTGCAAAAAGCAGGTAATTCGGTACTCTCGGTACATAATTGAGTATGTAGCGAGTGAGAGAGGGAGGAGGGAGCTGAGATTTGTGTCAGTAGGTTCGCCGCGGTGGTCTGGAGCAGTCATACGCTCGCTAGTCTCCTGCCACCACTTGTCTCTCTCTCTCAGCCACATTACGTGCTGAAATTGCCACTCGACCTATGTCGAGCGCCGCCACATAGTCCAGCTTTATTTAACTCGACTTATGTTGCTCGCCGCTAATTAAGGGTTAATTAAAGAGATACACCTGGGTTGCACTGGTGTAAGAATTAATATAACTTCTGTGGCACTCCTATTCTAACACTGTGTAGATGTGAAGCTGCAGGCACAGGTTGGTGAAGTATGAGTCGCTGAGCCCTTTCTCTTAGTTCCACCGAGCCGCTTAGGTGGTCCTGCCATGTGGTTAACCCTTAATTAGAGGCGAGCAACATAAGTCGAGTTAAATAAAGCTGGACTATGTGGCGGCGCTCGACATAGGTCGAGTGGCAATTTCAGCACGTAATGTGGCTGAGAGAGAGAGACAAGTGGTGGCAGGAGACTAGCGAGCGTATGACTGCTCCAGACCACCGCGGCGAACCTACTGACACAAATCTCAGCTCCCTCCTCCCTCTCTCACTCGCTACATACTCAATTATGTACCGAAAGTACCGAATTACCTGCTTTTTGCACTCGCGTTGCACGGTTATTGCAAGAAAACTATCCATCATACAAGGATCGTTATGGTGTCATTCGAAAGCTCTGTTTATGCCCTTTCAGGGATAGGTACTTGTTTTACGTTCTGGGTCTTATTTAGGCATGAAAATGATCACGTAAACAGCCCTATTTTGGCTAAAAACACCCCGCTGTGCGGTACATATAAATAAACCGCATAGGCCGCTCGTAAGGTGTTAATATCAGTGAAAGAGAGCTCAGTGTATTCTATCATTCCATCGTGGATCCTCGTCCGTGCCAGGACTACTATATTGTGAATTATTCTACGTACCGGTGCTAAGTTAATTATTTTAAGTTGTGTAATTAAGTGATTATTAAAAGGAAACATGTGTGTACTCAGTATTATATTTACCCTTTACGGCTTTTGTGCATGTGTTGTTTTGGCTTTAACTTCTTCAGTCGAGTAAGAACCTACCAGTATCCAATAAAACCCCGGTAAAAACCCTGGCATAACAGTTTAATACGATGGGTGTGATAAAATTACTTTCGCAGTAGGTCGCTAATGAGAATCTTGTGAGATGCGAGAGAGTACAGTAGAGCAAAACTGCTGGTAATAATATGTTGAACACTGCACATGTTTATGAGAGCAATGACTTCTGTGTTGGGTTGGCTTGGTACCTTGAGTCTATTCATAAAGTTTATTATGCATAATTGTTGAAAGGATTTGTATAGTCTTATACGACGATACATATTAATGTTTAACTAATAATTTTGTTCTAAGGGTTAACCGACCTATAAGAGAACAAATACACTACGACTATACTATAGGTATCAACATGATTATATCATCTTTTATACATTATGTTTGAGTCTCTGAAACATATATCCTATCTCTGCAGTATAGAGAGTCTCCACTCCGGGATAATCAAAGTAGTGTGAAACAAAACATTAGAGGAGAAAATAGAAAGGGATATAAGAGCGATAAAGACAAATGGAGAACGAAAGAAAGATATAGCAATGTGAGGACAAACTATTGTGTTTTTCTTGATCTTACAGAAGTGGAAGGATGGGAAGAAAGGAAGGAGATAATGAGGAAGTGGGAAAGGGAAAAGCGGAGAAAGGATCTGTTCGGAAACAATATAGGATATAATAGTTTAAGGTAAGGATAATGAATATGAAACCATTTTAGGAGGATAGCAGAAGGAAATATAACAAGAGGGGAGAAGAGAACAGCAAACATAACCTGTTTTCTGTAAACAATATAACTTTATATATTTGCTGTGTGTGTAGTCAAGTATTGTTTAGCTTACCACATATTTTAAACTCGTAAATGTATGAAACTCGGCATGGTAGTTGAAACTCGAAATAAGTAACCTAGAATACGTGCGATTCACGGGAACGATACTCTTGTGAAGTGAGTCAAGAGGGACGAGTGAGTAATGAGGTGAGAAGGATAAGTGGTAATAAAGGTAAGAAGGATAAATGGAAAGTATAATGAGAGGGAAATTAAATGAGTGGGATAGATAGGTAACAACATGAAATGAATGCTTTGAATATAAATGTATGGTTGTCATGTGAAGCTACAACAACCTTGATAATCCTTTCTTGCACAAGGATGTAGAATAAAAGTCCAGAGATAAGTTTATAGGTTCTATATTAGCCAGAGATACAGAGAGCTGGGGTGGCACTGCTATGCTGAGTGCCGACCGGATGTTACTGATGAAAACATGTGCAGCGGTGCCGGATATATTTGGTGCAACGCTGCCGATACTACAGAGTACGGTATATTATCATGGGATATGAAACAATGATAGTATTGCCCTGAAAGTACATGTGTGTATGTTGCAATATGATTAACCCTTAAAAAGAGGCTCACCACATAAGTCGTATTTAATAAAGCTGGACTATGTGGCGGCGCTCGACATAGGTCGAGTGGCAATTTCAGTACGTAATGTTGCTGAGAGAGAGAGACAAGTGGTGGCAGGAGACTAGCGAGCGTATGACTGCTCCAGACCACCGCGGCGAACCTACTGACACGAATCTCAGGTCCCTCCTCCCTCTCTCACTTGCTACATACTGAATTATATGGGGAAAGTACCGAATTACATGCTTTTTGCACTCGCGTTGCACAGTTATTGCAAGAAAACTAGCCATCATAAAAGGATCGTTATGGTGTCATTCGAAAGCTCTGTTTATGCCCTTTCAGGGATAGGTACTTGTTTTACGTTCTGGGTCTTATTTAGGCATGAAAATGATCACGTAAACAGCCCTATTTTGGCTAAAAACACCCAGCTGGGCGGTACATATAAATAAACCGCATAGGCCGCTCTTAAGGTGTTAAGGCATGTGTACACTCTGTATATATGTTGTGTGTGCACTTAACCTATATCAACACCTCCCTCCCCCTTCAAGCTCGCAAGACGTTGTCGAGCTGACTCTTTTTCTAGGAGCCTTTCAGACCTACGTGGAGCCATGGGGGAAGTGAAGGACTCTCTTTCTGGGTCCGTGCAAGACACAGGGATCTCAGGGTTATGGGGGAGGGGTTCAACACCAGGGGAATTCACTGGGCGGAGGAAGCGACGGTTCCGCCAATATATCTTACCACTGGGGAGACGAACCTCATAATCCCTGGACCTGCCGCAGCCCATGACGACCCCAACCTTGTCCCAGCGGTGAGAAGTCGGGTCTTGGATCCGCACTGTGGTGCCGACTCTCAACCAGGGAAGGGGACGTGCGTGCTGGTCATAGTTTCTCTGCACCAGCGCAGTGTGGGCGGATGCACGGCGGTCACAGTCCTCGGCCTTGGCTTGCCACTCTGCTGCAAAGGACTGGGGATGAGCAGGGACACAAGACCGTAGTGGGTGGCCATAAAGGATTTGTGCCGGGGAGCGGCCTGTGAAGTTCGGGGTGTTGCGGAGCTCCAACAGTCCACGATCAAAGTCCTCACAGTCGATGTTGCCTGAGGGAGCCGTCTTCAGTATGAGGTGTTTGACGGACTTGACGGCAGACTCGGCATGACCGTTGGATTGTGGGTAGTGTGGGGAAGAGACCAAGTGATTGACTCCCCAACGCTCCATGAAGTCCCGGAACTCACGGCTAGTAAACTGTGGGCCTCCATCTGTACGTAGGCGGAGGGGTACACCAACTTCCCTGAAGTAGCGGCAGAAGATCCTGATGGTGTTTGAAGCGGTAGTATCTCCTTTGCAGGGTACGACAACGGGCCAGCCTGAGAGTCGGTCTGTTACGACGAGGAAGGATTTCCCCGCCACAGCGAAGAAGTCGGCTGAAACAGACTCGAAAGGCCTAGTTGGGTTGTCGTCGTTGATCATGGGTTCCTGCTGCTGACTAGGCTGTAAGACCTGACATGGCTCACAAGCTTGAACTGTGTTGGCGATGTCCGAGTTGATGCCAGGCCAAAAGACAGCCTGTCGCGCCCTACGCTTAGTGGCCTCCACGCCTCTGTGACTATCATGCAGGCGAGCCAAGGTGCGGCGGCGGAGGGCTTCAGGAACCACAACCCTCGCTCCGTACAGGACGAGTTCACCATCTGCTGACAAGTAGTCTCGGAGTTTCCAGAATGGGAGTAGAGAGTTGTGCAGGTCGTAGCGGTTGGTGGGGAAACCCGAAGTAACGCACTCACGCAGGCGGATGCACACAGTATCCGCTCTGGCTGTGTCTCGGAGTTCCTGGAGAATCCTGTCTGCGTCCTGTGAAGGAGAGTTGACGTCGGTGGCGGCAGCGTTGACAGTCACGAGGGACCTGAGGTGAACCGTCGCGTCGGCACATGCTAACTCATCATCTGGCGTCGGGTGGCTGACAGGGGCCCGTGACAACGCATCAGAGATGCAGAGCAACCTGCCAGCGCGCCAGACGGCTGTGAAGAGGTAAGGTGCGACTTTCTCCTTCAGACGTTGGAGGCGGGGATTTTCAACCGCATCAAGGGTGTAGTTGTTGAAGATGGGGATGAGGGGGCGATGGTCCGTCATGAGGGTGAAGTGTTGCAGTCCAATGAGGTAGAACTTGCACTTGGACATGGCCCAGACCACGGCTAGCATCTCCAGCTCAATGGTGGCATAGCGGGACTCGGGGTCGCTTAGGAACCTCGAGCCACACTGAACTAAGCGGAGACGGTTGTTGCCATGATCCTGTAGGAGGGCGTATCCAATACCGTTAAGGTGGGACGCATCAGTTTGTAGAATCACTGGTAGGGAAGGGTCGAATGGGGCCAGGACGGGTGGACTGAGCAGGGCAGCCTTGACCCGGCGGAAAGCCTCATCATGGTCAGCGGTCCACATAAACGACCTCTTCGGGCTCATCAGGGGGCGCAGGGGCTGAGCGGCACTGGCGATGTCGGGGGTGAACTCCGCCAGCTGGTTCACCAAACCCATGAAGGAGCGAAGGTCGGTGATGTTGGCTGGTGTCGGGAAGTCCTTGATCGCTCCGACTTTGCCAGGGTCAGCCGAGATGCCCTCACCTGAGAGCGTGTACCCACAGAAGTTCACACTGGGTGCGGCGACCACGAACTTGTCCTTGTTGAGTGTGATCCCACTGTCGCGGCACCGTATGAGCACTTCATGGATACGCTGAAGATGTGTGTTGAAGTCCTCGTCGTAGACCAGCACGTCGTCGACAACCTTGGCACAATTTTGCACCCCTTGGAGGGCCCTATCACCGCGAAGGCAGAAGGTGTCACCTGTCGCAGCAAAACCCATTGGACCTCTACAGTGTTGGAAACGGCCATAAGGAGTGATGAAAGTTGTGAGATGCTGGTCCTCCTCCGCAAGTTCCATTTGCCAATATCCACTCAGGGCGTCTGCCGTCGTGAAGAATTTCGCCTGCGGGGCCACACTGCGGATCGCTTCGAAAGGCGTCGGTGAGGGGTGGGCTGGGCGGGAAACTTGGCAGTTGAGCTTGGTGAGGTCTACGGTGAGGCGAACTTCGGCGTTGGGCTTGGCGACGACGACGAGGGGGTGGCACCTCTCTGAAGGTTCATCGCCGGCCGGTTTGATGATACCTTGTGCCACTAGCGAGTCCAGCTCCTGCTTAACTTTGTCCCTGAAAGCAAAGGGGATCTGCCGCGGGGTGTAGATGGCAAAAGGCACGGCATCGTCCTTGAGGTGGATCCGCATTGGGGGACCCTTCATAGGCTTGAGTGGAGCTATCTGGAGATCCTCCTTGGAGACCAACACGTCCTTGAACTCTCGAAGAAAGAACTCCTTGGCTTGTGCAGGTGATGTGGTGGCTGTGAAGGGTAGCTCCTTACACCTGTTGATGTGTTTGACCTGTAGAATTGGCTTGGGGAATTTCGCTGAGATGATGGCCAATTCTTGACAGTGGCGTTTGGACAGAAGCGGCGTCTGAACACCCTCGCAGACTTGGATTGTGGCCGAACAGGAACGTTTGATGATAGTGAGTTGTGCATGAATCGTCCCCAAAGCAGGAGCCATTGCAGAGCCATCCGCGTTGAGCGTTGTCGTCGGAGGCGGAGGTCGTAGGCTGCTGAGAGGAATCCGAAGTATGTCGAGGTGTCGTCGGCCGATCACTGTGATGTCTGCACCTGTGTCAGGAAGCATGTGGAGTTTTCTAGTGGCGCCGCTGTAGGTGAGACTCACGGATGTCAGTGTGGGTGCCTGAACAGGTGATCCCACACGTCGGCAACTTGTGGTCTTCTTTGCTGTAGACTTGTTGTGGGAGGAAGCGGCGTTGTCCTGTGTGGCGGGCGTCTTGGAAGATCTGCAGCATTTGTCTTAGTGGCCCATATGGTTGCAGCGACGACACTGGGCGGTGGCTGCAGGGCAAGCAGGAGTCCTAGGCTTATGACCACGACAGCCGCAGTTAGTGCAGGTGTAGTCTTCAGCCGGGCACTTGTTCTTGTCGTGCCGGCGAGCACAACGCTGGCAGGCGGCAGCCGACGCCAAGGACTGTTGCGATGTGGAGAACTTGTCGCGTTGCTTAACTTGCTTGTTCTGCTTGTACGCTGACACGGCGTTAACCTGGGACGGTGGGGCACGTATGGCTGATGTAGCGCTTCGAGTGGCCTCGTAGGAACGGCAAGTGTTGACGATGTCCTGTAATGAAGGGGTGGCGTCGAGGAAAAGCAGCTTCTGTACAAGTTCTTCGTCATGTATGCCCATCAGAATGACCATCTTGAGTTGGGTCTCCTTGCAGGCTGAAGAGTTCCCTGGGCAGACGTCAATTTCTTCGGCGATGTGGCAGAGGCGGACGTAGAAGTTGTTGAATGACTCGCCCTGTTTTTGCTTGCAACTGAACAGGTCCCAGCGACGGAGAGCTTCATTGCGAGAATTCTTGATGTGCTCCTGAAGTGCATCGAGGACTGCATCAACGGTCTTGTCGGTGTCAGGGGGTATGCTTAAGGTGTGCTCCAAAAGCCGCTGTGTCTCCAGGGTTAAGCACATCCGCATCTGGATCAGTTGTTTCTCCCTCGGTAATTTAGATAAGTCTACCATAATAGAGTAATCGTCCCACCGACGCCTCCATTCTCTGAAAACCTGGAAGGTGGCATCAGCACGAAGGGGCGGCGGGTTCTGGTTGATAGCCTTCTGTGGTGGAGGTGGAGCTGTAGGGGTGGAGGATGTTGTGGAATTGGGTGTTGTCCCCGTTGAGGTAGGTGTAGGTGCGGCGGCAGGTGGGGTAATTTGGGCCAGAGCCTGGACAAGGGCGGAGAACTTGGCATCGTCCATCTGTCTCCTGTAGTCCTCCTCCATGCGTCGTCTTTTTTCCTCTTCCCATCTTCTGCGGTCCTCCTCCTGTTGTCTGCGGTCCTCCTCCTGTCTTCTGCGGTCCTCCTCCTGTCTTCTGCGGTCCTCCTCCTGTCTTCTGGTATAGTCGTCCCGTTGTCTGCATTGCTCCATATACTGTATGAGCTGAAGGAGGTCTGCACTTGTAGTAGGTTGTAGACTTGCAGGGTGTGGTGACAGGGGTGGCATCCCCCTATAGTGTAGGGGAGGTAAAGTGGGGGGAGGTTGGGGAGGTGGAGTAAAATGAGGGGTGGTGAGAGGAGGAGAGGTTGGAGTGGAATGAACTGACTGGTACCCCGTACCAGCAACTCCAACAGTATCTCCATCATTATCTCCACCACTATCTCCACCAGTAGCTCCACCATTACCTCCCTCCCCAGTATGGTCGTGTGGGGTGTCTCTGGGCTCCCCATGAATCTGCTCATCTCCCTCCATAATTGGTTGATAGCTGACACACTGTAGTCTTGCAGGAACGATGCAAATGTGCAGTACAACTGGAACAGTTTATTTAATAGTGCGAGAAATTATCTGTGCTAGAGTGAGTGAGTGAGTGAGTGCGGTAGACGTGGCACCACCGTGTTGACTTGGCAGAGATGTGCGTGTGTCCGTGTGCGCGCATGTGCCGGCACAGCTGGAAGGCACTGAGGGCCCGGTGAGGGGTGAGACCTTCAGTGTTGCTGGAGATGTTAGAGGGGGAGGGTATGCTACTCCTCGCTCTTGTCCAGCAATGTTTCGGCGGCTATAACCCTCACAGCAAGTTGGGAATGGGCACAAATGACATGGGACATATAATAAAGGCACTGCACTACACTCTTAAGTACTTCACTGCACTATAAAGCACTGCACAATAATATATCCAGGACTGGAGAGGTGAGGTCTTGCCAGATGGCTGGCTGAGAATCCGGTCTTGGCTCGTATCTCCTGGCTGTATTAAGACACTGCGCCATGTATGGTTGTCATGTGAAGCTACAACAACCTTGATAATCCTTTCTTGCACAAGGATGTAGAATAAAAGTCCAGAGATAAGTTTATAGGTTCTATATTAGCCAGATATACAGAGAGCTGGGGTGGCACTGCTATGCTGAGTGCCGACCGGATGTTACTGATGAAAACATGTGCAGCGGTGCCGGATATATTTGGTGCAACGCTGCCGATACTACAGAGTACGGTATATTATCATGGGATATGAAACAATGATAGTATTGCCCTGAAAGTACATGTGTGTATGTTGCAATATGATTAACCCTTCTTTAGCGGCCTATGCGGTTTATTTATATGTACCGCCCAGCGGGGTGTTTTTAGCCAAAATAGGGCTGTTTACGTGATCATTTTCATGCCTAAATAAGACCCAGAACGTAAAACAAGTATCTATCCCTGAAAGGGCATAAACAGAGCTTTCGAATGACACCATAACGATCCTTGTATGATGGATAGTTTTCTTGCAATAACCGTGCAACGCGAGTGCAAAAAGCATTTAATTCGGTACTTTCCCCATATAATTCAGTATGTAGCGAGTGAGAGAGGGAGGAGGGAGCTGAGATTCGTGTCAGTAGGTTCGCCGCGGTGGTCTGGAGCAGTCATACGCTCGCTAGTCTCCTGCCACCACTTGTCTCTCTCTCTCAGCAACATTACGTGCTGAAATTGCCACTCGACCTATGTCGAGCGCCGCCACATAGTCCAGCTTTATTAAAAACGACTTATGTGGTGAGCCGCTTTTTAAGGGTTAAGGCATGTGTACACTCTGTATATATGTTGTGTGTGCACTTAACCTATATCAACAATAAACTTCCGCCTTTACCAACCTTTGAGACTTACTTCAGATTACCAACAACACCAAAACAATTGAGAACAATAGTAGCCTACTATGTCCTCCGCTTTTAGCAATGGATTTAAAGGATGAAATATAATAGGAAATTGCATCGTTCATTTACATACAAAGGTGCTGAAAACCATAACTTAAAATAATAACCAAAATTTACCAATATTTATCAAGATGATGGGTACTGGTGTATGTGATCCCTGTACAGTATATTATAATAGTGGTGTTCTCTCGGGATCTGTTAAGATGAGGGGTACGGGTGTATGTGATCCCTGTACAGTATATTATAATAGTGGTGTTCTCTCGGGATCTGTTAAGATGAGGGGTACGGGTGTATGTGATCCCCGTACAATATATTATAATAGTGGTGTTTTCTCTGGATCTGTTAAGATGAGGGGTACAGGTGTATGTGATCTCCGTACAGTATATTATAATAGTGGTGTTCTCTCGGGATCTGTTAAGATGAGGGGTATGGGTGTATGTGATCCCCGTACAATAGATTATAATAGTGGTGTTCTCTCTGGATCTGTTAAGATGAGGGGTACAGGTGTATGTGATCTCCGTACAGTATATTATAATAGTGGTGTTCTCTCGGGATCTGTTAAGATGAGGGGTACGGGTGTATGTGATCCCCGTACAGTATATTATAATAGTGGTTGTCTCTTGGGATCTGTTAAGATGAGGGGTACAGGTGTATGTGATCTCCGTACAGTATATTATAATAGTGGTGTTCTCTCTGGATCTGTTAAGATGAGGGGTACTGGTGTATGTGATCCCTGTACAGTATATAATAATAGTGGTGTTCTCTCGGGATCTGTTAGGATGAGGGGTACGGGTGTATGTGATCCCCGTACAATATATTATAATAGTGGTGTTTTCTCGGGATCTCGGGACTACTTTATAAGTCACACTGATGGATGAAGGTGCCATGGATAGTTCCCTATAAATGTTTGGATGTACAGTTGCAAGCAGATACAGGTGGTGTGGCTAGTTGTCAGGCTCCTACAGAATAATTTATAGTTTGAAGGTGAATGCAAGAGTTTGACTATTTGCAGTAATGTTGTTAGCAGTGTCTGCCATTATTCATTCACCATCTTTCTATAAAATAATCCATGTTGGGTGTCAATTATGGCCAGCTCTTTCAACCACTTGTATCTGCTTCTTCTGCTTTGAATTGTAAATACGAGCATAAACATTCACACACACACACACATTTTTTCGCTCTCTCTCTCTCTGAGGTAAGTTAGTGCAACTGCCCCATTAGGTGAACGCCCCCTGGACATACGACACTCGTACCATTCAAATGGTAATGACCTGCTTTTAAAACACACTTTACGACGCCATAAAACTACACCAGCCTGGGGAAGGAAAGAGTTAATACATTACGCTAATCTATGACTACCATTTGTAACATTCAATTACTTCAGCTTATTGGTAATGCAACACAATTCTCTCCTCTCTCTTTACACCCATCCAATGAACTCCATGATCAACCGTAACCGAGAGATAAAGTTGGGTATATCCCCCAATATTCCTACACCATTTGTCAATATACTTCAAACTTTTCACTTACAGCACACGTGTTCTACCACCATTACTCACTCCAGGACCAGATGATTACCTTCAGCCCGGGGAAGGCTATGGTAGAGTCATCAGAAGTTTGGTTCTCGTACATTTAACATTCCTGGGTGTCCTTTTCATTGTTGTAGGGTTACAAAAAGTTGCCTTTATTGTAATAGCTCAATGGTTCAGGTGAGGTTGCACACATATATGAATGGAAGCAGTGATAGTTTAGAAGCCTGGAACAGGTAATTACAGCCCTATAACATACAACCCTAATATCTCTCCAGTCTGGCTGAGTGGTGAGGGTGAGGGAGGCATTACTCGCGCATAACTTCCACATCAACCCCTTCCCTCCCTCCCTCTCTCCTTGGTTGACGTCTCTTATGGTGGGTAGTTAATGGGGGGGGGGGGATACTAGTGCGTGTTAGTAATTAATTAAATGTTGTTTATAAATGGAGCAGTGTTTGTTGAATGGTAATGGTTGATGATAAATAGGAAGGTTTGTGAATGGCTAGGTCAAAAGGAAGGTGTGTGGTGTATGAGGATAACAACCGAGATAGTGGCAATGCCTACATATCATTACAGACAACCTACCTACATTAACCTATTACACACACACACACACACATACACGATTATAATATATGATTTAAATGTAATTGGGATAATTTCTCCCGACGATTACGCTTTGTGAACTGAAAAAGCTTGAGGTAAAATACGACTGAATGGAGATCCAAGTAACAGCCCCTGTTTACTACAGAAACACTTTGGCCGGAACATACAAGTGTTGTACAAGTGTGTCGGTAGTTGATTGGTGGTGTACTATAACCAGTGTCAGGAGTTAATTGTATTCGGTTTATTATCTATGTGTACATGATTCAGTTCATAATCATGCTCTTAATAATGTTCAGTAGCTCGCATTTACTCGGATGATTAACACAAGATATGCACTGCGGGTGTTGGTCCTTTAGCGTCATTGCTAGAATATGATTGCCCTTTGGAAGATGACGAAAATAGAACTTTTCGTGTGACTAATTTTACGATAATGCACACGTCTCTCAGATGAATGATCGGTTCTCTCTCTTTCTCTCACACACACACACACACTAACAGAAACTGTTTTAGCCTTATATATAGTAAATTGTTTTTAACAGAACAAATTGAGATATTTATGGCAAGTAGTTTTTGCGTATGATATTCTTAATATTCCGTAGTAAATAGTGTTGAATATACTACACATTTTTAAAATTTAATGTGCCATACTTTCTTGAAACAAACACGTATCACGTGGATAACACAATGACCTTACAATATAATATGAAAACAAAGAGTTGCCACTTTTATTTCTTTGGATTTTGAATGCCTAATGAATTGTTCATATATATTCATACTAAACTAACAAGATGACTTAAAGTTCGCTTTCCAGAAATCACTTAGAAATGTTCAAGTTAATCAAACCCTCTCGACATGGATTCACTCCAGGACAATCCTGCCTAACAAATGTACTATTTTTTTTTCTCCGAGGTATATGAAGCGGTAGATAACGACAAGTCATAATGATATAGTTTATTTAGACTTCAGTAAGGCCTTTGATAGAGTTCCACATGAAAGGCTGGTAAGGAAGATAGAAGACATGGTATTGGGGGGATGCTACTCAAGTGGATTAGGTCGTATATATTGTAGTTAGCCTAATGCAAAACAAAATTCGATAGCTGATAATTGGTTTAGTATACTGCATATACCAAAAAAAAAAAAAAAATATATATATATATATATATATATATATATATATATATATATATATATATATACGGTATACTGTATATAGTATCTTCGCTAATATATTATATTAGTACCAAGTTCAAGAAATATAGTTCATGTTTTAATGGTAATGCATTGCTAAAAATCATATAGAATATATGAGGCTTGTTTGAATATATACAAGTATGATACAACAAACTAGGAACATTATTGGAATGGATAGTAACATTGACAGCGCCAGCAGAAGGGTTCGTTGTGGGCGCGAGTCGGTAGACGAATTAAAGGTTCATCACACCTTTAATGAGGTCGGGTAAGTAAAGCATTGACGGACAATAGTCATACACACAGACCACAGTATATCACTATGTCAAGCAGAGAACAAAATGGCAAAGGCAATGCAAATAATTTATTGTAATTTTGTTTAACAAAAAAACAAACGTCAGAAAAAAACTTGAAATATGTACTGGTATATAATTTACAACGTCTTGTTTGGAATACCATATGCATTTAATTTCTACTCTGCATGCGATATGTTCATTAGAAACTGACATGTTAACGAAGTGTATTGAGAATGTCTGCACAGTAAGTCAAGCATATTTATGGTACCGTATTTAAAGTTCCAGAAAAGCCTTATAGTTAGTAAACACTGACAACAGGTCATGTGGATAACTTATTCAAGTGCATCAATTATTCTATAAAATAGGTCATATCAACTACAATGTTATTCTGAAAAATAGTAAACAAATTATAATTGTGAGTAAATTAATAAAATGCGATCATGAAGATATACTGTTTATATTCCTTTGGTTTTGATTACCAATAACTTGCTCATTTATGTTC
The DNA here is from genome assembly GCA_032716605.1 of Paralithodes platypus. Lineage (NCBI taxonomy): Eukaryota > Metazoa > Arthropoda > Malacostraca > Decapoda > Lithodidae > Paralithodes > Paralithodes platypus. The sequence goes on from CM064580.1 coordinate 8,106,447, forward strand.
ATCATTAACTAACACTATTTAAACCTCTATTTCATAGGCTAATACGCTAAATATGTGGATGGAATTATAGCATTATTGTTGTAGTTGGTTGTATTATCAGTAGCATTGGTCCTTATAAAGAAAATCTTCTCGACAATAGAGAATATTTGAGACTATGGGTTGTAAGTCGAGTGGATTAACCATAACACCAACAGTCTTTAATATTGCGGGAGATGCATTGTTTTGTTCTATATTTTTAGTGTATCATATGTTTCCATCCCGGTTACTATTATATTCAGCCATATTCAATTCGCTTGATAAATTGCTAATTTTAAAGTGCTAGTCAGATGCACCATATTTAAATATGAAAGTTCTGGAAACATTATGAGGCAGTATAGTATGCTAGTAACTCTGATAGTGAACAGGTTCCTAAAGTTGTTTGTCATAGTGATTAGAACTTACAGCAATAATTTATCAGTGTTAGAAGGCTGCTGCTCCAAGATCTGGATGTATTGCATAATTGACCAGCCAAGTACAATGGGGGGGTATTAAGTGTTGTCATAGATTCAAATGGTTTTCGCTCAAAAAGTGTTATTAGGATCTTTATAGTTACTGGGAAAAGTGCTTATCCCTCAAAGTTTTAGTCAATGTCCGAAACTTTGTGAAATATTTGACAACATTTATTACCTCGGTCGTACCAGATTAACGTACAGTACATTACTGTAATACGGTATAGCGAATAACGATAATTGACATATTATGAAATAATGATCTGAGAGCTCTTATTAGGGATCTGAAGTACAAAGTGTACAACCAAAGATGATTTGTGAATTAAGAATACAGTATTTGATTGTTAAGCTAATATCTACGAGTAGATTAGGTCTTGTATAAATAGGTGATATAAAAGAGAAATTTCACTTGATATATTGGGTTAATGAAAATCAAATATTGCGAAAGATGCAGATAAGATAATATTGAAAATAGTTAATGATGAGCATTTACTGATAAAAGGTACAAATAAATAAGAACAGTCATACTAATTTATGCTTAGACAACTTGAGTATAAATTAAAATACAAACTTAACTTAACAGATTAACTTTAAAAATTAACTAAACTTAACTAGTTTATTTTCCAAATTCGTGTTAACTTAAGTTAACTTATTTGACAAAATATCAATATTAACCTAATTAGTTAATTTCGTAAGGTAATCGACCTAACTCTGATACACAGTACATTTTTCTTAACAGAACACATCATATATTTATGGCAAGTAGTTTTTGAGTATGATATTCTTAATATTCCGTGATAAATGGTGTTGAATATACAAAACTTTTAAATTTCAATGTGCTAAACTTTGTTCAAACAAACATGAATCACGTGGATAACACAATTACCTTTCAATGCAATAATTATGAAAACAAAGAATTGCTGATTTCATTCCTCTTTGATTTTGAATTCTTAAGGAATTGTTCATATATATTCTTTCTAAGCTAGCATATTGATTTTAAGTTATATTTCCAGCCAGAAAGTAATCAAAGGGTGTCGAGGGCATAGTGAGAATTCTTGCATTATGTTATCCTATTGTATATATATATATATATTGTTACGAGGGAGGGGAGCCGGGGGAAAACAGATGCTCAAATAGCCTAGCCCACAGCACTGGCAAAATGGAAATGCTGTAGCAAAAGACACCCATGCTGTAGAACTGCACCCAACACTGCCCACCACACTAAACTAACCCTGCAATAAACACACTCTTAATATCCGACTCAACACTAAGACACGCAGGTTCTCTAGGAAAAGTGGTTATCTTCCTTTTTGCTCTATTAACACCTTAAGACCGGGTGGTGGAGTATGTTTGACCGTGCCGCCCAGCGTTTTTTTTTTACCATAAGTTTCCGTGCTCTTTTTCATGCATAAACAAGAGCCAGAAAGTAATACAAGTATGTATCCCTGAAAGGGCGTAAATTGAGCTTTCCAATGACACCCGAACCATTCTTCTACGATCACTGGTTGTCTTGCAACGATCGTGCAACCGAAGGGCAAAATCGCTAAAATACGGTAATTTTGTTACTTAATTACGTGTGTAGCGAGTGAGAGAGGGTGGAGTAGATTGTAGTAAATGTCAGAGGGCCCACGACGGTCGTGGCGAGCGGTCATGAGGTAACCTATGCTCCTCCCACCGCTCGGCTCTCTCTCAGAGCCAATATTGCACCAAAATTGCACACAGACTTAAGTCGGGCCCCGCCACATTCTCCAGCTTTTTAGATACGGACTTAAGTCGGGCCCCGATAGACAAGGGTTAAAGCAGAAACACAAGGAGACACAAAAATATCTATTGTCCCCGAGTCTAGTCAATAGTGCGCGTAGTATGCAAGAGAGCTTCTAAGGTTATTCTATACTGCCTAGATATTACTTAACCATACCACTACTAGACTCCCAGAACACTCTATATCATGCCCAATCGCTTAGAAATTGAGAACAATACAGAGCAAAAACCATGGAAAGTCCAGTGCAATAAACCTCTGTGCCAAGCCTATCATACCTAGCAAAATTAATGTCCTATTAATACACCGAGTGGCTCTCTTCAGCACAGCACGGCGGTGGTGCTGTAAGGGATAAACAACTTTAAGGACTTATCACTTACAACATCATAAGGGGTTAGCTTAATACACCTGAGTGCAATGGGGACACCACACCTATTAACGGTCTCCATCCCTTTGTCCCAAACTTCACCAGATGTATTGTTGCTAAAAACTACACAAGGCACAGGGGTTGATATCCTGGGGAAGTTGGAGGCTGGCTGCCACCCAATAAAGGGTTGGATAAGACCAGAGTCAAAGGATGCTGTGTGGTGGAAAAAAGCTTAGCCTACCATAGCACACACCCAGCAACCTCTGTGCTCAAAAGCCTGACAAAAACAGAGATAAACAGTCCAGCCACCCAATCCCCCCAGTGATATCAACCATGAATAATATGCACATCTAATAATGGTAAAACAATGCAGAAGAATAATGGAAAAGAAATAAGAAACTAGTGTAGAAGCTTATACACTAAGATTGTCAGAGAAGAAATTAATGCATAATAAAGTACACAACAAAACTCTAGTGCTTAAAACTACTAAGGTTAAAACAAAACAATATGCTTAATATGACTCCAGCCCCTGCTATGCTTCAATCAAATAAAGAACAAAAAGAAATATGCGGTATGTAAGAGAAACCAAAGAAGCAAGCTCAGCAACATGAGACAGTGGATGTTGTCAGAACGAGGGCCAGGGCTGAAGTGGTTAGCTAGTGTGGCCGCGGCCCGCGAGTCGAGCCAGGGGCCGCGAGGCAAGGAAGGGCTCCAGGCGCCGCTATAATGCTTAATTATCTCAGGCGCCTGTACTCTCATTAACTTCACAAAAGCAATCATATAAAACATAAGACAACATGGTGTAAACTTATGATAACAAAAACAATTGCACAAAGGCTAAACAAAATAATTAATTATACTGCTAGCCAACCGGCAACATTACACAGGGCGCCACCATGGGCTCGCTCGTGGAAAGAAAGACAGAGACTAGCCTCTCGCGGGGCCCCTGCACTATAGGTTTCGTACTTTTAACTCACTCACAAATGACATAGGTTACAAAACTCATTTAGGAGTGACAATATATATATATATATATATATATTGTATATATATTATATATATATTATATATATATATATATATATATATATATATATATATATATATATGTATGTATATATAGATATATATAGATATATATATATATTATATAGATATATAGATATATATATATATATATATATATCTATATATATATAATATATATATATATACATATATATATATATATATATATATATATATATATATATATATTATATATATATATATATATATATATTATATATATAATTCAGTGCATAATTATATAATACGTGTGTGTGTGTCAAATTAAGCGACAACTTTTCCCTATAACGGTTAGAGAGCAATTTGTATCCCTATCTATAATGCATAGATGAGAAAGAGAGAGGGATGGAGGGGTACCCGTAAGTAATATCGATGTACATAACAGTAGATGTGGCAACGTGTGGTATTGAAATGCCTTGATATCGAATTGGCTTGGTATTGAGATGGTAAGGTGATGAAACCGACTGGTGAAGACTACTTGTGGCAATGTGGGGTGTACGGGAATTAAGTGACAATTGTGTGTGACTTTAAACTCATGACTTTAGTATCTGGGGCAACAGAGGCAGTTGTTTTATCCAGGCTAGCCACACCACTACTGGATCTGGTCAGGCATCAGACGGTTCTCCCCGCTTTGGGTAATTCATATTTTTTTGCTATTTTAAGCTACATTGTTATACTTCTACAATATAATGTTTATATGTATCGCTGTGTGTATTCTTCATGGTTACCAGTGGAATATGAGAGGGATGGAAGGTGAATAATGTAGATATACTTCTACAATATAATGTTTATATGTATCGCTGTGTGTATTCTTCATGGTTACCAGTGGAATATGAGAGGGATGGAAGGTGAATAATAAAGATATACTTTTACAGTATTTCAATCCAACAAAACTAAGTGATAAGAGTGATGGAAAGCTTTACTGGAAATAAGTTTTTCAATGTAAATACTTTATATATGATGTATATTACGAATATTAAGCATAGTAATTATGAGCATCGATCGAAACTGCATAGTTATCAGCTCTAATATATATGTAGCTGTGACAACCAGATATAGGTAAATTGTATCACTTATTAAATAATTTATTGATACTACATTGATATAAAAGACACTAATATGTCTCTGGTTCATATTATTGCTCAGTTTCCGCTATTATCAACATACTTCGCTAATATAGGCTATCTTTATAACAGCTGAGTAATGAAGATGAGGGTATGACCATTTACCGTCAGAATAAACAACGACTATTATTTTTAAGTTGATTGATTAATATGCTGTATATATATATACCGGTATATATATATCTATATATATATATATATATATATATATATATATATATATTTTTTTTTTTTTTTTTAAATCCATCAAACTTAAACAAAACATCCATTAGATCCACTTGCTAGATTTATCTTCCAAAAATACGGGGTCACTATCGTTCGCCAGGAAACAAATCGACACCTAAATAGCATGAAAGGTCTTAATATTGACAAAGACATAGGGCGAAAGATCTTAAAATCAACAAATTAATGCGGCAAACATCTTAAAATCTGAAAACTATTGGGTATAAGTACGAGGAAGAAGGGGATCTAGAAAAACGACCCATCTCCCCTTAAAGTAATAACAAACGCAATTAAATTGGACTACGACTTGTATTCAATAAATGCTATATCCTTGTCACTTGAACGTTGTTAAATGAATATATAAAATAGTTTTTGTTCTGGTTTGATGAGGAAACCTGAAAGTGAAAAGCACTTTACGAGAATGTAAAAGTGACGAGCACTTTACGAGAATGTTAAAGTAACAAACACTTTACGAGAATGTTAAAGTGACGAGCACCTTACGAGACTGTTAAAGTGACGAACACTTTATGAGAATGGTAAAGTGAAGAACACTCTACGAGAATGTTAAAGTGATAAACACTTTACGAGAATGTTAACCTGGGTATTATTCATGCAACTAATTATTTTTCGGATCTTACATCTGTCTGTCTATGTATCTTTAGCCTATATTCATCTATATTTGCAGATAAATAAGTTAACCTATGCGCTGAGGGACACAGGGCCCTGGGTGGGGCTTTGATTTCCCGGGCGTTTCCGCACCCTCCTCAGCTCCCCGCCATGAAGTGGCTTCGGTCACCCAGGCTTTATTGTGGTCGGCAGGGAGGGTTCTGTGGGGGCGCTTGGTTATGGCCTTGGCCTTGCTTGGGGCCTTGGGGCTGTTCGGCCAGGCAGCTTGGGGAACAACAAAAACAACAACAACCTATGCGCTTAGTTTATAGGTTAAGGTAAGACCTTTACTTGAATATAACTACACAATGTTGTACTGTACAACTTCCTATTATAATCTATTGGGAAAGGAAGGGTGATCGGAAATGCCTGCAGTCGGTAGTAAACACCTTGCATAGACAGTATGAAGCATGTGTGGTTTTCATTAATAGTTAACATATATTTATACTATACAAACATTTTAAGTCTTCATTTCAACAGACACAGGAGGTTAATGGTGAGGGTGTAAACAATAATCACTAACTAACAGTTAGTCAATACTATATATACTGTAGTATGTACAGTTGCCCACATAAGTTATGTTCCTCGTCATTATATAATAATCACTAACTAACAGTTAGTCAATACTATATATACTGTAGTATGTACAGTTGCCCACATAAGTTATGTTCCTCGTCATTATATAATAATCACTAACTAACAGTTAGTCATACTATATATACTGTAGTATGTACAGTTGCCCACATAAGTTATGTTCCTCGTCATTATATAATAATCACTAACTAACAGTTAGTCAATACTATATATACTGTAGTATGTACAGTTGCCCACATAAGTTATGTTCCTCGTCATTATATAATAATCACTAACTAACAGTTAGTCAATACTATATATACTGTAGTATGTACAGTTGCCCACATAAGTTATGTTCCTCGTCATTATATAATAATCACTAACTAACAGTTAGTCAATACTATATATACTGTAGTATGTACAGTTGCCCACATAAGTTATGTTTCTCGTCATTATATTTTGTATGAAAGTATAATTAGTATCAATTAATTGCAAGTGTGGTTTCTATTAATTATCAGTTAACTAATCAGATGAATAAACCACTGAATAAGAAACTACACTCGTAATTCAATCATGCACATTATAATTCCAGGTAACATTTTAGATCCAGTTTCACAGCGAATTTAGCATTTTGTGTTTTTGTTTTTCTCGGTTTTCTTGAATATACAGTGTTGTTTTATACTAAGGACTGGCGGAATCTAGTATTTACCCATTATCCAACAATCTAAAAACACGGCCCCCACTAGTGGGGAGGGCTATGTAGATCAGGGAAATTGCAAGGTAAAAGACAAAACTAAGGGTAATTCTGCAGCACTACAACTCCTGTTATTTTAGGTTTTATTTATTTTATTTTTGTATTTGAATTCTTTGTATGTCTGTATTTAATTGTTATAAAGTGCGGAAAGCACTTTTTATTAGCATTTGCATTGTTAGTTGTAATTCAGATACCCCAACAATCTAGGAGTTTACTCGATTTAGTCAACTTTGAAAAGACATTAGCCTAACCTAACAACCTTACCTAACCTATCCTAGTATTATGGGTGGGGGCTGCCACCCCCATACTCCAGCTGATTGGGTATTAAGACTATACAACAAATTATGGGATAAATTCTATGGTGTTTACTCTGCAATATTCAGCTTTGTCTGTCGATTACAGGAAAGTATCAATACAAATTTACTGACTTCTTGTAGGTGAAGCTCCACTCTGATTGGCCACTAAACATTGGGGAGGAGCCTCTAAGGAGGCTAGAGTGTATACAGAGTGTCCTGGACTGGCTGTACAAAAATAACTCAAATATGTTATTGGGGAGTGGAAATCAAATTGATAAACTAAGAAAAGTAGCACTTATCCGCACATCAGTAAGGTCCCCGGAGTAAGGGAAGAGCGAAAACAAATAATTCCATGAGCCAGGAATCCCGTAGTAATCGAGTTGTTGTTCTGCATTATACCCCAAAAAAGGGGTAATATTAGCCTAACCTAACAACCTTACCTAACCTATTCTAGTATTTTAGGTGTGGGCTGCCGCCCCCACACTAGACCAGTCAAAGTAGGGCTGGACTTAGAACAAATTGCAATAGAAGGTTTTTTGGCTTTAACTTGTTTTTATTGGTCCCCTCTGATGAACAAAAAAAAGGTCCCCAACTTTTGGACACGGGGAAAGTGTTATTAATTTGCATAAATTCAAGATGGCCGCCGTCCAAAGCTTCAATTTAACAGATAACTTTTTTCTGGTTGCTCCTAGAACCCTTAAATGTATTACAACAACAACGTTTTTTGGCTTTAACTTGTTTATTAGGTCCCTCTGATGAACATATAAAAAGTCTCCAACTTTTAGACACCTGGAAAGTGGTTAATTTACAGCCAAAAAACCTTACAGCCAAAAAACCTTCTATTGCAATTTGTTCTAGGTCAAGCCCTACCTTTACTGCACATTATTGTGCAGTGAACTCCGGTCTATTTGTGATCCGCCGAAGTGATCGGCTGTGGGCAGGACTGCCAAGCGACTTGGTTATAGAGCAGGTTTTGATGCGCTCTTTGAAAACGAATGGTGGATTGACACGTGGTAGGGGCATGGAGGAAACGCAACGCCTGCGCTGGTTACTTGCTATGCCAGCCTGCGCTGAGGTGAGTGAAGTTATGCAAGAACTGACAGAGAAGCATTTCCACACCTCTGAGCAGCACAAAGAAATGACTGAAGCAAGGCGTGAACGAGATAGGAAGGACACAGAGAAGGTTCTCGCATTCTTCAAGGATTATGATCCATTTCAAGAATCAAATGAACTCAGGAATATTGCCAACGGTGTGACAGGACCAGCCTCGGCCAATCCTCATTTACTGTATGAGGTTGGTATGAACATTGTGCAGAAGATGGAAGGTAGCAATGCTTTTGACTTTTCATTTAGGAAGAAAGATCAAGTTGAGTCGTTGGGTGCAAAGGTTACAATCAGTGCTGAAAAAGTACCAATCGACCCACAGCTCCTTTTCCAGAGGCTCCTCATCTTTGCTAATAACAGGGACTTAGGTGTTGAAGAGGTCTTTGCGTATGAGTTGTCTAGCTACCCTACTGCTCTGTTCGATAAGTGGGGAGGCTCAGGGAAGCCAATAAACCACAGCTAGGAGATGAGATAGCTGCTGTTGTTCCCAAGTCGTCATTGGAATCATTTGAGGAAGAAAGGACTGTGACCCATGTTCTGGATGGTGGTTCCTTATTGCAAAGGATTCCATGGAAGAAGGGTGACACATTTGAGGACATTGCAAGCATGTACATGAAGCATGTTTCCAAAAACTTTCTCAACCCGGTGGTTGTATTCGACGGTTATAAATCAGGACCTACTACCAAGGACATGACACACCATCGACGATCAAAAGGAGTCTTTGGTCAAAAGGTGATGTTCACTCCAACCATGCCCCTTCGGTCAAAAAAGGAAAACTTCTTGTCAAACTCGGACAATAAGCAAAACTTCATTGACTTATTGTGTGAAACATTCAAGGCAAATGGAATTGACTGTGTCAATGCGCCAGCAGATGCAGATGTCATGATTGCGAAGAAGGGAATTGAGCATGCAAGGGAAACCGTGACATATGTGATAGGTGAGGACACAGACTTGTTGGTGCTGTTGTGTCATTATGCGGAACGAGGGATGAATGATTTGTACTTCAAGTCGAGCAAGGAAGGTGGGAAATGTTGGCATATTAACTCAGTAGCAGAAGCTCTCGGTGAAAGCATCTGTCGTGTCCTGCCAGTTGTCCATGCACTCTGTGGATGTGACACAACCTCACGACTGTATGGTATTGGTAAAGGGGCTGCCTTGAGGAAAGTGAGGGAAGACAACGGTTTCTTGAAATGTATAGAAGCATTCTGTTGCCAAAGTGGAAGTAAAGACGCGATATCATCAGCTGGTGAAAAGGCCTTGGTTTATTTGTACGGGGGAAAAGGAAATGACACCCTTGACGGACTGCGAAAGACAAAGTTTTGCAACAAGGTGGCAAAAAGTTCAACTACCGTTGAAGTTCACAGCCTTCCCCAACAACCGATGCAGCCAAATACCACTTCGTTTCCGAGTTTATTGTCAGGTCCAGAATGGGATGGGGAACTGTGTGGACCCCGAGAAATGGGGCTGGTGTCTGCGGAAGGGACGTTTGAACCGAAGACGATGGATTCGCCAGTGCTCATTGATTCACTACTGAAATTGGTCAGATGTCAGTGTAAGGGCAACTGTGACACTCAACGCTGTAGTTGCAAACGGAATGAGCTTGAATGTTCCAGTGCATGTGGTCAATGTAAAGGACTCTGTCAAAATAGCAACTTTGATGCAAGCACCGATGATCCAAGTGAATACGAACTCCTATCATGAATTACATAATTGGCTCTGAATGACGTCATACTACGTCATGTTTTTTGTTTTTTTTTTTTTTATAAAAAAGAGGGACAACAGGTCAAAAAACCCATACAAGCACAAAGTGCCTGTGGTCACCCCTTGTGAAAGAGACAGTTCAGCCTGTCTGTAAGGTTTTTCGGCTGTAAATTAACCACTTTCCAGGTGTCCAAAAGTTGGAGACTTTTTATATGTTCATCAGAGGGACCTAATAAACAAGTTAAAGCCAAAAAACGTTGTTTGTAATACATTTATAGGGTCTAGGAGCAACCAGAAAAAGTTATCTGTAAATTGAAGCTTTGGACGGCGGCCATCTTGAATTTATGCAAATTAACCACTTTCCCAGTGTCCAAAAGTTGGAGACTTTTTATATGTTCATCAGAGGGACCTAATAAACAAGTTAAAGCCAAAAAACCTTCTATTGCAATTTGTTCTAGGTCCAGTTAAATGATTGCTAGATTTACTGGACTACACCCCCGCTGGTTTGGTATTAAAATAATAAAAGATTGACGGTCGCCCAAAAAAAATCTATGAAGTCTACGGTATATACTAAGCAATCCTTCAGCTTTGGCTGTGAATAATAGGAGGTAAATATTAACTTTGTCACCGTAATTATAATTCCATTTGCGCCGCTACTGACCGATATAGGAATGAAGTATGGTATATGAAAACAATTATAGAAGCCATATAAATTGATGAGTGTGCTGTGAAACCGGATCTAGAATAATACCTAATTCCACTTACACGGTCACAGAGAGTAAGAAAACTTATGAGGGCAACTGTACCTACAATATTAATGAATATGATAATCAAATGCTAACCAAAAGCATTCTAAAGTTTGTAAGAGTCACAGACACACATCCATGACCGGGTAATATCCCCAAGTCTCGGAGATAATAAGATGGCCTTGTCTCCCAAGAGGGCAATGTTTTAAGATAATCTAGGAGAGGGACGGTTATCACTGAACGGAAACAAGGGGGAGGAAGAGGAGAGGGGAAGCACATAAAGGAAGAGGAAAATATAGCAAGGGAGATGAAGAAAAATGCAATTAAAACCGAAAAAACATCCACCATACATAGTGAAAGGAAAACAATTATGATATTGAGAAAAAAAAAACACATATTGAAGACAAATAAGCGATGACGCCCAAGCAGAAACCAGTAACGTTGTTAGGTTTAATTTCTCAGAGGAGCAGGAGAAGGGTGGGAGTTGTAAGGAGGGCACTTTAAGAGGAATGAGGTGGAGGGAGGAGTTCATGAGCAGGTAGATGATTGAACCATTGTTGGAAGAGAGGGAATAAAGAACAGAAAGACAGCTAAACGATAAACAAGTGAGAGGGAAGCAAATAATAATGAAACAGAATATTTACAGGAGACAAGTAATTAATATAAGGCTACCTTCACTGACGACGCAGATACTAGTAATGATGTCCCCCTCGAAGTAGTGTTATAAGAAGGTGGAAATGGAGGGTAGTAGTGGTGGTGGTGGTGGTGGTTCTCTCCTTCCCAGCTCCTTTATCTCTTCCTCTTCTTCGTCCTACCTCCTTTACGTGTCCCTCCTTCCATCTTGTCTCCTCTTCCCTCTCCTGTAATGATAATTATTTTTTGAAATTACAGTTGTGGGGAAATTGTGTGTGTGAGTGTGCATACGTTTGCTCGATTAACAGTCGCTTGCATTTTGTTATTCCAAACACCATGACAAGGAAGCTTGTGTGCGGAGGAGCTGCTGCAGGTTAGTGCGATTGGCATTCCTTAATAATTCCTAGATGAAGTATGGTACATAGTATTTGGTAAGGCTTTACCACTCTCTCTCTCTCTCTCTCTCTCCACAGTCTGACATATGGTTAACATAATGTGGTAGAAACATTAAGGTGTAGGACGTTTGAATGGCAAGGGCTTAACCACAATAACAACATAATATCATGTTACCTGCCGTTTGACCATCGGCTGTTTCCACGAAAAGAACAATTGTTGGTATTTGTGTATCTGGTCCATTGAATGTTCTTCTAACTGTTGCATATTTGTTACATGTATTCAGTTATAAGCAAAGAATATAAAATATAATACAAAAGTATAATAGAACCCATAAACAGAAGAGAGAGAGAGAGAGAGAGAGAGATAATAGTTTGTCATAACGAATTAGTAGTGGGGAACTTGTCAAAATGTGTACAGGTATGTATATTATGTGTGCGTGTGTCAAAACTTATAAAATCAAGATAAATTATAATTTTTCGTTACACCCCTAGTCTAAACAAATGATTACGCCTACTGTTCTGCTATCTGCCTTACTGAGTTCTGTACTTGCACTGTCGTTTTCTAGTGTAATGTTCTTTCTTTCTCTTTATATATCTTCCGTCCCTTTCTCTTCCTCCTCTCGCTTCATTATATTCTTCCTCACTCACTCTTACTATTCTCCCTCCTCTTTCTCCTAATATATCATCTTTCCCGTTCTCCTCTGCTCACCTCAGTATAATATTCCTGTCACTCCCTCTTACTATTCTCCAGCCTCTTCCTCCTAATATATCCTCCTTCCCTTTCTCTTCCTCCTCTCAAATCATCACATTCTTCCTCTCACTCCCTCTAACTATCTTCCCTCCTCTTCCTCTTAATTATATTCTCCTTCCCTTTCTCTTCCTCCTCCCACATCATCATACTCCTCTCACTCCCTCTTACTATCAGCCCTCCTCTTCCTCTTAATTTTATTCTCCTTCCCTTTCTCTTCCTCCTCTCACATCATCATACTCCTCTCACTCCCTCTTACTATCAGCCCCTCTTTCCTCTTAATATTCTCCTTCCCTTTCTCTTCCTCCTCTCACATCATCATACTCCTCTCACTCCCTCTTACTATCAGCCCTCCTCTTCCTCTTAATTATATTCTCCTTCCCTTTCTCTTCCTCCTCTCACATCATCATACTCCTCTCACTCTCTCTTACTATCAGCCTCCTCTTCCTCTTAATTATATTCTCCTTCCCTTTCTCCTCTCACTCATCATATACTCCTCACTCTACTATCCGCACTTCCTCTTCCTCTTAATTTTATTCTCCTTCCCTTTCTCTTCCTCCTCTCACATCATCATACTCCTCTCACTCCCTCTTACTATCAGCCCTCCTCTTCCTCTTAATTATATTCTCCTTCCCTTTCTCTTCCTCCTCTCACATCATCATACTCCTCTCACTCCCTCTTACTATCCTCCCTCCTCTTCCTCCTTCATCAACCACTTTTCCATCCAACGTATTATACCTTTAAATATTGATGAAGGGCTTTCAAGTAAAATACAAAACTCCTCGGTCATAATAAAATTTAAAAATCATTACCCACATATACGTTTTTAGTTAATGCAATATGGGAAGTTAATAAAGTTGTGCTAAGTGGTTGGAAATTATGGAATACATTAACCCACTGAGCCCCAGCTAGTTATTAATAAATGTACCACCAGGGACCAGCAGGTTTAAAAAATAAAAAAAATCCAGAAACAATAGCGAATGGGTTAGGAATGATGGAAATACCATGAAAAAAGTATCAAAAAGCTCAAAAAATGGTCCTACGCAGCCCCCGAAAACGGATTTTACAAGAGTAAAAAATTGAAGGCAATTTCCCAAAAAAATCATGTTTTTGCGCGCTCACGCACACGCGGTGGTATTTCAACCATCGGCATGGGTGAGTGGGATACTTACACAGTTCCCATACAAATCTGAACCCTCTAGGTGCCATAGGACCGAAGTAATTGGGACCGGAGTAACACTGACGCAACTGTTGCGTCGCTGGGGTTTAACGTTACATACATTGCTGACGCAAACGCTGCGTCGCTGGGGCTCAGTGGGTTAAACACCCGGCAGATATATATATAGTACAGTAAACAATGGGGTACTCTATAACAATCTGGTTACTGAAAGGTATATTAAGATAAATCAAGAAAGGAAATACGCTAAATATATTTGGATAAAACATTGAAAAGCAATAAAAGCTTCAGAGTATTAATATTCCAAATTGAGAAGAACATATCCATTTAAGATATACGATAACAGTGTATAGCCTCAATACATTTGGCTAACAATGGTAGAGAATAAGGAGCTATACTATTTCATACTAAAGTACTTAGAATATACGGAGTAGAGGGCAAGTTGCTGAAAGCAGTGAAGAGCATGTATGAGGGTGCAAAGGCGGCGTACTGTGGAGAGTGAGCAGAGAGTTCTTTGACCTGAATGTTGGTTTGAAACAGGGGTGTGTGATGTCCCCGTGGTTGTTTACTGTATATATGGATGGAGTCATGAAAGAAATACTATCAAGAGCAGTGGATGTTGGTGTATCGCTGAAAAGGGAGGGAATTGAGTGGAAGCTACCTATACTGCTGTTTGCGGATGATACAGTTCTGATGAGTGATAATGAATGGGAGTTGCAGGGTCTGGTAAATGAGTTTGGAACAGTGTGCGAAAAACGGAATTTGAAGGTAAATACGGGGAAGAGCAAGGTTATGGTCTTCGAAAGGGGTGAAGTCACAGAGTGTGAGGTGAAGCTGAACGGTCAGGCTATGGAGATCGTCAACTCTTTTAAGTATCTGGGCAGTGTGTTGAGTAAAGATGGGACTATGGATGAAGAGTGCGGGAGAGGGTAACAACAGGGGAAGAGAGGTTGTAGGAATAAAGCAGTAACAAGAAATAGGGTGGTCAGTATGGAAGTGAAGAAGTCCTTGCATGACAGTGTGGTAATCCCGACACTGACTTACGGAAGCGAAGCATGGACGTTGGTTGAGAGACTCAGACCAAGAGTGAGAGCAGTGGAAATGAATTACTTAAGGAGTGCGTGCGAGTTACATGGAGGGATAGGACAGACTAATGAGGAAGTAAGAAGGAGGTGTGGTGTGGAGGTAGATGTCTGGAAAGTGTGCAAAGGAACAACTTGAGATGGTTCGGCCATAGGGAACGTATGGAAAGCGAGAGAATGACTAAGAGGGTGTACGAGAGCGAGGTGGAGGGACAGAGGGGGAGAGGTAGACCGAATATGAGGTGGAAGGATGGAGTGAGGAAGTACATGAACGAAGGCGGTGCTGGTTGGGGGGAGGGGCGTCGACTGACTGGGGACAGAGGTGCATGGGGGCGGTTCGTTCGTGGCCACACCTTCGGGGATCACGGCGTCAGGCAATAGATAGATAGATAGATAGACTATTTCAGCTTAGTAATTCTTAATATATACAAGTTTTTTTATGTTCAGTGGTATTATGATGTTCACATATGAACACAAACACTGTAGTTTAAATCAAATTACAATAATAAATTTGCAACCATATTTTGTAAATATATGTTGGAATCATACATAGCTTTATTCTAACCTATATATTGTTAATATTAATTTCTTTGATATTTACTTTAATGTAAATGTGTGTATGTGTGTGTGTGTATGTGTGTGTGTGTGTGTGTATATGTGTGTGTGTGTGTGTACAAAGGAGTACAAAGGAAATCAAGCAACAACAGATCTAGTGACCCTTCTAGGTTGCTTGTCCTCCAAAACACTGAGGATCAAGTGTCCAAACAGTGGTTTAGAGTGGGTAAGGAAACATTGGAAAGGGAATTACTGCCCTGGAACTAATGTCCGTGGCAGGATTAGGAAGTTAGTAGGGGACAGATGGGTTATTAACTGAGGGGGGGATAAAATAAAGTTATTCATTTACAAACGCAGTCAGTCGCGGGTTTGTTGCGAGATATTTGTCTACGCGGAGTTTAAATGAATCAACGGTGATGCAGTCTATAACGTTTCGGGGAAGCCCATTCCGCAGCTGACAGCTCGATTGAAGAAGAAATTCTTAGCTTCGTGTGAGTTAAAAGATTTACCAATAATTTTACACCCGTTTCCCAGCGTGTAATTAGATTGGTCCGATAGTGAAGTACTTACTACAGTTCATATTGTCGATGCCTTTGATGATTTTGAACACTTGAATTAAGTCACCTCTTAATCTGCGCTGGGTTAAAGGAAATAGATTTAAGTCTCTAAGACGCTCTTCGTATGGTTTGTTCTTTAGGCTAGGTATCATTTGGTAACTCTACGTTGAACTCGTTCTAGCTTGTTTATATCTTTTTGGTAATAAGGGCACCAGGATTGAACGCAGTATTCCAGAAGAGGGCGACTAAGGAATTGTAAAGGGTTAGGATAACTTCTTTGGATTTATGCTCAAATGACCTGCCTATAAAGCCAATTATTTTGTTTGCCTTCTTAACAACTTCTGAACATTGTTGACTCGGTTTTAGGTTACTCGATATTGTTACTCCCAGATCGGTTTTCTGTTTACATTCTTAAGCTGAGTGCCATTCATCGAATAGTTTGCTTTCTCATTTAGGTATCCGATATGTAGTACTTTACATTTATCCGCATTGAAACTCATTTGCCAAATTGGGCCCAACATGACAATTTATCTAGATTGTGTTGCATATCGTCAACTTGTTCTTTTGAGAGTACGCTATTTGCAATTTTTGTATCGTCAGCAAATTTTGAGATTGTGCAGGTGAGACCCTCATCTATGTCGTTGATGTAAATTAGAAAGATAATTGGTCCTAGTACCGATCCCTGGGGTACCCCGCTACTTACATTGGTCCATTTAGATGCCTTACCGTTTATGACTACTCTTTGCTTTCTGTTGCTGATCCAATTTTCTATCCATTTCAACACACCGTCTTGTATTCCATGCGCTTTTAGTTTTAGCAGTAAACGTGTGTGGGGAACTTTGTCAAAGGCCTTTTGAAAATCAAGGTATATAATATCTACAGCTTTACTCTCATCGTAGAGGTTGAGGATATCGTGGAAGAAGTCTATGAGGTTTGTTAAACAGGAACGTTTTTTACGAAAGCCGTGTTGAGTATCTTTAAGTATGTTATTTTCCTCTAAGTGATTTACGAGGTCTGTCTCGTATGACCGTTTCTAACATTTTACATACAACTGAGGTTAAGCTAATTGGACGATAGTTACTGGGGTAGGGATTTGCTGCCTTTTTATAATATCGGTGTTACGTTGGCTAGCTTCCACTGATCAGGCATAGTTCCAGACTGCAAGGATTTATTGAATAGTAATGTCAGTGGTTTGGAGAGCTCATCCTTAGCTTCCTTTAGAACTCTAGGCGAGATTGTATCAGGTCCAGGCGTTTTATTTACCTTGAGTTTATCTAAACAATTCAATACTTCTCTCTCTGTAACGGTGATATTACTTAAAACATCTGAATGATCAATCTGAATCGGCGATGGTGTAGGGATATCACTGAGGTCTTCTGTTGTAAAAACTGATGCAAAAAAGGTATTCAGGGCATTACTCATTTGTACTTCGTCTTTGGTGTATTCTCCATTTTCATCGACTAACGGTCCAACAGTTGAAGTAACTACTTTTTTCTTTCTGATATAACTATAGAATTCTTTCGGGTTTGTTTTACTTTGATTCGCAATATGTAACTCTAAGGTCTTTTTACTTTGCTTAATTAACTTTTTGGCTTTGCGTCGTAGCTCTACAAATTTCACCCGTTCTTCGTCATTTTGTGAAGATTTTAATCTATCATTAGCACATTTTTTAGCAAGCAGGCAGTTTGAAATATCTTTATTCCACCATTTGGGCTTATTATTATGGCCTGGACGCCGTATTTTCGATGGTATGCAGTCTTGCACTGCTTTTAGTAAGTGGTTTCGAATAACTTCCAAGATGTTTTATGTTGTTATTGTTAATTAAAAGCTCCAGTCAGTTTCTTTAAACATAGCTCTAAGTTTATGGAAGTTTGCTTTCTTGAAATTAGGGACTTTTTCGATGCTACTATTTGGTTCATTACTAGTAAAATTTAAAGTGAAAGTTATCGTACGATGGTCGCTGTTACTGAATTCATCACCAACATTTAAATTCTCCATTAATTCTTCTTTTGTTGCAAGTACAATGTCAAGAACGTTATTACCACGGGTTGGCGTTCGAACAAATTGATAAAGCGAACTCTCTTGCAAGTTCGTATACAAGTCATGTCCGGAGTGTGAAATAAAGTATCGCCCCACTTGGTCACAGGTAAATTAAAGTCGCCAAAAATTACGGTATCTTGTGAGTTACTTACATCTGCAATTTGTTCGTAAATTTCTCGGTCAGTTTGTACTGATTGAGCTGGAGGTCTGTATATTAATGCAAGTATTATTTTTGTACCTTTATTATTCTTTATTAGCACAAAAGATGCGTCGACGTTCACAATTTGAGGTTTTGACAAGAGGGTAGGGTTAAGACTTTCTTTGATATAAAGTAAAACGCCACCTCCATTTCGATTTATTCGGCTTTTCTCAAACATTACATAACCGGGAAGTGAATATTCTGCTAAAAAGTCTCTATCTTCTGTATTGAGCCAAGATTCTGTTATGCCAATCACATCATAATTTTCTGTAAACACTAGCTCCTCTAAATCTGAAAATTTATTGCGTATGCTACGAGCGTTTGCATAGAAAACCTTTAAATTTGTTATTTTAGAACTCACGGAACGCTCTTTAATAATATTTTTGGTTCTTGTCGGATCTACATTTATGTTCATGGCTGTCCTCATGGCTGTGTGTGTGTGTGTGTGTGTGTGTGTGTGTGTGTGTGTTTATTAAATAGTATGTGTTTACATGTTTATTCAACCTTTTATTTGCTTTATCTTTCTCTCCTTTTCTCTCTTTCCCTGGCTTGCATCCATTCGTCCCCATTCAGCCAACTGTTTTCAAAGACGTTTATAGCGAGCCAGCATTGTATGTAGAAATCCGGCTTCGCCGGAGAAATTTTTCTGTCGAAAAATTTACACAAATTTAGTTTGCTATCAAAACAAAACAAATATATATGCTGGCTCGCTTCCGCTCGCCAGGAAAATATTGACACCTGGACGGGGCTAAACGTCTTAAAACAGTAGGCTGAATGGGGCCGAATGGATACAAGCCAAAGAAAGAAGGAGAGAAAGATAAAAACAAAAGCGAGGTGGACTCCCTTAAGTAATAGCTCGGGGGATGATTCATGGAACTTTGGATAGCTGAGGATTGTGGAAGTAGGGATGGAGGATTAGAAAGCATGGGGATCGGAAAGATAAATATATGATATATTTATGGAAAGGGATTCGGTAATTATGTGGAGGCACGACTGTGGTCATGAACGAAATACTATCAAGAGCAGTGGATGTTGGTGTATCGCTGAAAAGGGAGGGAAATTAATGGAAGCTGCCTATACTGCTGTTTGCGGATGATACAGTTCTGATGAGTGAAAATGAATGGGAGCTGCAGGGTTTGGTAAATGAGTTTGGAACAGTGTGCAAAAAACGGAATTTGAAGGTAAATGCGGGGAAAAGCAAGGTTATGGTATTCGAAAGGGGTTAAGTCACAGAGTGTGAGGTGAAGTTGAACGGTTAGGCTATGGAGATTGTCAGCTCTTAAGTATCTGGGCAGTGTGTTGAGTAAAGATGGGACTGTGAATGAGGAGGTGCGGGAAAGGGTGCAACAGGGGAAGAGGGTTGTAGGAACATTGAAAGCAGTAACAAGAAATAGGGTGGTCAGTATGGAAGTGAAGAAGTCCTTGCATGACATGTGGTAATCCCGACACTAACTTACAGAAGCGTAGCATGGTCATTCGGGAAGAGACTTAGACCAAGATGAGAGCGGTGGAAATGAGTTACTTGAGAAGTGCGTGCGGAGTTACATGGAGGGATAGACAGACGAATGAGGAAGTAAGAAGGAGGTGTGGTGGGGAGGTAGATGTGCTGGAAAGTGTGAAAAGGAACAACTTGAGATGGTTCGGCCATATGGAACGTATGGAAAACGAGAGATTGACTAAGAGGGTGTACGAGAGCGAGGTGAAAGGACAGAGAGGGAGAGGTGCACCGAAGGAGAGGTGGAAGGATGGAGTCAGGAAGTATATGAATGAAGGCGGTGCTGGTTGGGAGGAGGGGCGTCGACTGACTGAGGACAGAGGTGCATGGGGGCGGTTCGTTCGTGGCCACACCTTCGGGGTTTGCGGCGTCAGGCAATAGATAGATAGATAGACGACTGTGGTACTGAGAAAGTAATATATTAAGACGATATAAAGTTCATTTCGAACAGCAAATATGTCGATATTCGAAGGATTTCTAGATATTTGAAAGTATATACTTCATTGCTATGGTGTATTTACCGTTGCAAATCTATTATACGGGAGTAGTAATATCAGCATAACACACAAACACAAACAGTTATACTCGCTTATTGAAATACACAGAGAAACATTTAATCATGAATATTGTACGATCAGTTGTATTATTACACTTGCACTATTATTAGTTGCTGGAGTATATATACATTTATGAACGAATCAGCAGTTCATAGCAGCTGGCATTATAGTCTCCAACATTTACAATTCCACGAACACGCACCATCGAGAGTATTGCAATATCAAAATATACTGTATGTGGGATTTGCTGTCCATAATTACACATAAATGATCGTAGTCGTTCTTGGAAATACTACCCTGAACTTGTTTGGCGTAAATATCGTAAACATTCTTAGTATCAATATTGTCAACATACGGGGTAGTAATATCGTAGCATTCCTTGTAACAATATCGTATCATTTCTAGAAACAACTTGTAGTAACTGACTTCAAAATTTGAACACAATAATCTGAGTGCATGTGACGAGAACTGTGGTGGACGTTCTAAGATATGGATGCAGCAACTAGATACAGAAGAAATATAATGGGGCTGAGGGAGAAGAGGGAATAAGGAACAGTGATGAGTAAAAATAACAGAAAAGATAAAGGGAAAGACTATAGGATAACAGGCAGTGTGGCGGAGCTCAGGTGAACCACGGACCAATGGAAAACATGGAGTAAAACAGAAAAGAATTGTACAAATACACATTAAGGAGTATTTACAGACACAAACATTATCAGTTGAAAAGAGCGTAGGAAACAAAGTGAAGATTATTATGCATGACAATTTGCCTGAGGCACTGGAGGGTGAGGAGACAGTCTTCTGTATTGTTATACTTTTCTTCCAATTTCCCTTAATATAATTAAAGCCTGGCCACCTTGTTGGGCCTGTGAAACGCAAGGCTCTTAAAGCCATGCTGCCTACGCAGCCCCAACGTGTTCATTCCCATCCTCGTCGCCCCAGTGAGCCCCCTGCCCCCGCTCATACCACCTCCTCCCTCCCGTCCACGAGTTCATCTGGTTTGGCGGCGGCCCCCATTCCGAACACTCGGCCCACTTTTCCTGACCTTGCCTCAGCCGCTTGTGTGACCCATGATGAGCATTGTGAATGCATGTCATGTGTTCGCAAAGCCGTTTCGACGGCCACTGCTGATCTTCATGGGCCCACTTGTGGCTGTCATGACTGCTTTGTTAAAGAATGTCAATCCCTCCCAACCATGACTAAAACTTCTGTATGTGACTTACTCCGCTCCTTTATGCGTGATCGGGAGGTACCTACCCCCGTTGACGCTACTGTGCATGGTCCATCCTGTTTATGCACGTTCCATTTACAATCTCGAGCAGACAAATCGCACTCCAATGCGGCTATTGTCTTTCGTGAATTGTCATCTTGTGTGCCGTCTAATCCGCGTGCTCGACGTCATTCTTCACCATCTTGTGTTAGGGACTTATTACCTCAGTCTCTCCCTTCCGCGTCCTGTGTTTCTCTGCGATCCAACAGTACAGATAATGTACATAATCTAACACCTCTTAATTAAATCTTCAATCCCTATGTCATCCACTGGTTTACTAATGGCCTTTCCACTCGGCTGCACCTTGGGGAGGTCCAACGTCTTCTCAAAGTGTATTCCCCAATGTGCCTTTGCCTCCAGCATGTGGGGCAATGTCCTCTCTCCATCCTTCACTATATATTGGCAAGCCGCTCTTTGTCCTTGGGTGATGAGTACGGTTCCGCCTTATAATATTCATAATAAACTTACTTATAATGTTATTCCAGTTCGCTCCACATATCTCCAGTATTCTGTTGCACAAATTTGTGTTCCTGGTCATGGTCTACTAATAGTTTGCAATGTATATAATCAGCTTTCCTTCCAGTATGACTTGTCCCGTCTCCACTCCTTCCTCCTTACCTTCCCTACTCCGCTTCTCTTTGTTGGCGATGTCAATGCTCATAGCCCTGATTGGGATTCTACCTGCTCTGTTATGGATGTTCTTGGCTCACACATAGCACAGCTGTTAGATGGTACATTGTGTTGCCTTAATGTAGATGACTCTTCCACCTACTTCTCTAGGACACACGGTACTTTCTCATCTGTGGACATCTCTTTATGCTCTTCCGCTGTCGTAGATAAATATAGATGGCATGTGTTAGACGACTCCTACTCGAGTGACCATTTTCCCGTTGTAGTAACAGCTTTAGAATGCCAATCACCTCTGACACCTGCTAGATACAACTTCCGGAAGGCTGACTGGGGGTCATTTCACCTCCACACACGAAATGTGCCCCCGTTTGTACCTCGTAACCATAATGTTTTGAATGATAATTTTGTTTACTTTGTTAAAGTGGCGGCTGATAAGTCCATTCCTATTTCCTCCTCCCGCCCTATGAAGAAGAGAGTCCCTTGGTGGAATGATTCCCTCCAGGATTTGGTTCGACGGAAACGCAACATTGGTCGCAAACTCCATTCTCTCAATTCACGATATCGTCACCTGTCAGCCATTCGTCCTTCCACCCGCATACAATTGCACCTTAGGTTGCTGTCCTCCTTGACATCCTTGCTCTTAAACCTCACTACAACTGGCTGAAAGTAAAGTTCCGGAAGGAGGTCAAACGGGCTAAGTCGGAGTCTTGGCAGGACTACGTCTCGTCCGTGTCTTCCTCTACTTCCGTCGGATATGAATGGAACAAATTTGGGTGCATTAATGGGTCCCACTTTGGTTCTCCTAGGCATGCTTTGTCAGTAAACAGGCAGCGGGTTCACTCTCCTCAAGAAATTGCTCACATCCTCGGAAAACATCTAGCCTCCGTCAGTGGCTTTGATTCTCTGTCCGCAGCCTTTCGTGTGAGGAAAGATGATGCTCAGAGCCAACTCCTTAATTTTTGATCTGATTGCACTTTTGACTATAACCTCCCATTCTCTTTGCGAGCATTGAATGCTGCTCTTGCCTCCTGCTCAACGTCTGCACCTGGCCATGATAATATCAGTTTTGAGTTCCTGAAGTACCTTGCCCCGCTGGCCAAATCGTATTTACTGCAATTTTACAATTATTTGTGGATCGCTGGCGTCTTCCCTGACTCCTGGCGTCACGTGATAGTTATCCCGATTGCGAAGCCAGGCAAGGATCCTGGCGTACCTACAAACTACCGCCCCATCTCCCCGACAAGTTGCATCTGTAAGTTAATGGAGAAGATGGGCAACTGAGCATGGACAGTGAAGAGCATGTATGAGGGTGCAAAGGCGGCAGTACGTGTGGAGAGTGAGCAGAGCGAGTTCTTTGAACTGAATGTTGGTTTGAAACAGGGGTGTGTGATGTCCCCGTGGTTGTTTACTGTATATATGGATGGAGTTATGAAAGAAATACTATCAAGAGCAGTGGATGTTGGTGTATCGCTGAAAAGGGAGGGAATTGAGTGGAAGCTACCTATACTGCTGTTTGCGGATGATACAGTTCTGATGAGTGATAATGAATAGGAGTTGCAGGGTCTGGTAAATGAGTTTGGAACAGTGTGCGAAAAACGGAATTTGAAGGTAAATACGGGGAAGAGCAAGGTTATGGTCTTCGAAAGGGGTGAAGTCACAGAGTGTGAGGTGAAGCTGAACGGTCAGGCTATGGAGATCGTCAACTCTTTTAAGTATCTGGGCAGTGTGTTGAGTAAAGATGGGACTATGGATTAGAGGTGCGGGAGAGGGTACAACAGGGAAGAGGGTTGTAGGAACGCTAAAAGCAGTAACAAGAAATAGGGTGGTCAGTATGAAGTGAAGAAGTCCTTGCATGACAGTGTGGTAATCCCGACACTGACTTACGGAAGCGAAGCATGGACGTTGGTTGAGAGACTCAGACCAAGAGTGAGAGCAGTGGAAATGAATTACTTAAGGAGTGCGTGCGGAGTAACATGGAGGGATAGACAGACTAATGAGGAAGTAAGAAGGAGGTGTGGTGTGGAGGTAGATGTGCTGGAAAGTGTGAAAAGGAACAACTTGAGATGGTTCGGCCATATGGAACGTATGGAAAGCGAGAATGACTAAGAGGGTGTACGAGAGCGAGGTGGAGGGACAGAGGGGGAGAGGTAGACCGAATATGAGGTGGAAGGATGGAGTGAGGAAGTACATGAACGAAGGCGGTGCTGGTTGGGGGGAGGGGCGTCGACTGACTGGGGACAGAGGTGCATGGGGGCGGTTCGTTCGTGGCCACCCCTTCGGGGATCGCGGCGTCAGGCAATAGATAGATAGATAGATGGGCAACTCCCGGTTGTTAAGGGTTCTCCGTGACCGCAACATCTTAACACCCTTCCAGTTCGGGTCCCAGCCGAATCGTTCCACCATTGATTCTCTTGCTCTAATGGAATCCTACATCCGGGACGGTTTCTCTCGGAAATATCTTACTGTTGCCGTTTTCTTTGATATAATAAAAGCCTATGATACGACTTGGCATTACTTGGCCCTCAGTACCCTCCACTCTGCGGGTATCAGGGGCTGTCTCCCGATTTTTATCTCCAACTTCCTCTCGGAGCGTACGTTTAGCATCCGTATTGAGAGTGTCCTCTTTGATGTGTTCCCGCTTCAATGTGGCTTAACTGAAGGCTGCGTCCTCAGTAGCACCCTCTTTCCTCTGGCGATCAATGGTGTGACTCTGCACTTTTTTTTTTTTTTTTTTTTCTATGTGATTGAGGGAGTCAAAAGGCATAACTGCCTATAGCGAGTGCCTCCCCCATAGTTGAAAGAGTGACAGGGCCAAAATCAAGGGACGTTCGAGCCAAAATGCCTGGACACACGGAGTTTGAAGCAATTTAAGTCATAGGAAGAGGGAAAGACTGATTCTGGGAGAGAGTTCCACAGCTCAGATGTTGAGTAGAAGAAAGTTTGAGAGTAACGTTTCACTCTTGGGTTGGAGAGTTGCACAGAGTAGGGGTGGGATTGAGTTGCAAGACGGGTACCACGTGCCCTACGTAAAGGAGGTGGTATGCACTGGGATAGCTCTGAGGAACACTGATTATTATAGTAGCGATAGAATAGCGAGAGAGATGCAACATTGCGGAGAGAGAGATTGCAGAGTTGGTGAGTGGACGGGAGTTAATGATACGAAAGGCCTTCCTTTCAACTTTGTCTAGGAGAGCGGTGTGAGAGGAACCTCCCCACACATGTGAACAATACTCAATACAAGGGCGCACTATGCCCCTGTACAGAGCAAGAAGCTGTGCAGGGGAAAAGAACCCCCTAAGGCGGTTGAGCACCCAGCTTCTGGGAGGCTGCCTTAGCAAGACTGGTAATATGGTCCTTCCAAATGAGAGCAGAAGAAAAAGAGACACCAAGAATATTGAGAGAAGATGAATGGTTGATTTTTGTATTGTTTAAGAATAAGGGATAGTCCGCTGGGAGATCCTGACGGGTAGATAGATGGAGAAATTGGGTTTTGGAAGCATTAAAGTTAACAAGGTTTTCTCTGCCCCAATTGGAAATAGTATTTAGATCAGAATTTAAGAGTTGCCCCCTCATGTCAAGCATAGTCTATATGTGGATGACTTCGCCATTTGCTACGCATCCAAAAACCTACGACATGCTCAACGAGTAATCAACCTTGCAATTTCCAGAGTTAATTCCTGGGCCTCCTCTGTTGGCTTCCAGTTATCCCCTACTAAAATGAAAGCTATGATCTTTTATCGTGATAAGCGGTGGCTGCGGAATCAACCACTTGACTTGCGGATGTCGGCCACTCGTATTGAGGTTTGTCCTGAATTTAAGTTCCTTGGAATGATCTTTGATTCGCATCTCAACTGGAGAGCACATGTCTCATATGTTAAATCAAAGGGTCAGCGTGCTCTTAGCCTCCTCAAGCGACTATCCCACACTACCTGGGGTGCATGACGGCCCACTATGTTGATACTCTATAAGGCTGTTGTCTTATCTATTATTGACTATGGCAACCCGATCTATGGCACTGCTTCGGAGGCCATAATACGGTCATTGGACTCGCTTCACCATCAGGGTCTTCGTCTTTGTACTGAGGCTTTCCGTTCTTCGCCTACCATATCCATCTTAGCGGATAGTGGTAAGCCCCCTTTATTCTTTCACCGCGATTTGGTCACTATGCACAGAGCCCTCTGTTTCATCGACAATGACTCTCCCGCCAAACAGCTTTTTGACTCGTCTACCGTTTCTCCCGGTCATACTGTCCCAAGCTTTCCTGCCCGTGCCATCCAACTACTTAGTGCGACTGGTCTTGATCCCTGCTTTCCTCGTCCTGTCCCGTCCCATCCACCGTGGACTTTACGTTTACCCCGAATTTGTACATATTTATCCTACTTAACCTAAGACGTGCGCACAGGGGGTTTTCTACAGGGTAAGACTGTGCGCACCTATGATGATTTTGGGACCCATTCCCAGTTTCGATAAAAAGTACATCATCGTGTAGGGAATGTTTGCGTGCATCGGCCCATATATATTTGACCCCCCAATAACTGTCTGGGGGGGGGGGGGAACGGTCCGTAGTTGAAAAATGTGGAGCGAATGGCACCGCGCGGCTAGATTGTCATCGAGCGGCGAGATTTCCCTGCCGAATGTTCACGCGCCCAGGGGATAGAAGGAGAGGGAGGAGGGGGTGGGTTACCGCGTATTATCACGTATATCTCCTTTTTTGAGCCCTTTTAGGCTATCTAGAGTATGTATACGTGTGTAGGCCACCCATATAACAATGAATATGCCTCATAGTGACCAAAAATTGCAATATATAAGGGAATTATAAGAGAATTTTTAGGCGGGAATGAAGATGTGTTGGAGGTTTGGCGGCAATTTATGAGCTGAGAGTGTGCTTTACGCCATACATATCACTTATATCTTGTACTTAGAGCACTGTCATGCTATAATACAGACTTGTACGTATGTAGACGTGCCATATATCAAAATATATACCGCATATAGACCATAATAATAGACCATAATAGACCATATAGACCATATAAACTCTTCGCTCAAACTTTTGCTAGAAACTCCACCTTGGATGATTCCGGTGCTATTCCTCCCTCTCCGCCCTCCTCTCTCTTACTTATGCCTAATATCCTAATCTCTTCTAAAGATGTACTTTCTACCCTCTCTGGGCTTAACACTAATAAGGCGTACGGTCCGGACGGTGTTCCTCCTGTTGTTCTCAAAAACTGTGCTTCCGTGCTGACTCCCTGCCTAGGCAAACTCTTTCGTCTCTGTCTATCCTCTAACGTCTTCCCTTCATGCTGGAAGTTTGCTCACATTCAACCTTTCAAAGAAGGGTGACCGCTCTCAACCATCCAACTATCGTCCAATTGCTCTCATCTCTTGTCTTTCTAAAGTTTTGAAACTATTCTTGCTTCCAAATTTCTTAAGCATTTCTCTTCTCATAATCTGCTCTCAGATCGCCAGTATGGCTTCCTTAAGGGTCGCTCTACTGGTGATCTTCTTTCATATCTTACTAACTCTTGGTCATCCTCCTTCCGGGACTTCGGTGAGACTTTTTCTATTGCACTAAACATATCGAAAGCCTTCGATAGAGTCTGGCATAAATCTTTAATTTCTAAACTACCCTCCTTCGGTTTCTATCCCTCCATCTGTGCCTTTGTCTCTAATTTCCTTTCCGGCCGTTCCATAGCCGCGGTTGTGGACGGCCATTGTTCACTTCCTCACCCTATAAACTCCGGTGTTCCTCAGGGCTCTGTCCTATCTCCTATTCTCTTTCTAATTTTTATAAATGATCTCCTTAACTGTACCTTAATTCCCATCCATTCATACGCAGACGACTCAACCTTACACTACTCCATTAGTTTTTCAGAACGCCCCAGCCAGCAATCCCTCAACGACAAACGTAATGAAGCCATAGAACTCTTAAATTCTGATCTAAATACTATTTCCAATTGGGCAGAGAAAACCTTGTTAACTTTAATGCTTCCAAAACCCAATTTCTCCATCTATCTACCCGTCAGGATCTCCCAGCGGACTATCCCTTATTCTTCAACAATACAAAAATCAACCATTCATCTTCTCTCAATATTCTTGGTGTCTCTTTTTCTTCTGCTCTCATTTGGAAGGACCATATTACCAGTCTTGCTAAGGCAGCCTCCCAGAAGCTGGGTGTGCTCAACCGCCTTAGGGGGTTCTTTTCCCCTGCACAGCTTCTTGCTCTGTACAGGGGCATAGTGCGCCCTTGTATTGAGTATTGTTCACATGTGTGGGGAGGTTCCTCTCATACCGCTCTCCTAGAAAAAAGTTGAAAGGAAGGCCTTTCGTATCATTAACTCCCGTCCACTCACCAACTCTCTGCAATCTCTCTCTCTCCGCAATGTTGCATCTCTCTCGCTATTCTATCGCTACTATAATAATCAGTGTTCCTCAGAGCTATCCCAGTGCATACCACCTCCTTTACGTAGGGCACGTGGTACCCGTCTTGCAACTCAATCCCACCCCTACTCTGTGCAACTCTCCAACCCAAGAGTGAAACGTTACTCTCAAACTTTCTTCTACTCAACAGCTGAGCTCTGGAACTCTCTCCCAGAATCAGTGATTCCCTCTTTCTATGACTTAAATTGCTTCAAACTCCGTGTGTCCAGGCATTTTGGCTCGAACGTCCCTTGATTTTGGCCCTGTCACTCTTTCAACTATGGGGGAGGCACTCGCTATAGGCAGTTATGCCTTTTGCCTCCCTCAATCACATAGAAAAAAAATTCATGAGATATTTACGCACATTATCAATGAGTTTCTATGCGTGAACCAAGGTGTGAGTGAGTTGTGCTGGGAATGAAAGGGGAGAGGGTGTGTTACGCCATAAATACCACTTATATCTTGTACTTAGAGCACTGTCATGCTATAATACAGACTTTTACGTATGTAGACGTGCCATATATCAAAATATATACCGCATATAGACCAATTCATGCGATATTTACGCACATTATCAATGAGTTTCTAGCAGACGGAAGCCTGAAAGGGTGGGTGGGGGTGGGTTGGTGGGAGGGAGGAATGCAGGGAGTGAGTGAGTCGTGGAGAGAGGGAAGGCAGGCAGGGAGATCTCTAGATAGATAGCCAGCTTTGTGATAATTGTGGAGGCGCCCGAGGCTTATGGATGTCTTGGTATTTTGAACCTTATGTCTACCAGATGTCTGGTGTTCGTTGCCACCAAGAGGTCTACAATAACATGAGTCAGGAATGGAGAGAGAGAGAGAAAAACTGAGACATGCGTATGTCGTACGTATAAATGGACTTCAGAATTGCATTTTTATGCAAGCAGATATTGCATTTTAGACACATGTGAAGTACCACAGAAACATGTAGGCCATTGACTGTAAATAAAGTACTATATTATAGACCAGCAACGAGGGTGGTCAGTAAACACAGGCAGATATGCCTTTTGTGATAGAGAGCTAAATATAGACTGGTGTCTCCTTACACTTGCGAAAGGGTAGATTGCCACCAGAGAAACTTATATTTATTTATTTCCAAGTAATATGCAATCTAAATGTATATTTGAGACCTACTGCAAGTATTTGTATGACAGTCATGACTATGTATAATCCAATATACGCGCGTAGGCGAGACATAAGAAAGCTGGTTGAGCAATTTTCGACACCCACACAGTTATTATTCATTTTTATTTACAATATTATACAATACAAATGTATTTGTGAAGAGTATTTTATGGATTATTGTATTTCTACAAATTTTGTTCCCAGACAGAGCTGCTGTGGCTGGAGCATCAAGGAGCGGCAAGGGTCACCCCGTGACCGCTTGACCGTGTGAAAATGAGTGGAGTCACACTGAGAGGGGCAATTTTGCCGAGTGTTTGGGCGACCAACTTTTATAAACCTTGGCATGATATAATTGATAATCCCATCAATTTACAAACGTAAATTGGTGGGATAATTCCTTTTTTTTTGTATATTGTCATTTCGATTGTAGACACAAAGTTTTGAGTGATATTTGGTATGAGCTCCAGTGGCATGGTTGGTAAGGTCGCGGACTGGAAAACTCAAAGTGTGGTAGGGTAGTGGGATCGAATCCAGGAGGGGGTTATGGGGAAGGTTTTATACTGTCTAGAACATTTTTGATACATTTTTTTTTTTACAAGATCATGCCATTGTATTCAAACAATATGAAATATTCATAGAATATATAATATTGTAAGAATACAATGACATGACCTTGTTTTGTTTTTTTGTTTTTTTATTGTTTTTTTTTATTATCTTAGTAGGTTTGACAGGATTTATTGAAACATATTTATTTTTGTACAATTCATTTGAGGTAAGAAAATAATTATATACACATTACTTTGGCTAATAACAAACATATATATTGATATACTAAAAAAAGAAGGCATATTACATGTAAATCTTTGAAACTTATAAACTAAATAATGAAACATACAATTATATAATGTAAAAGCTATATCACAGGGACATCTTTGGAACTTATACATTATATAATATATATGTTACATTATGAGGTAGCGTGAACAATTAGGTCAGGTCAGGTAAGGTAGGGCACGAGTCCAGGGCAGGGCAGGGCAGGGGGCGAGTCCACGGCAGGGCACGGGGCGAGTCCAGGGCAGGGCAGGGCAGGGGGCGACACTCAATAATTCTTGAAGGTGTGGTAGTCCCTGAAGCAGTCACCCAGGCAGAGTGGAACTTTGCACTCGGCGCACATTGAGGTGACTCTTTTGGTGACATGGGGTTTCCTGACAATGGAGCTGCAGACGGTGCACTGCACCTGCCTGTGACGAGTGCCAATCAGCTCGGTGTTGGTTGGGTAGTGTCTTTCGACACCCAGCTGGATGCGGTCAGGAACGTGATCCCCACGCCATGCCGTACGTCTGTGAGTGGTGGTGCCATACTCTCCAAGAGTTGGTATGAGACGTTGTAGACGAACTCCCGGAATTTCAGCTTCTGGTTTGGGGACATATCCTTCTTCACCAACCACAAGTTGTAGGCGTTGAGCATCGTGATATCAACTAGGTGGAGGAAAAGCTTGTGATACCACTTCACAGTCTTCCTCAGACACTCAACGCCTGACACCTGACAGTCAGACTTGTCCACCAGGCACATGTTCTTGGTATAGTCCACTACCATGTCGGGCTTGTAGATAGTCTTCCTGGTTCGGTAGTGGATTTTGCCAGAATCCACCTGAGCACCTATGTGGACGGTGGAAAGCAGGTGGACGTCTCGTTTATCCTTCCACTTCAGGGCTATCACTTTCCCACACTTCTCGAGCTGCTTGTATTTCTTCCCATTTCGTCGCCTTCTTCGCACATGCCTCTCGCGTGTGTTCCTGGGCCAGATCGTCTTCTGAAGGTGTGTCACTGGAGGAGGCATCTGTAAGAGGAATGACATTACCGGTGAACTTAGACATAAACTTTCTTGTCTTTCTGACAGTCCCACATGACCCCATTTTGTTGTCATGAAGAAACTGGCACAGAGCAGAAGTATACCAGTTGTCAGTGTAGATAATGTGGCCTTTGCCCAGGTAAGGTGCCAACATTTTCCTGACGATGGCACCTGACATGCCCATGGGGTCATTGGCAGTGGCTTTCGGTATATCAATGTCAGTGCCTGTATACACGATCATGTCAAGCACTATTCCAGTTTCACAGTCACACAAAACGAAGAGCTTGACTCCGAACCTATGCCTTTTCAAGGGGATATACTGCTTGAAAACAAGACGTCCTTTGAAGAGCACGAGCGACTCATCAATCACCAAATTGAGGAAGGGGTAAAAGTATTTCCTATACCTCTCCAACAACATGGTGAACACATCCCGAACTTTCCATATTCTGTCAATCCTGTTAGGATTGTCGTTGTCTGCAAAGTGCATAAATCTTAGCAGCAACAAAAATCTGTCACGAGTCATGAACTTATTGAAAGTTGGGGTGGCGATGAGAGGGTCGTGCTTCCAATAGTGTTGCAACACATGCTTCTTGATCAGAGGCATGAGGAACAACAAGGCAAAGAACGTCATAAATTCTTCCACAGTCGTATCCACCCAGCCTCGTATTCTCGCTTTTGGAGAAGTGACGTCCAATCTGCCAAACACCCACATGTAGTAGGCGTTTGTTTGGGCAACGATGTACGTCATTACCTCCATATCGAAAAAAGCGAGGAAGAAGTCGCTTTCGTTCGCTTGATCGTCACAGGGCCAGTCGTCAGTTGTTCCTGACGTCCCAGGATTGAACTGGGGCACGTCAGGTACAAAATTGACCCCGTCAGACCAATCGAACGAAGGCAACCCAGGGATCGGAATGTCGTCTGCGTTTCCTTCAGCGTCTGAAATATCGCTTCCATGGTCGCGATACAGCACTGCATCTTCATCACCCTCCTCTTCACTTGACAGAAGATGCCCTTCCTCATTCTCGTCACCGACGTCGGACTCACTCCCACTGTCCACTCCCAAATCCTCCCACCCTTGGTCCCGTGCTAGGGCTTCGTCGTCGAAACCCGGGCTGCCAATGCCCTGCGAATCACCATCAAACAGCAGGGCGGCATACTTTGATGGTGTCAGAGTTTTCCGGGTCACTTTAGCACGTACGGGAGTCTTATGGACAGGGACAGCAGAGGCGGTGGCAGGGGCGGCGGCAGGGGCAGCAGTGGTGCGTGGTCTTGTGGCCCTGGAGGCAGGCAAGATGATGGTGGTGCCTGTCGCCCTTCTCTCTGTTCTTTGGGCAGGGGCGGCAGGGGCAGCAGGGGCAGCAGGGCCAGCAGGGCCAGCAGTCGCTTTCCCTCTCCCTTTCCCCTTCCCCTTCCCTTTTCCTTGGGCAGGGGCGGCAGGGGCAGCAGGGGCAGCCGGGCCAGGGGCGGCTGGTGGTGGTGGTGGTGGTAGGGTCACTGTGGCTGGCGTACGGGTTCTCTTCCCTACGCCCGTGCCTTTAATTTTTCCTGCCCCCACAGGTTCTGCAGCCCTAGGGCGGCCTCCTGCGTCGCTGGTACCGGTGGCAGGGGTGGCAGTGGTGGTGGTAGTGGTTGTTGCAGTGGCCTGGGTCGTGGTGGCAGTGTCCCGAAACACCAATGACCTCTGTACCTTTGTCGTGCTTGCACATGTTTTTCGTGCTTTGGGTGCTGGTGTTTCGTCCTCCGAGCTGTAGGGCATGTCGTACTGGTAGTTAGGGTCTTTAGCAGCCACCCTCTGCCTTCCACGGCGGCTAACACCACCAGAAGGAGGGCTGGTTGTGTCATCAGGGAGCGAGCGT
This sequence comes from Paralithodes platypus, assembly GCA_032716605.1. NCBI lineage: Eukaryota > Metazoa > Arthropoda > Malacostraca > Decapoda > Lithodidae > Paralithodes > Paralithodes platypus. Next base: position 8,139,925 of record CM064580.1, read on the forward strand.
GAGGGACATGTGGGCTCCATGACTAGTGCTTGGTTACTGGTGCGGTGGTGCTTGCACGAGTGCGGGGCGAGCGTTTGGCGGGGTGGTGTCGAGAGTTGACATGTAGTACTATACCCACACCAATTTTCAGCCGCCTGGCTATAAACACGCGGTTTTGGTACGCGTTCAAAAGCTCTGCTCTTAAGAGTCTTCCCGCAGTCCGCCGGGGGATCTCTTAAGAGTCTCCCCGCAGCTCCCGGGTTAATGAAACGATCATTTTCTACTGCTACAGTTTTGTGCCAACACACTCTGGAACACATGCGACGTAAAGATGCTCATACCGCTATATACACTGATGGCTCCAAATCTGATTCTGGGGTTGGGTGTGCTGCAGTCTCCTCCGGAAGTTGTGTCCAGGTATCTCTTCCTCCGCAAGCTTCCGTTTACACGAGTTATGTGCCCTTCAAGCTGCTGTCGATCTGGTCCTTCGTTCTCCACCCGGATATTATATTCTGCATAGCGATTCCCGCAGTGCTGTTGAAGCTCTTGGGTCATATAACCCTCATCACCGACTTGTTACTCACATTCAACGTTCAATTCATGACCTTCATGTTACTGGCCACTTGGTTCAAATCTGTTGGATACCTGCCCATGTAGTGGTTGACGGTAATGAAGAGGCTGACCGCTCCGCGAAAGCTGCTGTTGCTTTGCCAATCTCTCGGACTCGTCTTCCAGTGGAGGACTGGTTGGCGTCCTTACGTTGTGTTATTCGACATAGATGGCGTATACTGTGGGCAACTCAATCTCCTCTTTATGGCACTCTTCCTTACAGCCCTCCCGTGCTCTAGAAGTATTTCTGACTCGACTACGCATTGGTCATACTAGATCAGTGGTTCTTAACCTTTTTAGCACCGCGCCCCCCTTTGATCAGGACTGTATTCATGATGCTTCCCCCCCCCCCCCCCTCCTGCATCTGGTGCTAGAATTTTTTTTTTTTTTTTATCCACTCCATATGGATGCTTAAGACGCAAGATACTTTAAAAAGGGCGAACAAATAACCAATCTGCATGCAAGGATTAAAACTGATTAATGGTTTTATGTCAACACTACGTGTGGTTGCTCGGAATGACGGTTGTGAATTTATCCTATTAAAGTTTCTTATTTATATATATCTTTGCGATTATCCTGTATGCATTTGAATGGCCTAGCCCTATTTTGAACTTAATTTTATTACCCCACGCCTCCCCTAGCATTGTTGTCAAACGCCCCCCTAGGGGGGCTCGTCCCCTAGGGGGGCTCGCCCCCCAGGATAAGAACCACTGTACTAGATTGACACATGATTACTTAATGTCGTCGCCCCATGATCCTCGTCCGGACTGTCGTTCTTGTAGTGTCCCTCTACCAGTTCGCCACATTCTTATTGAATGCCCGCTTTACGCTCGGTCCCGTACTCTCTATTTTGGCAGCAAGACTTACTCTGACATTTTGATGGACTCACCATCCTTCTCCATTTATCGTGTTGTTCGTTTCCTTGCGTCCTGTTCACTCCTTAACTCCCCCAGATATATTATGTTCCAGTAAGTCCGAGGAGGCGGGAGCCCCAGGATCATTGCCACTGCCTCGCACTACACTCACAACAACACTGCGGCCATTAGAATTATCGCAGGAGGCTGAGGTTGCCACCAACGGTTTTATCATATGGTAACTTATCGGACTTACTGAGCTCATATGACGCAAAATTGCGTCATAAACTTATTGGAGAGGTATAGAGATAAGTCCATATGACGCGATCGCGTCATATGAGTTTTTGGTGGACTTATTCATATGACGCGATTGCGTCATATATGTCGCAAGGAGTTAATAAGATTTGATTTTTGTGGGGGTTTTTTGTGTGTTTTTTTTTTTACGGCTTCTAACGTTCCTTAACCCTTATTTAGCGGGCTAGGTGGTCTATTTGACCGTAGCGCCCAGCGTTTTTTTGTTTTACCTAAATTAGGGTTGTTTCCGTGCTCATTTTCATGCCTAAATAAGACCCAGAGCGTAAAACAAGTATCTATCCCTGAAAGGGCATAAACAGAAGTTTCCAATGATACCCGAACCATCCTTGTACGACCACTGGTTCTCTTGCAACGATCGTGCAACACGAGTGCAAAAACACTGAAATAAGGTAATTTCCTTACATAATTCCCTATGTAGCGAGTGAGGAGAGGGGAAGGAAGTTAGAATACAGTTCAGTAGACCCGCGGTGGTCGTGGGGAGCGATCATAAGGTTGCTACGCTCGTCCCACCACTCAGCTCTCTCTCTCAGCAACATTACGTGCTGAAAATGGTGCTCGACAGATGTCGTGCACCGCCACATAGTCCAAATCTATTTCACTCGACATATGTCGCGCGCCGCCAATAAGGGGTTAAGAGCTCGTGATTTCTCACGAATATTGTCAAATCCTTGGCTTTGGCTCAGACCAGTCCTATAAAAGTTGCGTGTTGTAGCTCAGTGGTCTGGTTAAACTACAATTATAAACAAAACATCCCCCCACCCCTTCTCCCTCTTGAGGCATTCCCCCATTAACAACCCACCATAAGAGACGTGAACCAGGGAGGGAGGTAGGGAGGGAAAGGGTTGATGTGGAACTTAAGTGCGAGTAATGTTCCTCTCACCTCTCAGCCAGCCCTTATAATATTATGGCTGTATGTTATGGAGCTGTAATTGGTTGGTCCATGCTCCTGCACTAGCACCACTTCCATTTGTATATTGTTCAACCTCACCTGCGCCATTGAGTTATTTCAATAACGTCCCATTTTTACAAAACCACGACAAGAGTACACCCAAGAATATTAACACCTTACGAGCGGCCTATGCGGTTTATTTATATGTACCGCACAGCGGGGTGTTTTTAGCCAAAATAGGGCTGTTTACGTGATCATTTTCATGTCTAAATAAGACCCAGAACGTAAAACAAGTACCTATCCCTGAAAGGGCATAAACAGAGCTTTCGAATGACACCATAACGATCCTTGTATGATGGATAGTTTTCTTGCAATAACCGTGCAACGCGAGTGCAAAAAGCAGGTAATTCGGTAGTTTCGGTACATAATTGAGTATGTAGCGAGTGAGAGAGGGAGGAGGGAGCTGAGATTTGTGTCAGTAGGTTCGCCGCGGTGGTCTGGAGCAGTCATACGCTCGCTAGTCTCCTGCCACCACTTGTCTCTCTCTCTCAGCCACATTACGTGCTGAAATTGCCACTCGACCTATGTCGAGCGCCGCCACATAGTCCAGCTTTATTTAACTCGACTTATGTTGCTCGCCGCTAATTAAGGGTTAATGGTCCGGCACATTAACCAAACTTATAATGACCAAACCAAGATCTTCCCTGGGCTGAAGGTAATCATCTGGTCCTGGAGTGAGTGATGGTGGTGGAACACGGTCGCTTCAAGTGAAAAGTTTGAAGTATAATGGTAATAGGTGTAGGAATATTGGGGAATAGACCAAACTTTATCTCTCGGTTATGGCTGATCATGGAGGAGTTTATGGGATGAGGGTAGAGAGGGAGACAGGGGAGGGGATAAAAGATAGAAGTATGGAAGGGAAAGTACGCACACATAAGGAATTATGGTTGACACAATTAGATAGTAGGAAATCCATCCGTGGGGAGGTGTGGCGGAGTGGTCTTGCCACTGGACTGGTAATCCAATGGACCCGGGTTCGAATCCCAATATGTCAAAGGGAAGATATTATTGGGTGGAATTTGAGCTGTACCTAGTATCAGTGCATTACCACAGCACACCGAAATGCCAAAAAAATACCCTCATTGTTCCCTGATTAAATAGCATTGTATGAATATTCCCATATTCAAAAATATGCTACAGGGGGGCAATGCCTAGTGAGTTAATTGCTCAATAGGTGGCGTTCTGAGAGTGAGGGTCCGAGTCTGTGGGAGTGAGACTGTGAAGTGCAGAGGCGAGGCGGCTTCAGAGATGGAATTGCTTCGAGCCGTGAAGCTTCGCATGTCTCACTCCCTAGACTGGAGCAAGACCTTACGGGCCTCACCGTGTTCAGCGGTTGAGTGTAAAGGCTATCAGCCTATGCCCGAGAGGGAGTAGTTGGAATATAGAAAAAAAAAAAAAAATGAGTAATTCCGATCAAAATTATTTTGCAATGTGTTGAGATGATCTGTCTTAAATTGAATGTCAACTTTGGTTGTGACTAACGTAAGATTGATTGACATAATATGTGAGTGACAATAGGGTCAACCAACTTATTATTTTGTCTTATGTGTTGAAATATTACTGTATACATATGTCTAATTACTCTTATATTACCCACCTAATATTCATCCAGCTTAATCATCACTTTTGTTAACTCACAACCTATTTCCTAGTTTACTTACTGTCCCATCTACCTATATACCTACATAGTATCAAAGTATAGTCAACTGCACTTCTGTCTGTACACTAATCTATCTCTACTCTCTCACTCACACCTTCCATTATTTCATAATGCCAATGTTCCCTCTCTCTTCCTTCCCTAGACCATCCATATCCCTGTTATGTAGCCTTCCTCTCTAGCATTGTTCCTTCACCACAAGTCTCACCTCTCCCTCTCAACAGCCTCCTTCTTTCCCTCCCTCTCTCTCTCATTAACTTTGCCTCTCACTTAGTTTAACTCTAGATTCCCCTCTATATCTATCAAATGTGTAAATGGTGCTTTGGTTACTTTTCATCGTATGCTTTGCCATATACTTTCTTGCATTCCTATGAACTTTTTTCTTAATAGTTTCTCCTTTCACTTATTATCCCTCGTAACAAACCCCATCCCAATTTCATCAATCACCAATTATACCTCCAATTATGAAGGTATTTTCCATAACAAACCCCCTACCCTATTACTTCCCCACATCTACCCTCACAATTACTGTTCCCTCATCCCCAATCCTAATCCCTTTAATCCCATCACTTCAAATCATCCATCCCCCGAGATTCTGTTTAACCCTTCGAGTACCAGCGATGTACAGTATGGTATATTGTACTCTGGCTGTATTTATACGATATTATGCAGCTTTGGGAGGATATGTGGTAGTTCAAATGGTTGGTTGAGAAAGTTTGAAGCCTTATTATTGCTAGAGGTAATTCCTAAGCTGAATAAAACTGTCTAATAGTTGAGATAATATATTGAAGAGGGCGTCCCTTGGTACTGAATATGTTAACTATCTCCAAACTTTCATAATGAATTGAAGAGGAACGTCCAAAAACATCTCACCAATTTGATCGTAAATGAATTACGGATGGCCTCATAAAAACTCATTATCAACTTCAATGCAATTATCACTGTTTGGTTCTCCTTCAAACTCACTAAGAGATGGGGCATGATTAGCCATGACGCTGTAGTGTTAGCCAATTTAAAAGTTGGCCGAGGTGCTGAGAGAGAAAGAGAGAGAGAGAGCATTACATTACATTACATTACATTACTGGTACACAACCACCAAATCCACAACGTCCAATATTGTCTTAAGTTATTTAATCCGGAATTCATTTAAAGGATTACGGGGTGAGTTTGATGGTGGGGGGGGGGGGGGGGGCACGAGAAGTAGGAAGGGAGCAGAAGACAAGGTAGTATACGAATTGAGAGAAGAAAAAGGTGAACAGAGAAAGAGTAGAAGGAGAAGACCAGGAGGAAGAAGATATACAAGAGGTGCAAAAAGAAGACAGGAAGGAAGGAAGAAATAGGAGGAAGAGGAACAGGAGGAAGGAACAAATGGTCTGAAGGAGAGGGGAGGCGGTGGCAGAGGGGAAGTGAGAAGGGACAAAAGATATGAGGTAATAATATTCTAAAGGATAAGACAGGAGAGGAAGAGGTCAATTATTATGAAAGACGAGTTAGATATTGAGAGAAGATGGAGTTAATATAAAAGTCTTTACTTGCCCTCCTCACTGTTTGTCTGTGTTAGTCTGTAGTCAGTATATGTGTGTTGGTGTGTGTCTGTGTTGGTGTATGTCAGTGTGTATGGACCGTGGCGTGTTAGGTATACTGTCAGCGGGTGGACCTGGAAGAGTGTTGTGTGTCCTTGATCTTGTCTTGTATTTGGTTGTACGCGTTGGGTAAGTTATTGTACTATAGTTATTTATCGAAGAGACTATAATTGGTATTCTCTAACTTTATATTCTTTCTCAAATCCTTTAATTTTAGATCAGTTTCATGTTCCTGTACTTCACAGTATCCTATTTTACCTCCATATTCATCACTACGGTATTGTATAGTCATTTTACCTCCATATTCATCACTACGGTATTGTATAGTCATTTCACTCAATTCTCAAATTATCGCTGCTCTATTTTAGACACAATCATATTACCGTTCTCTATATTTCTCTACATAATATCCTCATTAGATTATTGTTTTCCCCCACTTACGTAGTTAACAACTATTGGTATATTCCCACATAAGATGCAGTATTCCAAATAGTTACATTCCTGTTCTCTCTGCCCCCATATATATATATATATATATATATATATATATATATATATATATATATATATATATATATATATATATATATATATATATATATATACTATATATTACCTTTACGTAGCGCTTGTTAGCTATCAGCTTCCACAAAGTCACCCTGGTGGGTGCCCAACACCGAAAGGGGTTGAAATAGGGGAGCTATCCCCCCGCCAAAGGCGGCTTTCTAGAGCCTTTCCTAGCTGATGCTGAGAGGATTGGGTTCTAGTCATGTGGTGATGGGCTGGTCTATCAGTGTGAGAACTGAGCAATCTCTGCCATACCCATAGCTTACTCTAACTGTTCCTTTTACTTATATATTTTCTAGATCTCCAGTGACGGCGTCTCTTCCGTGGATTGACCTCCCAATCTACCAAGATTGGAAGCCAAAGCGTCACATTTTTCCTTTGCCCCTCAACTTTCTCTTCATAATTGCTGAGGGGCACAGGGCCCTGGGTGGGGCTTTGGTTTCCCGGGTGTTTCCGCACCCTCCTCAGCTCCCCGCCATGGAGTGGCTTCGGTCACCCAGGTTTTATTGTGGTCGACAGGGAGGGTTCTGTTGGGGCGCTCGGTTATGGCCTTGGCCTTGCTCGGGGCCTTAGGGCTGTTCGGCCAGGCAGCTTGGGGAACAACAACAACAACAACAACAAAGTCACCCTCCTTTCTTTCACCCCACTTCTTCGTCCTCTCCTTGTTTTATCACGTACTTTTCATTTTACACTTTCTTAAATTCTTGATCTCACCCTCTAAGTCGCTTCTTTGTCGTGTTTTGCGGTCTTTCGTTGTTCCCCTCTTATCCCTTACTACTCTTAATCACTACTCTTATTTTTTTAGCAAACTTTGTACACTACTTTGTATAATTATCTTCGTTTTCAATTCCTAATGACTATACCGATCATAAACTTCCTCATTGAGAGGGCGAGCAAGAACTAGACAGATAGATAGATTGAATGAGAGAGAGAGAGAGAGAGAGAGAGAGAGAGAGAGAGATACAGAGAGAGAGAGAGAGAGTACAAAGGAAATCAAGCAACAACAGATCTAGTGACCCTTCTAGGCTGCTTGTCCTCCAAAACACTGATCATCAAGTGTCTAAACAGTGGTTTAGAGTGGGTAAGGGAACATAGGAAAGGGAACTACTGCCCTGGAACTAATGTCCGTGGCAGGATTAGGAAGTTAGTAGGGAATAGATGTGTTAGTAACATACACAGTTATAAGGGCTCTTTCGTATATCTGGTAAAAAGAGAGTAACGTCTTAGTAATATATACACGCAATAATCCTTGATGTATTTGAGGGGGGAATAAAATAAAGTTATTCATTTACAAACGCAGTCAGTCACGGGTTTGATGCAAGATATTTGTCTATGCGAAGTTTAAAATTATCAACGCTGCTGCAGTCTACAACGTCTAGGGGACGCTCATTCCACAAGTAGACAACTCGATTGAAGAAGGTATTGAGGGCATTATACATTTGTACTTCGTCTTTGGTGAATTCTCCATTTTCATAGACTAACGGTCCAACAGTTGAAGTAATTACTTTTTTTCTTGGAAAAGGAACTACTGCCCTGGAACTAATGTCCGTGGCAGGATTAGGAAGTTAGTAAGGGACAGATGGGTGTGTTGGAAAGAAGTGCGGTGTGCTTGTTAACCCTTTCACGCTCATATGACGCAGATGTTGTCAGATTAGCAATAAGAAATAGAGTTATCTCACTCTTATAATTACCTCTCCAAAATTAGTTTTCTGCCCACAGCTAACTCAAAGACAACTGCAGAGGTTGAAGTAACTAAACTAAAGTTCTAAATACCTCTGATGGTAACAAAGGCTTTAAAGTATCCCTAATAGGCTCAAAATCGCGTCATATGTCGGAGAGGGTTAAGTGTAGTGACATGAATAGGAGGAGAAGGTGTTTGTAAGAATTAGCTAGATTACTGTCTGTGTAGGTGAGGCACTAATACAAACAGTGGGGGAAGCCAGGGATATTATACAGGAGTTCCAGCAACTCATCATATGCCTATGTGGCCTCCCTTGGATACTGCTCTGCTGGATTGGTGCCTACAATCTTCCCATGATGTAATAATAACACATGAAATCCCTGTATTCATGCTAATTCATAATTACATTTCACCTCAATATTTTGAGATAAAATGTACCCCTTCGGTTCATAGATACTGTACCATCCAATACTGAATATAATCGTTGCACGTTTGCCAGAAGGCGTGAAATACATGGTATTGTTTCCACTCCTTAGCGTCTGTTTGCCTCTCTGGGAGTTGACAACATTTCTGAAATACGAATGTATGAATGTGTACAATATCATCTTAACAGTAGGGAAAGAATTACCAGCAAGGCGGCGAACATCATCTGTATTTGCATTATATAGTACAATGCAAATGAAAATGGTGTTCACTGCCTTGTTGCTGATTTTTGTCCTACATAAACTAAAGTTCCGGAGGAACACACATACAGTATACAGTATGTGAACCTATATAAAATGCAAACATAAATACGATATTAAGTTATTAGACTATTTCGTGGGTCTATGTGTGTGTGTGTGTGTGTGTGTGTGTTTGTGTTTTTATTTTTAAGATGTACATAGAACACGACATATCAACAAATGTTATATACATTATGTCCACAACAACCTGCCGAGCTAACTCCATCATTTAAATATAAATATTCATATGATTGGAAGGGACGTGGGACCAGATTCATGCATGAAATCTACTCAAGATTTCCGAAATTTCATACACATTTATAAACAGAATACTGGAGGGTATGTGGACGGGTTTGATTAATATCATGACTGTTAATTTTACTTTCCGAGGCTTTACAAAATATAATATCACATATTGCTATACCTGTACTTAGATTCTTTGATAGTAAATGTCAGGGACAGTTTATGATTGAAATATAATGATTCAATCCCTTGTTTTGATAAATGAAGATTTTGATTAGCCTTATTTTGTAAAATATCAGTATATGAAAACACTCTCTGTATTGGTGTGTGTGTGTGTGTGTGTGTGTGTGTGTGTGTGTGTGTGTGTGTGTGTGTGTGTGTGAGAGAGAGAGAGAGAGAGAGCCACGTTGGTTTTGCGGAGGACGTGATTAGTTTGGGAAAAAATAATTTCGTTCGTAAACATTATTTTCTTACCGTGCATGTATGTGTATGCATTGTTTACAGGTGATTTTTGTGTAAACAAATTATGTTTTCCATTCGTGTGTGTGTGTGTGTGTGTGTGTGTGCGTGTGTGTTTGTGTGTTTGTGTAAATAGTTAATGTTGATATGTGTCTGTATTTTAATTTTATGTATTATTTGTTAATTATGTTCATGTTTTTAAGAAAGACACAAGCTAATAAAATAATGTATCACATAAGGATATAAATGAGACACAGAATGTCAAATCAAAGTTGGTTCCCCATAAACATTTTTCGCTGGACATTAAGCAGCTTGCTCAGAGTTTAAACAATGAATATCAAATATGTGTGAAATTCCCACCTTTCAATGTCAAGAGTCATGAATGTTAAAATGCGAGCCAGAGTAATCAATGATGTGATTTATTTAGCCTTCTTATTATAAAACCATCGAGTATGAGTAGACTTAAATGTATGTTATCACAGGTGCTAGTTGATAGTTTTCTCATTTATTATTACATAATTGACGAACTAAATATCAGCTAATTATTAGCATGAATATATTTATAAACGTATATTACAATTACATGAAGTAAGACGAATTGACATGAGTAATTTCAATATTATCTATAATCATTATCCATCTTGGAATATTATATCATCCTGCAAGTGTTAACATTATATATAGTTTGTATCAAAATATTCCTACGTTATGTCATCACAAATGTCTTTCTTGAAAATTGAAATATGTTGTGCAATACGGCTAATATGTTGATTGACAATCATAAATATGTAGTTGCATGAACTGCGTTAAAAACAATGTGGATTTGTATATAAGCTACTATTGTTGACTGTTACATTGCTACAACAGTGGGGTTACTGGTCGTTAAGTTGAAAGTGTTTGACAAATCCAAAAAGCGTCCCTCTTTCCCCAGAATAGGAATGTCAAGCCAATTGAAACATAATTCGTATTCAGTTCTCAGTCTTTCACTTTCTGTAGGTACACTTCATGATGTTCGTATTAACTTTGTGTTAATCCTATAGCAATGTATTGTAAGTATTATTTACTTTCGGTTACCCTTATTGTTAACAAACTTCCCTATCTTTCACTGAGTGCGTAAGAGTTTTAGTGAAGTGACTTGGTTTGTGTCAGTTACATGTGCGAGTTATTATGTCTCCTCTTGCACCACACTGTATCTCATTCCCATGTCTCCACTAGCTCCACTCTCTCTATTTTTTTCCCCATTTTCCCTCATACACTGTGCCTGACCCCCATATCTCTTCACCAGGTAATTGTACTAAGGTGTGTTCATAACACAGAATTCACTCACACCCACCAATTTAGCGTTGTGAGTCCCGTAATGTCTTTATAAACACAGACATGGATGCGTAGGCCTTAGTTAAGGAATCTGATAAAGCCAGGGTAATCGTTTACCATAATATAAGAGGTTTGTGGTTTCACGCCTCGTTAACATGAACAAGTGACTCCCAAAAAGGGTTCCCCTCTTTCTACTTCTTGTCTGGACTTTGACTCCACTTTCCCTCTTCCTCCTTCGTCCTGGTGTGGCCTATTATCCTCCCATATGCTGTTGCTTTGGTGTTGACAGTTATTTAGCTTATGAATGCCGTTATTACTTCACTTTATCCCTGGATATGTGTGGTTTAATCATATATATATGCCTCAGTGCTTTTCTAGTTGCATTGTATTATACTAGAATATAATTATATATATATATATATATATATATACCGTATATATATATATATAAACTTCATACCTTATTTCGGCCAGATAACATAATGGGTAGGTGAACCATTAGCTTGGATCACAGGCGCCTGAGTAGATGTTCGTTTATCAATACAGGTATCTATATATATATAAAATACATATAAATACCTGTGTATCTACTCACGCGCCTGTGTTTGGATATTGGATGTAGTTTTCCGACTATCACTTGTTTATTAATGTTCTGGAGCATTTCTTCTGCACCCCTGAACACGCAATCTAGTAATAATCGGTATATCTGTTGTTGCTTGTTTTCCTGTGTAATCCTTTGTAAGTGCTAAGTGTTTACCTCCGCCAAGTAGTTTACCTCAACAACATAACGAAGTTCACCACTTGTTTACCCTCTACTGTTCTCATTATCGTACATAACGACCCCTCCTCCTCCTCTCACCGTTGTTGCATAATTATTTAATCCATCACTGCCTCTACCAACTTTCTCATCCCCAAGTATATTATTCTACCGACATGTGTTTTATCCTTCGTTAACTCTTTATGCCTATATGTTCGTGTTGTTTCCTTTCCACCACCATTCGTTTACTCTTTATGCCTATATGTTCGTGTTGTACCCTTTCCACCACCATTCGTTTACTCTTTATGCCTATATGTTCGTGTTGTTCCCTTTCCACCACCATTCGTTTACTCTTTATGCCTATATGTTCGTGTTGTTCCCTTTCCACCACCATTCGTTTACTCTTTATGCCTATATGTTCGTGTTGTTCCCTTTCCACCACCATTCGTTTACTCTTTATGCCTATATGTTCGTGTTGTTCCCTTTCCACCACCATTCGTTTACTCTTTATGCCTATATGTTCGTGTTGTACCCTTTCCACCACCATTCGTTTACTCTTTATGCCTATATGTTCGTGTTGTTCCCTTTCCACCACCATTCGTTTACTCTTTATGCCTATATGTTCGTGTTGTTCCCTTTCCACCACCATTCGTTTACTCTTTATGCCTATATGTTCGTGTTGTACCCTTTCCACCACCATTCGTTTACTCTTTATGCCTATATGTTCGTGTTGTTCCCTTTCCACCACCATTCGTTTACTCTTTATGCCTATATGTTCGTGTTGTTCCCTTTCCACTACCATTCGTTAACTCATTATGTCCTTGTATTGGTGTTCTTCCCTCTCCACTACTATTCTTTAACTCGTAATTACGTCTATACATTCGTGTTGTTATCTTGCCACTACCCTTCGTTAACTTAATTCGTCTATATGTTCGTGTTCTCCCTGTCCACTACCATTCGTTAACACCGACGTCTATGTGTCCGTGTTGTTCTCTTTCCACTACCATCCGTTATCTCCATACTTCTAAATGTTGGTGTTCTTCCCATTACACTACCATGTTCTCCATCTTTACGGCTATAACATCCTAAACATTCTCGTCCTACCTCTGCAGAGAGAGAGAGAGAGAGAGTGTGTGTGAGAGAGTGCGAGATGATACCAGCTTCGGCTTTCTCTCTACACACAGACTCCTCCCCCTCCTAACATTCATTAGTGACGGTACAATCACTGTGACGCTTTCATCTCCCCGGAGATTCCTCTCAGGTAGGTAACATAATCGTAATATAATTTGGGTCTGTTGAGTTAAGTTTGCTTATAATGTCACCGTAAGGGTAGTTCGTTATATTGATTGTAGTAATACGTTGCAACGGTTTCGGTTACAATTGTTCTACTAATTAAAATCAATGTTTGTTTTAACACAACCTGCTGGCTTACGCAGACTCCAAAACCTAGGAAGGAAGGGGAAAAACTTTGGAATCAGAATTTGACAAAGGTTCCGCCATGATAGGTATGTCGATAAACCCTTATAATTTAAAATACAACAGTTTGGACTCCCGCCAACCAATCCTGACTGAAATCAACAATTGTGCTGTAATAACAGCTTTTCTTTCCTTCCCTACCTCCTCCTCTTTCTTCTACTCATGTTTTATATAATTCCTCTTTCTCAATTCTTCCACTCCATCTCTTCGTTTCCTCCTTCTGCTGTCCCCTTCCTCCTTCTAACCAGTTATCTCTCTCTCTCTCTCTCTCTTGTGTTGAAGTTAAATACACACATCATTCTTGCCCTCATTATTCTACAATTTAGGCCACTGTTTTTAAAATCACCTTTATTTTGTAGTTGTTTTTTGTACGGTTTACCATTTTTAACCCTTGACTAACGGAGGTAATGAATGACTTAGTGAATAATTAACTATTGACAAGCAGGTTTTGTCTCTATCATGCTAACAGTATTTGTTTAAAATGCTGCAAGTAATACTAGGAACCAGTCTGATGTCTTAAACCTCATGACACAGGGACAAGTGGCTTATTTCTACACTTTTAGTAATGCACTATATTGATAAAAATTAGGGGACGGTGTGAAAAAAGCTGTGTCAAAATATCATACTAATCCAACTGTTTGTTAATAAGTTATTCCCGAAAAACGATGCCACACGGCCTCTGAAACCCAGAGTAGGTACAGCCCAAATTCCATCCCAATAATATCTTCCCATTAATACATCGGGATTCGAACCCGGGACCATCGGATAACCAGTCCAGTGGCATGACCATTCCACCACACCTCTTACAGTTGAAGTAAACGAGTAAGGAATGTTCTATTACTGATTTAATCACTTGTATCATTTTCAAGGGCTGACCATTACATCTTTTCACAATCACGTTGCTGTTCTTAGTGCTCTTTTTATATGGTAGGTATAAGTTTAGTTTATACTTTTGTTGGTTATATGTTTATATCTGCCAGATGTAACTCTCATTTCCATCGACTATCTACCTGTTACTCTTATTTTATTATTTAAAACAGGTTTTATGTTTTTTTTTTTTATTTATTTTTTCTATATTCCAACTTACTTCCTCTCGGGCATAGGCTGAGAGCCTTAACATTCACCGCTTTACAATGAACAGTGAAGCCTGTGAGGTCTTGTTCCAGTCTAGGGAGTGAGACATGTGAAGCACGTAGAGTACAACGAGCACCTGCCATCTTGCCTTCACATGAGGCACGGTGCTAACTCATGGCCCGAAACGACCCCATCTCTGAAGACACCTCGTTCCCGCGCTTCACTGTCTCACCCCCTACACTCGGACTCTCGCACTTACACACACACAACGCCACCTGTTGAGCAGATAACTCACCAGGCATTGCACCCCTATAGCATATTTTGAATATGGGAATATTCATACAGTGCTATTTAATCAGGGAACAATGAGGGTATTTTATTGACGTTTCGGTGGGCTTGTGGTAATGCACTGATACTAGGTACAGCACAAATTCCATCCCAATAATATCTTCCCATTGATACATTGGGATTTGAACCCGGGACCTTTGGATTACCAGGCCAGTGGCAAGACCACTCCACCACACCTCCCCGAGGTGTGGCTATTTTCATGTGAAATTAAGTCCTCCCATGAAAGAACTATATTTACTTGAAAATTATAAGTGCATGCATTGTTATGAACTATATGACATTGGTGGTGGAGAGAAAGAGAAAGAGAGAGTGGGAGAGAGAGAGAGAGGGGGGTGGGGGGCACACGCACACGGGTATGGCCTAGTGATAACACAACACCAACTACAACACACAGGAAGGGAATCTATGAACGGTTGAATACAGATAGACTAGCAGAGAATTGGACAGACAGACAGACGAACTACCAAAACTCAAGATGTTTCCCGAGTGTGAGCTGCGTAAGTTCTTCTTCTTCGTCTTTCTCTTCCTTAAGTAATGTGTGGTCCTGGCTCAGAAAATAGTATTTAACTGTGTGTGTGTGTGTGTGTGTGTGTGTGTGTGTGTGTGTGTGTGTGTGTGTGTGTACAAACGGTTTTGCGGATTCATATGTGTGTGTACCTGCCCACAAATGTGTGTTTATACTTTGTGACAAATATATGCATCATATTACAATGTATTATAGTTTAACTGGAAAATGAAAAGCAATATTAATATTTGTTTTTCTTTTGTTCTATGTGATTGAGGGAGGCAAAAGGCAGAATTGCCTATAGCGAGTGCCTCCCCCATAGTTGAAAGAGTGACAGGGCCAAAATCAAGGGACGATCGAGCCAAAATGCCTGGACACACAGAGTTTGAAGCAATTTAAGTCATAGGAAGAGGGAAATACTGATTCTGGGAGAGAGTTCCAGAACTCAGCTGTTGAGTAGAAGAAAGTTTGAGAGTAACGTTTCACTCTTGGGTTAGAGAGTTGCACAGAGTAGGGGTGGGATTGAGTTGCAAGAGGGGTACCACGTGCCATACGTAAAGGATGTGGTATGCACTGGGAAACCTCTGAGGAACACTGATTATTATAGTAGCGATAGAATAGCGAGAGAGATGCAACATTGCGGCGGAGAGAGAGAGATTGCAGAGAGTTGGTGAGTGGACGGGAGCTAATGATATGAAAGGCCTTCCTTTCAACTTTGTCTAGGAGAGAGGTGTGAGAGTAACCTCCCCACCCATGTGAACAATACTCAATACAAGGACGTACTATGCCCCTGTACAGAGCAAGAAGCTGTGCTGGGGAAAAGAACCCCCTAAGGCGGTTGAGCACACCCAGCTTCTGGGAGGCTGCCTTAGCAAGACTGGTAATATGGTCCTTCCAAATGAGAGCAGAAGAAAAAGAGACACCAAGAATATTGAGAGAAGATGAACGGTTGATTTTTGTATTGTTGAAGAATAAGGGATAGTCCGCTGGGAGATCCTGACGAGTAGATAGATGGAGAAATTGGGTTTTGGAAGCATTAAAGGTAACAAGGTTTTCTCTGCCCCAATTGGAGATAGTATTTAGATCAGAATTTAAGAGTTCTATGGCTTCATTACGTTTGTCGTTAAGGGATTGCTGGCGGGGGCGTTCTGAAAAACTAATGGAGTAGTGTAAGGTTGAGTCGTCTGCGTATGAATGGATGGGAATTAAGGTACAGTTAAGGAGATAATTTATAAAAATTAGAAAGAGAATAGGAGATAGGGCAGAGCCCTGAGGAACACCACAGTTTATAGGGTGAGAAAGTGAACAATGGCCGTCCACAACCGCGGCTATGGAACGGCCGGAAAGGAAATTAGAGACAAAGTCTCAGATGGAGGGATAGAAACCGAATTAGGGTAGTTTAGAAATTAAAGATTTGTTGTTGTTTTTGCTGTTGTGGTCCTTCCCTAGGCTACCTGGCTGAACATCTCCAGTCCCTAAGGAAGGCCATTACCACGATCGGGCTTTACCCCAGGGCTCTCAAGGAGTGTAGTTCATGTTATTGGCGTAAGTGATTGTGTAGAATGTATTCTATGATGTGTTTAATGGTATAGGGTGCTGTGTTGCATCCTGGGCAGGTGTCGACGATGGTGATATCAATCTCTTCTGATAGCTCAGAAGAGCTGGATGGTGCCCACATCTCAGCCTAGCCATGTGGACTCTGTCTTTGCGGGGAAAGGAGGATTCAGAAGGATGGATTTCGGGAAATCGTGCCTACAGCTGCATGTTTTTTATGGGTGATTGGATGGAACGGCGAGATATTTGAGTATGGATGTGCTTTTGGAGCTGGTTTGGGGTGGACAGGGAGGGAGAGATGACAGTATTTGTGTGTGATAACGTATTCTCTCGTCTCATGATTTTGATTGTCTTTGTCATGGGCTGGTATACATTGGTGGAGAGAGAGAGTGAGATTGAGCTGGGGGTACGATACAGTACATGGTTCACTGTTCATCAGTACTGACATGTTCATGTATACAATATATTATCTCAATTAACTATGGATATCCCACGTCTAGCCAACTCTTCAGTTAATATTCACGTTCCATCGATTAACCATTTCTGTCTGATGATGATTGTATTATATTCTGATTTGTTAACTGACCGAAGATTAAGGTTTAAACCCGCGTTACGAGGAAACGAGCGAACTGTTGAATATATATAGAAGATATGTTATATACTGGTAATCATAGATTGCTCAGTTGTCAAAGGATATTTGATTATATAATTATTGGAGCAGGGGGACCTTTAAAGTTAGTAGAAGAAAATACAAATATGTTCCAAGTATCGTACTGCATGTCCTACAAGGCTTGGTGAAATGATGACATTATTACAGTGACAGTGTTAATGTTGTTTACGTTATTAGTACACTTGGTGACATTATTACAGTGACAGTGTTAATGTTGTTTACGTTATTAGTACACTTGGTGACATTATTACAGTGACAGTGTTAATGTTGTTTACGTTATTAGTACACTTGGTGACATTATTACAGTGACAGTGTTAATGTTATTTACGTTATTAGTACACTTGGTGACATTATTACAGTGACAGTGTTAATGTTGTTTACGTTATTAGTACACTTGGTGACATTATTACAGTGACAGTGTTAATGTTGTTTACGTTATTAGTACACTTGGTGACATTATTACAGTGACAGTGTTGCTTACGTTACATTAATATTAATATGAATTCCGAGACTCCGATGACAGGCGCCTCAGAAAGTGTTTGTGTGACACCGACTGTACCTGACAATATTGACAGTAACAGGTGACAGGTGAAGGTACAGTGGAAGGTGACAGATGGAGCAGTGATGGTGCCAAAGTCTACTTATTGTGTGCTCTCTCTCTCTTTCTCACTCTCACTCTCTCTCTCTCTCTCAGAATTTATTAGAGTCCCTCCACTACCCAAAATGTACGACGTAGAAATAGTCACATTTTCCCACCATCCTCCTGAAAATTGAAAAAAATGGTCACTCTAATATAAAATATGCCCAAGTTCATAACATTATGTGGGACCCATTGAATGTTAATGGAACCGCTTCCTAACACATGATCTGATAAATTATTTATTATCGCTCATACCTCGGTTGTTTAGTAAATGTTTATGTTGTTCTTGTTGTTTTTAATATGTGTTGATTGATCATTCAGACGTGTATACTGTATAAACGGATAAACAGTATTTCATAAAATCTCAGATTAAGCAAATTTCTTCTCAGTCAACCAGTCTGTAGCTTTGGAAATCAGCTTCTACGAGACGTAATTAATGGTGAAAAGTGTATCGACTTGAATAATTAAACTTTCATAAATATATTTTTACCTAAACATTAGCATCCTTGTTGGAACTAGCTTGTATGTTGTCATAAACATTCATGTGTATATCTCCTCGTTTAATAATGTGTACATCATATGTCTTATAGTTTTCCAACTGTATGTAGATAATAATTAAATATAGCCTTACGGTATGTGTTAACACCTTCATACTGCAGGTCTCTTTTAATCTTAATTATAAATATCTTTCAAGTTAAGAAGGGGAGGCTGAACCTTACATCCCCAATTGACCCTGAATTTCAATTTTTTGTTTTCTTTTTCTAAAATGCTTCTTTCAACATAGAATAGCATAGGAGGGCGAAACAAAATATATATCGCATCCATAACCCCCCCCCCCATTCACCCCCACCCCACAACCAACCAAATTTTACCCCCTCAGCCAGATTTTGTTTTCTTCTAAAAGGCTTCTGTAAACAATAGAGACTATCATATGAGGGCATAAACACCCATATGAGGCCCCCCCCCCCCCCCCCCCCCCCCCCCACCCCCCCCGGCCCCCAATAGCATGGATTTATATACAAAACCTTGAGAAATATTTGGTATATTGGTATGATACAAGATTTATACATTAGTATCCCATACAACTAAGTTCTCTCTAACAGCTTACTAATAGAAACCGTCTCTGGTAGGAGAAGCTAAGCTATTTTCCTGAGATTATGGCACTGAAGGTATGATTTTTATAAGTTCTGCGATTTCCAGAGATCATAATATTGGCAACTCCCAAGTGTAACTACACTTTTGTATATTGCTCTGCTTCGTTCCCCTTCTACACACTATATTATATAGGACTATATAGCAACGTTCCCCTTCTACACACTATATTATATAGGACTATATAGCAACGTTCCCCTTCTACACACTATATTATATAGGACTATATAGCAACGTTCCCCTTCTACACACTATATTATATAGGACTATATAGCAACGTTCCCCTTCTACACACTATATTATATAGGACTATATAGCAACGTTCCCCTTCCACACACTATATTATATAGGACTATATAGCAACGTTCCCCTTCTACACACTATATTATATAGGACTATATAGCAACGTTCCCCTTCCACACACTATATTATAGGACTATATAGCAACGTTCCCCTTCTACACACTATATTATATAGGACTATATAGCAACGTTCCCCTTCCACACACTATATTATATAGGACTATATAGCAACGTTCCCCTTCTACACACTATATTATATAGGACTATATAGCAACGTTCCCCTTCCACACACTATATTATATAGGACTATATAGCAACGTTCCCCTTCTACACACTATATTATATAGGACTATATAGCAACGTTCCCCTTCCACACACTATATTATATAGGACTATATAGCAACGTTCTAGCGTTCTCACAATGGCCGCCCCTCCAATAGTTCCCAAGATTCGACCTTTTTCATGTCGAAATTTGCGCTAACCCAAAAATATATATATTATATATTTTTTTCAGCACCTTCTATTATTCAATATGGGAAATCGAGAACGCTACGTAGTAAGGGATGCTTGTAGGATGCGCCATAAAAAAAATGCGGGAAATTTGAACCATGTTCAATATCTAGAATGATTTTTCATATAGTGCGATGAAATTCACGTGCACGCGCGCACACACGCACATAGAGAGCTGATTTTCTTTTTTTCAGCGAGTCTTAGTATTTCCAATGGTATTAAGATGGTATAATGCCAGAAACAAAATCTCTTATACAGGGTGAATTGGGGGTGTAAGGTTCAGCCTCCCCTTCCTGAGTTTTAATGATACAAAATAATATCATATTAAAGAGTTTTTTTCGTGATATATTTATTCCATTTAGCACAAATATATTGTCCATTATAACCAATCAACCAACAATGCATCTATATTATACTTAGATTCAAACCATCCTTCCCTTTCATTGTCTGGTATAGTTTGTCTGCTTGCTGTTGTCCTCAAGTCATATTATTTTGGAAATCATCATAGACCTTCAATCTAACAACAAAACCCAAACATCTGCCTAACTAACTACAGTAACTATTGCCAGACCCCCCAGTCCCCGAGGAGGTGGCCAACTAAACTTCTATCCATTAACATCTTCCTCCGATCTGCTCATCATTTTAATTGTGGCCAACTTGTAATTTAATATCAAGTTTGGAAATTGCTTCACTGGAGAATTATCAGGTTTTGATGATTTAATGCCAAATTGTTGTTACTCCCCCGACCATTTCTGACGGGCGATGAGGAAATTATGAGACCTGAGTTATGAAGATAGATATTGGTGTGGTAGTGGTTGTGGTAGTGCTGGTGGTGTGGGTGGTGGTGGTAGTAGTAATGGTAATGGTGGTGGTAGATTGTAATAGGGGTCAAGGGTTTCATTTATTTGTTATTTATTTATTTATTTATATATTGATTGATGTTTTATTTGTTTTGAGTACCGGTACGGTACGTATACATCTAACTGTAATATATTGTCGCGGTAAACTGAACTGTGTTTTATGATTCCAGGTCATCGACACAAAAAATCTCTCATCATTAATGTTGATGTAAATATATCAATGGTGTGTGGGCTGGTGCAGGATAGGTGTCGGTGAGGGTGAGGGTGATCTGCTCTAAGTGAAAAGTGTGACACATATTGGGACAGACATAACTTTATATTTTGGTTTTGGCTGATGCTGGGGTGATGAAAGGGCAGAAGTGAAAGGGGGGGGGGGGGCAATATGATGAAGAGTAAACATGGTGGTAGCTTTAAAAAGGGTAATAGAGAAAGATAGTGAATGGTAGTGATAATACTTGAGGGTATAGATGGGAATAGGTGTTAAATAAATGGGATTCTCTGTGTTCCACTCTTCTTAATTCCTTCTTTCTCCCAGTCTCTTTGTATGTCCTTCCTTGGTTTCATCTATATATTCGAACGCCCACTGCAATAATTCTCGTCACATACACTCAACTTATTGTGTTCATAATTTGAAGTCAGTTTATGATACGTCAGATTAAGCTAGGTATTATTATTATTATTATTATTATCATTTTTCCCCCTAGACCTGTATGCACCTTGTTTCTCACGATTAATCCCAATATTCTCTGTTTACATAGGGAAGCTCACCATAGACACCTGAAAGTCAATACAACAGTAATCCCACTCCAGGATAACAGTTCCACAACGTTTTAGCGGCTTATTTTGAGTCCCCCAGAGTAGAAACTGTATGCTGTAGAGATAGGTAAATAGTTTGTGGCGGGTGGTAATGTATGAGCCACTTGCTTTATTGTTTTCCCTCACCATAATCTGTTACACTTTTAGCCAAATTATTAAACACATCGCTTACAACAAACACAGACACATCGAACACACACACACACGCACACACACGTTAACAATATTACCTTAACACATAGACCCTTACATGTATATCTCCATGCAAAGACACACTAAATATTCCTAAATACAGACGCCTAACATCCAAATATGTATATAAACACCAATACACACTCACCGTAAACAGGCCCTCTAACAACACCCATACTATACCACCCACACTACCCTCAACACCCTCCTTCCAAACACTCTACCCCTTCCCAATACACCCAAACACACGTCACCACCATCAGCATAACAATGGTCCCCTAAAGTTTGGTTCCCTGCCGTTTAATGTAGTTGTTGTTGTTGTTGCTGTTCCCCAGGCTGTCTGGCTGAGCAGCCCCAAGGTCCCGGGCAAGGCCAAGGCCATAACTGAGTGCCCCCACAAAACCCTCCCTGCTCACCACTAATGAAGCCCAGGTGACCGAAGCCACTCCAAGGCGGGTGAGCTGAGGAGGGTGCGGAAACGCCCGGGAAACCAAAGCCCCCACCCAAAGGCCCTGTGCCCCTCAGCAATTATGAAGGGAAAGTTGAGGGGCAAAGGAAAAATGTAACGCTTTGGCTCCCAATCTGCCAACCTCTATGGTTGGCAGTAGCGAGGTCAATCCACGGAAGAGACGCCGTCACTTGAGATCTAGAAAATATATAAGTAAAAGGAACAGTCAGAGTAAGCTATGGGTATGGTAGATATCGCCAAGCTCTCACTCTGATAGATCAGCCCATCACCACATGACTAGAACCCAATCATCTCAGCATCAGTTAGGAAAGGCCCTAGATAGCCGCCTTTGGCAGGGGAATAGCTCCCCTATTTCAACTTCTTTAGGTGTTGGGCACCGGCCCAATAAATGTAATTAGTGTTGATAATGTGTAGGACAGTCGGTCCACACTGTAGTAGATTGTTACGTTGGATGTGGTTAACCTTATGTTAGGTTATGTATACATTAACCCTTCCTGCCCGGGCAGCCTTTCTAAATGACAGCACTGAGAGCCCGGGGGATATGGCCGAAAAACGTTGTAATAGGCTAGCCCTATCTTTGTTATTTTAGCTGCTAGAGAATTCGCACACATCTCAAATCGTTTCATACCTGTAGAGCTCTCTAGGTCAACTGGTTCAGTTGTGATGACAAAGTCGAACTTCTCCTTCTTGTTTTGGAAGGTGCGCGTTGCTCTGACCGGCTTGTTTACATACGGTTCGACGCACGGCTTTCAAACCACGCTTAATAGGCTTTCAAGCTTACGGATTTTAAAATGACACCCGGGCTCCTGCCCATCTGCCGCGGTGTCATTTTAAAATGACAACCGGGTAGGAGGGGTTAACGGAATATAAGTTTGTAATGTGTTAGATTTCTTTATACTAGGTTATAGTTAGGTTAGGTAAGGGTACTGTAGGTAGGTTAAGATAAAGATAAGAATTATATATTATAAGAATGGTTTGTGATAAGATAGAAAAAGGTCAGTCAGGTTATGTTAGCGTAGGCCAACCAAATCTGAAAAATAGCAAAATGGCAATGACGAAAATACCATGAAAGCACAGATGGACTAAACAATTGTTCAATAGTTCCAAAATGCTCGAACAATTGGACTTTAAATCACGTGCAGATTTGCTCGTCAGTGGGACTTTTTCTGTATGTTTGTTTTAGGGTATGTACACTCGGATGCCATAGTCTCTAGCCCACTCATGAAAATACGTGGACCACTTATGTGTTTTCTGTATGCAATAATAAGTATCTGGATTGATTTTTGAATAAAATTTGCTTCTCAGTAAATAGTGTAGGCCTATACAGTGTTGTAGTTGATATATAGAACGTTATATACATGAATTCGTTTCCAGAGATACACTTCCAAACTTAGAAATAGGTGAAGTCCACAAATGTATATGAGTGGGCTAGAGACTATGGCATCCGAGTGTACTATGTATGTATGTAAATGTATATACTCAGGAACATACCCCATTGCTGGGGGTGGCCGACTTGATATATAGCCTGAACAGAAACAACACTCAAGGGTTCTAATTCTCAGGGTCCGGGAGCACTTTCGCGTTCCCTAGCCCCTTTCTTTGTCCCGATGAGGACAATTTTAGGGTATATCTGAACAAAATAGTTGAATGTAGGTTGTTGTTAAAGGCCATTGTTGTATTAGCTTATTGTAGAACATATAATGTCATTATTTTGGTATTATTAGTTTCCTTGTTATCATTAAGTATTGATGCATATACCATACTCTATCTGTTCATCAATATATAATTAAGTATTGATGCATATACCATACTCTATCTGTTCATCAATATATAATTAAGTATTGATTCATATACCATACTCTATCTGTTCATCAATATATAATTAAGTATTGATTCATATACCATACTCTATCTGTTCATCAATATATAATTAAGTATTGATGCATATACCATACTCTATCTGTTCATCAATATATAATTAAGTATTGATGCATATACCATACTCTATCTGTTCATCAATATATAATTAAGTATTGATTCATATACCATACTCTATCTGTTCATCAATATATAATTAAGTATTGATTCATATACCATACTCTATCTGTTCATCAATATATAATTAAGTATTGATGCATATACCATACTCTATCTGTTCATCAATATATAATTAAGTATTGATGCATATACCATACTCTATCTGTTCATCAATATATAATTAGCCCTCTCTCTCCTGTTCTACTTTTGTTCCTAGTTAACTTCTCATTCTTCTCTTTAATCTCTCTATCTCTTATCTCTCAATAGAAAATACAAAGTGTAATAACCTCGTTCTAAACACGCAACTAAAACTTCAGAACAGGTCAAGTTCCATTATAAGCGCATTGGGATTTTGTTTGTCTTATAAGACCACCCAACACTTTCACTTCCCTCCCCTTGGTGTCAGTCATTGTTTGGACCCTTGAGTAACTTTAACATACTTTTTTATAACATTCAATTTTATTATGTGTTTTCAGTTATATTATGATAATTTAGTTTATTTTTATGAGGCATTACCAGACTTCTGTACTCTTGCTACTCTTGCTACCATTTACTGTCTCTCCTTTGTCAATGTTGTCGGTATATCCTTCTTTTCCACCTGTTTTTAATTTTCTTCTTCGTCCACTTGTTCATATTGTTTTTATTCTCCGTTCTCCCAATTTCCTGTTGGTTATATCACCTGTTCTTTTCCTCTGCCGTTACACTTTCCCATCCTCGTTTGTTCGACTCCACTCTCCAATGTATCTCCTTTAACTAGTACGAGAGGATAAAATCACAGATTGGCCAAATTGGCTTCTGGGTGTAAATATAATTGTCGCCCAATGTTGCCAATATAATTATTGTCTCACATAAATGGGGGATTATCGTCCCATACATTTAGTTTCACCCTTTTTCAACTGATACAGTATATTCACACAAAATACTCCATTCATGTTTGTCTATGCGTATGTTGTACATTATGCCATGTAGATCAAATATATTTGGATATAGTTTTGGTTAGCTTAAGATTAGTCGAGGTTTATGTGCCGTTATCTCTACATAGCGATTTTGATGACTTAGTTTGCACTTATCTTATGTAATCCCAGATTTCATTTGTTTATTATGCAAGTTTTACAATTGAATTAAAAGTAACCCCCCACCCCCTACTCTCACCTTTCACCCTTCACACGTGCTAAGGATATCACTCCATCGACCATGTATCTTATATAAAGATAAACATTACTCTTTGACGTTGTACTGAACGTCCCCGGTACGAATAAACGTAGGTGCGAATAAAATATCTGTGACAATTTAATTTTTGGTTTGGTTGCTTTACTCAATGTCTTTAGAAGACCCTTACTAAAGGCAACTTTGGCTATAAGCAACGTATTTCACATAAGAATATACGTGTGATTTACGTCATAGGTTATTAATTAGTGTTTTGTTTATTTTGTTTTTTCTATGTGGCTGAGGGAGACAAAAGTCAAAACTGCCTGTGACGAGTGCCTCACCCAGAGTTGAAAGAGTGACAGGGCTTTGGCCCTGTCACTCTTTCAACTCAAGGAATATTCGAGCCAAAATGCCTGGGCACTCGGATTTGAAGCAATGTAAGTCATAGGATGAGGGAAAGATATATTCAGGGAGAGAATTCCAGAGATCAGCTGTTTAATAGAAAAATTATTGGGAGTATCGTTTCACACCTGAGCTGGAGAGTTGCACAAAGTAGGAGTGGGATTGTGTTGCAAGACGGATGCTACGTACCCTAGGTAGAGGAGGTGGTATACACTGAGAGAGCTCTGAGGAACACTTATTATTGTAGTAGCGATAGAATAGTGAGGGAGATGCAACATTGCGGCGGAGAGAGGGAGAGAGAGTGTTAAAACAACACCCTTAAAATGAACTGATTATATCTTCCTCGCTAACTCAAACACATGTATGTTTCTTTAGTATCAGCTTTACAATAGATTCCGATTACTGGCCTACCTATTTGGAACGAGGTATAGTACACACACACACACACACACACATACACACACACACACACACACACACCACCATTATGCCTAACCTTTTTCATTATCTACTTATTATTTATACCGTCTCTCCTATTCTATCTGTGTTCCAACCTTCAGTCTTGCTTTCCTTTCGTGTACCCATTATATTTTTACTTTTTCTCTTAGCATCCTTCCCTTTCTACTTTAAATATTTCTAACTCCTTCCTTTTTAGTCACCCATTCTTCAATTCATTATTCCTATATTGTATCGCTCTTTCTTTTCTTCCATCCTTCCTATCTATCTATCTATATGCTCAGGCCCAATCCCCTTTTCCTATTTTGTATTTTTATTTTCCTCTATTTTTATATTTTTTTTGTTTTTGTATTTTCTTGGGGGTGGCCGACTCAAGACAGAGCAAGAATAAGAAAACAAAACACATGATAAAACAGCGAACAAACACAGACAAAACACAAAATTCACACACATCTAGGTCACCCAGGAGAATACCCAGAGACCAGGGTCACCTTCTACAGTATATATCCATTCTTCCTACCTTCTTTCCATATCTCCCTTTCTTCAATTTACCCGTCTTTCTGTGTTCCTTTCGTTGTTTTCTTTTGTATTGCTATTCCACTCTCCTCTCTTTATTTATTTATTTGTTTATCTTCATTTTGTATTTTGTTTGCATACATGTAAGCGATTATTTTCTCTCCTTCCTTGTTGCTCACTCCTTTGTTGTGTTTCGCCTCCCACTGTTTATTCTTTCCCTCCTCCTCTCCTCCGCCCAACATTTGTTCTGTTGCCCAGAATGGCTGACCCGTTATTCGCTTAACAGGGTCGTTTACTGTTTTAAAGTGTATTCCTGCACCAAAATTCAGCGACCAACACTTTACCTCTTTTGCTTTATCTTAGGCCTTTTCTCGCCTTCTTTCTCCCCCGCGTTCATTATTTGTCGTTAATTTCTTTCGCGGCCAAATCCCTTCGAGTTTGCTTTCTGGGGCAGTTTTTGGGTTGATGTGTTATATATAGTGTGAACTTATTTGTTGTTCTATTTTGTTGTTCTTCATTTTGTCGATAGATTCATTGGTATAGGTTATTCATATGTGTTTTATTAGATTTGTATTACTTTTCTGGTGTAGCTTTTTCTTCACGTCCATAACATTCGGCTGTGTGGGTGGATGTGACATGCAATCTGTTTTCAATAATAAGTCAATTATTTGCTATTCTGCAATCAGTGATAGGATGTATACAGGCAAACAAACAAACAGATCAATTGATAAACGGACAGACAGGAAGGGACCGACAACTCTTCCTAATCCTAATATTAGTACTACGGAAACTTTATATTATGCTGCCCAAATTATTGTACTCTCCTTCCTCTTTCCATATTAATGTGTGTCTGTGTGTGTGTGTATGTGTATGTGTGTGTGGGTGTGGGTGTGTGTGAGTGTGTGTGTTAATAGAATATATGTATTAGCTTTATATCTCTCTCTCTCTATCTCCATGCCTTTGTTCTTTTCCAATATATATTCGATGCTCTTTCTCTCCATTGGCTTACCATCGCTACTACATTCTCCTTTACCTTCCCCCTCCTCTCTTCCGTGTCTCTCTCCCACATTATATTTCTCCTCGTTCTTCCACCTAGTTTCTCGCGTTTCTACTGTGTTGTGATCCTCTTCTGATTGTTATCGTTTGTTCTTTATATATAGTTGTTTAAAATACTTACGGAACAGTTACAAGTGTGTTCACTTTCTGCTGTTTCATTAACATTTTCATGTTTAAGTAGCTGTGGGTGTATAGAGATATATTGTAAGTAACCACATGGAGTCTGGTTCAATGCCATTTTCCGATGTATTAGTAATTGTCTGTGACCACTTAATTGGTGAACTGCATCTCTCACTAACCCTCAGTTCTTGTTCCTGTACTGTCGGTTCCCTGTCTTATATATCTGCCTCTTTGATTTCTCTGTTAGCCTCCAACCTCTTCTCTCCTTGTTCTCTTCCTACCACGATTGTATGTTCCTTTCCTTTGCTCGCTTTCAATCCTGTCAGGTTCCTTTTTGTCGCCTTTTTGCCTATCTTGATATTCATTCTTGCTCTCAATCTTGATATTCATCTTTTTTCCGTGCCTACTTCTGCTCTATGCCGTCTTCTGTCTCCCTATAACTTCCCACCAACCACGCGATAAAACAAAAAACACACATTTGTTACCGATTTTGAATCTTTGTGTATTTTCTGGCTATAAATCAATAGGAAGGTTTTGCCGCCCTGACAGCTTATTGACTACTTGTATTGACTATTTTGACCTAGTTCCTACCTTCATTTTGTCTGTTGAACATTGTACACACAGGCGATCTTATATCTCTCTCTCTCTCTCTCACTCTCTCTCTTTCTCTCTCTCAGTAGCCCAGTCCTTTATTTTGCTCCAGTTCTCCACTGTCTACATTGTTCTTCTTGCCCCGCATGTCTGACCCTCTTTTTATCGTTACTGAAAATGTTATTGTATTAAAGGGGCCTCCCACCAAGGCCTCTTTCCTTTCTTCTTCTTCCGTTTGTAAGGCCATCCCCGCCCAACTGCTGTGTTGTTCTGCAATTCACAGTTGTGTACATTATGATGATTCATATGTTTTGCGTTTCCGTATTTGTTAATATTTATACTTTTTACAAGACACGTATATATATTATCTCTATCGTTTTCTTTAAGCCTCGTACAGATGTTTCTTACAAAAGTGTAAAGAAATGCGAAAACTCCAAATTTGTATTTCTGTGTTTGACCTGCCTATGTTATTTATTCTTGATTTCCTCTTTCTTGAATATCTTGAGGGCCTAGATCAGAGCTAGTTAGTTAGTGTGTGTGTGTGTGTGTGTGTGGTTAGAACATTTGAAACGTTATATGGCCATTATTATACTAAACTGTGCACCTTTTGTAACGCCTACCAGATGTTGAATAAATAATTTGCTATTGATAACCTATAGTGAAGTACGTGAATGACTTTCTACCAGTAACCACATATCAATTAGCTAAATACTAGATGCAAACTTATTGTGGTTCTTGATCTATATCACGTATTTGTCCAACTGTCTCAGCCTGGTATGAAACTTGAGACACTTGAATACCATAAAATCCTTGCTTGGCTACAGTTTGGGTGCTTGGAATTAAAAATGCAACCAATTGTTAATCGAGTAAACTTAAGCAGACACACATACACACCCGCACACATATACTGTATATATATATATATATATATATATATATATATATGTTGGTAAAGCCAGGTAATAAATTTTCTTTAATACATACGAGGTTGAAAGAAATGGCAATTTCTGCGTTGGAAATGTTATTATTCAAAGTTTCCAGGTCTCTGATGAGTTTTCGCTGGGTGGCAGGAAGTAGATGATGGAGATGAGCAAAATTCATGGTGGTACAGGGTTACATTAAAGTACATGAAGATACAGGATATAAGACGCGTTTCACTGGACAACCAGCATTATCAAGTAAGGAAGGAATGATATAAAAGGTAAACAGGAAGGGTATATATATAGAGGGTGGAGGATCAGAGGAGGCGGAAAACAGGGGGCAAAAGTCTGCTATTGGTGGAAGGGTAAACTAGGAGAGAGAAAGGGGGTAACCGCTTCACGCATGCGCACTGGATGCGGGATGGTGGTCGGTAGCTGGGGTCGAAGCTGATTGGCTGCGTGTCGAGGGGCGTGGCCTAAGTTGTGTGGCGCCTGCAGAAGACGAAGCTGAAGGAGGTAGCGCGGGGGGCTGTGTCAAGGGCACCGGGGGGCGAGGAGGGGTGTTAGGTCCTGTAGGGTAGTGCCTTTTGGCAGAAGGAAGGATCTGAAGGTCCAGAGTTTGGTTGTTGATGTTGGGATGTAAGGCTTGGATATATAAAGCTTCGAGTATAGGTAATCTCCTTGGGTCACTTTCTTTATCGAGTATGGTGGTGTGTTTCTCTAACTTGTTGCGTGTGAGGTGAGGGTGGTTAGGGGTGAGATAGTGGTCTTTGATGGCTCCAGCCTGAAGGTGAAGAGTTAACCGACGTGAAAGACGAGTCTGCGTCATACCAATATAGGAATGAGGTCCACAGTCCTCATAATTACAGGTATGTTGGTAAATGACGTGATCGTCGGTCATCGGGCTCTTTATCTTGGTGGAGGCTGGTTTGTTGCGGAGAACGAGGTTGGAGGTCTTGGGGGATTTGTAATAAATTATTAATTTGATTTTGTTTTCCGGGTTGGTTGGGTGGACATGCTTGGAGATTATTTCTTTTAAGACGGCCTCGTCATTTTTGTGTTCAGAGGACATGTAATTGCGGTAGAAGATCTTAATTTCATTGAAGGGATCAATGTTAGGAGGGCTTTGGGTGTACCATTTTTCAAGATGGTGGTTGATGGTGCTGGAGATGTCGGAGTTGGAGTATCCGTTATTTACTAAAACTTGGGATAGTCTTTCTAGTTCCTGGTGGGTGTCGGCCCAGGTAGAGCAGTGCGTGAGGGCTCTCCTAACATAGGCTGAGATGGAGGATAGAAGATAACGGCGGGGGCATTCACTATCGCCGTTGAGGCATTGTCCAGTGTTAGTTGGTTTAATGTAGACGGTGTTTTTGAACCCATGGTCGTTCAGAGCTACGAGGATGTCGAGGAAGGGGAGTTGTCCATTGTTAGATTTTTCAAAGGTGAAGTTAAGTCCGGAGGAGGTCATGAAGCGACGCTGGAGTTCCTGTAGTTCGTGGAGGTCCTTGATTTGCATTGCTATTAATGAAAACTAAAATTATATACAGTAAGTATCATAATGCATCAAGATCGTCACAGGGTTCATTTCCTGAGGAATATAATCGTAACCGGTACTGGATAACACATTGTAAGTATTGACACAACTGGAATTAACTTATTCATTCCCTACTATACATTCATATGTAAGCCCTATACTACATGCTTCCTGGTAATTAATTAATTCGAGTACAGGTCTACACTATTTTTCAATAGCATTTTACTGACCCATTCTCATATTAACAGCTTAAGAATTATGAGACATTTTGACAACATATTTTGGCTATCATTAGACGATCGTATACAACTTAGGAAGGCGCTTGGCCCAACAAAATGAAAAATCTAACTATTAAATATGCTACATTTTATAGCATTATTTTGATATCAACACTGATCAGATCTACACGTGTGAGGGCGAGTAAAGAGAAGGAGCGGGTGGTTGTGCTGGCTGGGTGGTAGGGAGGGAGTCGGTAGGGTTGTTTGGTGATTTGCAATGTCGTATGGAGACTCAGTTTTGACAATAATTTAGTATCTGTATTTCATTACGACGAAGCTTTACTTCATATGAAGTGAACTTCAAGGAAATTTGTTTCAGCTTAGGATGGATCTGATTTAAGTCAAATAGGTTCAATCAATCTATTAATTCAATCAGATCGTTCTTTTTTAAGGTTTGCTGATCCAGAAGTAGGCAAAGATTCTGTCAGTGGGATTCCCAGCCCTAACTTCCAGAGGCTGATCCTCCTTACCCCTTTTGGAAAGAAGTGCTGGCTACTGACTGACTGACAGATCTTTCTTTAAATCGAATAAAATAGTCTGATATTAACATGAATTAAGTAAAACACATGCTCTATGATAAAAAGAAAGGGCTAACAACATATTGCTAGGATATTCCGCATGTATTTTAGTATGATTAATGTTGTTGTGAAATATAAAAACATCATATGAAGTCAGGGTAACGTAACATAATTTTCCATAACTGCACAGTTTCATTACATTACGTTACATTAACCCGTCCAGTACCGGTGCTGTTTGTGGTATTAGGTTTCAGCTATAAGTAGACAATAATAAGAAGATAAGGACAACTATGTGGCAGCTACGGGGATCAATTTATATAATATATAACATTCAAGGTGGTAGACGGCCTTCCGAAACTGAATAGAATCGTCATTATCAGACTATAATATACGAGACGTTCCCGGTACTAGATGGGTTAATGAACTCTAGCGCCACGCGATACTGAACTAATACGGTATGGATAACGTATTAAGAACAAGGATGTCCAAATATCATGAAGCAAGTGAATAAGATGATATGATTGGCCACAGTGGAAAGCATTAACCCTTCCAGTACCAGCGATGTATTCTAAACTTTATTTCAGCAATATTGATACTTTCACTACCAAGACGTCTGTTTACCTTTCATTATGGCTGAAGTTAGACGGTTTTATGCAGTTGAAGAAGGACCTACTTAATTCAGAGGGCATGTTGAGATCGTGTTTCCACCTGTGAGACCAAGAGTTGCATTAAACAATACAGGCAATCGTCTAACGGTAGTCAGAATATAACAACAGTAAGTCCTGGGTCTCAAGGGGTTAACTCGATTTTATGAAGATTAAACAAAGATATAAGCTAAAAGGATTAACTGACATGGTTCGAGGCCATATAATTGGTATAAGTCCTTCCTAAACTGATTAAATAACTTAATAGTAGTTAGAATATAATGAAAAGGAAGCCACCTGTGCTGGATGGGATAATAGTATTAAAATCCCAGCGCCAAGCGACGAAGGCTACAGTATAATGGCACCGAGTCTTCGTCAATACTGTTCAGAAAAACTAAAAACGGAAGTTAGATATCATGGGTTTATACGACAAGGGACCTTACAGTTCGTCGGTCAAGTGTTATACAGTATTTGTAATGGCTAAAATTATATTTGATATCCCTTTTAAAATGTTCAGAGTCCATATTTCACAAATGTGTTTACCTGCTCGTCATAGCTCAACAGGTTGACCGTATCACGACCTAATGAATTATCATCTATTTAGAACGCCAACTGGTTATCCCCTTCTGTAACTGCAACGTCTTTTTAATTTTACTCCAGCTATATTTAGACTAATGAGTGCAGTTTAAGAAGAATGTGTGCTAGTTAAAAGGCTTAAATGAGATAATTCGAACCCTGTTATGTTAATTTGTTTTTTCTTTTTTCTGTGTGATTGAGGGAGGCAAAAGGCAGAACTGCCCATAGCGAGTGCCTCCCCCATAGTCGAAAGAGTGACAGGGCCAAAATCAAGGGACGTTCGAGCCAAAATGCCTGGACACACGGAGTTTGAAGCAATTTAAGTCATAGGAAGAGGAAAAGACTGATTCTGGGAGAGAGTTCCACAGCTCAGCTGTTGAGTAGAAGAAAGTTTGAGAGTAACGTTTCACTCTTGGGTTGGATAGTTGCACAGAGTAGGGGTGGGATTGAGTTGCAAGACGGGTACCACGTGCCCTACGTAAAGGAGATGGTATACACTGGGAAAGCTCTGAGGAACACTGATTATTATAGTAGAGATAGAATAGCGAGAGAGATGTAGAAGATCGTAGAAGAAGTAGAAGAAGTAGAAGATCGCTCTACTGGTGATCTTCTTTCATATCTTACTAACTCTTGGTCATCCTCCTTTCGGGACTTCGGTGAGACTTTTTCTATTGCACTAGACATATCGAAAGCCTTCGATAGAGTCTGGCATAAATCTTTAATTTCTAAACTACCCTCCTTCGGTTTCTATCCCTCCATCTGTGCCTTTGTCTCTAATTTCCTTTCCGGCCGTTCCATAGCTGCGGTTGTGGACGGCCATTGTTCACTTCCTCACCCTATAAACTCCGGTGTTCCTCAGGGCTCTGTCCTATCTCCTATTCTCTTTCTAATTTTTATAAATGATCTCCTTAACTGTACCTTAATTCCCATCCATTCATACGCAGACGACTCAACCTTACACTACTCCATTAGTTTTTCAAAACGCCCCAGCCAGCAATCCCTCAACGACAAACGTAATGAAGCCATAGAACTCTTAAATTCTGATCTAAATACTATTTCCAATTGGGGCAGAGAAAACCTTGTTAACTTTAATGCTTCCAAAACCCAATTTCTCCATCTATCTACCCGTCAGGATCTCCCAGCGGACTATCCCTTATTCTTCAACAATACAAAAATCAACCCTTCATCTTCTCTCAATATTCTTGGTGTCTCTTTTTCTTCTGCTCTCATTTGGAAGGACCATATTACCAGTCTTGCTAAGGCAGCCTCCCAGAAGCTGGGTGTGCTCAACCGCCTTAGGGGGATCTTTTCCCCTGCACAGCTTCTTGCTCTGTACAGGGGCATAGTGCGCCCTTGTATTGAGTATTGTTCACATGTGTGGGGAGGTTCCTCTCACACCGCTCTCCTAGACAAAGTTGAAAGGAAGGCCTTTCGTATCATTAACTCCCGTCCACTCACCAACTCTCTGCAATCTCTCTCTCTCCGCCGCAATGTTGCATCTCTTCTCGCTATTCTATCGCTACTATAATAATCAGTGTTCCTCAGAGCTATCCCAGTGCATACCACCTCCTTTACGTAGGACACGTGGTACCCGTCTTGCAACTCAATCCCACCCCTACTCTGTGCAACTCTCCAACCCAAGAGTGAAACGTTACTCTCAAACTTTCTTCTACTCAACATCTGAGCTCTGGAACTCTCTCCCAGAATCAGTCTTTCCCTCTTCCTATGACTTAAATTGCTTCAAACTCTGTGTGTCCAGGCATTTTGACTCGAACGTCCCTTGATTTTGGCCCTGTCACTCTTTCAACTATGGGGGAGGCACTCGCTATAGGCAGTTATGCCTTTTGCCTCCCTCAATCACATAGAAAAAAAAAAAAAAAAAAAAAAAAAACATTGCGGCGGAGAGAGAGAGATTGCAGAGAGTTAGTGAGCGGACGGGAGTTAATGATACGAAAGGCCTTCCTTTCAACTTTGTCTAGGAGAGCGGTGTGAGAGGAACCTCCCAACACATGTGAACAATACTCAATACAAGGACGCACTATGCCCCTGTACAGAGCAAGAAGCTGTGCAGGGGAAAAGAACCCCCTAAGGTGGTTGAGCACACCCAGCTTCTGGGAGGCTGCCTTAGCAAGACTGGTAATATGGTCCTTCCAACTGAGAGAAGAAGAAAAAGAGACACCAAGAATATTGAGAGAAGATGAAGGATTGATTTTTGTATTGTTGAAGAATAAGGGATAGTCCGCTGGGAGTTCCTTACGGGTAGATAGATGGAGAAATTGGGTTTTAGAAGCATTAAAGGTAACAAGGTTTTCTCTGCCCCAATTGGAGATAGTAGGCCTATTTAGATCAGAATTTAAGAGTTCTATGGCTTCATTACGTTTGTCGTTGAGGGATTGCTGGCTGGGGTGTTCTGACAAACTAATGCAGTAGCGTAAGGTTGAGTCGTCTGCGTATGAATGGATGAGAATTGAGGTACAGTTGAGGAGATCATTTATAAAAATTAGAAAGAGAATTGGAGATAGGACAGAGCCCTGAGGAGCACCGGAGTTTATAGGGTGAGGAAGTGAACAATGGCCGTCCACAACCACAGCTATGGAACGGCCGGAAAGGAAATTAGAAACAAAGGCACAGATGGAGGGACAGAAACCGAAGGAGGGTAGTTTAGAAATTAAAGATTTGTGCCAGACTCAATCGAAGGCTTTCTATATGTCTAGTGCAATAGAAAAAGTCTCACCGAATTCCCGAAAGGAGGATGACCAAGAGTTAGTAAGATATGAAAGAAGATCACTAGTAGAGCGACCCTTAAGGAAGCCATACTGGCGATCTGAGAGCAGATTATGAGAAGGGAAATGCTTAAGAAATTTGGAAGCAAGGATAGTTTCAAAAACTTTAGAAAGACAAGAGATGAGAGCAATTGGACGATAGTTGGAGGGTTGAGAGCGGTCACCCTTCTTTGGGACAGGTTGAATGTGAGCAAATTTCCAGCATGAAGGGAAGACGTTAGAGGATAGACAGAGACGAAGAGTTTGCCTAGGCAGGGAGTCAGCACGGAAGAACAGTTTTTAAGAACAACAGAAGGAACACCGTCCGGACTGTACGCCTTATTAGTATTAAGCCCAGAGAGGGTAGAAAGTATATCTTTAGAAGAGATTAGGATATTAGGCATAAGTAAGAGAGAGGAGGGTGGAGAGGGAGGAATAGCACTGGAATCATCAAAGGTTGAGTTTCTAACAAAAGTTTGAGCGAAGAGTTTAGCTTTGTCAGAGGAAGAAGCGATGGTTGTGCCATCAGAGTGGAAAAGGGAAGGGAAAGACGAGAAAGATAAATTGTTGGAGAGGTTTTTGGCTAGATGCCAGAACGCTTGGGAAGAGCTACAGTTGGATAGTTCAGTGTATTTATTATTGATGAAAGAGTGTTTGGCAAAGTCGAAGAACAGATTTGGCTTGATTCCGGGCAGAAACATAGGAAGAATGAGAGTCTTGAGTTTTAAGGCGTCGGTACCGTTTGAATGCTTCCTTCTTATTGCGGACAGCAGTAGAACAGGCGTGAGTAAACCAATATTTTTTAGCATTAGTCTGAGAGAAAGAGAATGGAATGTATGCTTCCATGCCTGATAGGATTACCTCGGTAATGCGTTCAGCACTCTCCGAGGGTCCCCGGCCACGGAAGCAGAAATCATTCCATGGGAAATCAAAGAAGTACAGCCGGAGAGCCTCCCAGTCGGCAGCGCCGAAGTGCCACAAGCGCCGCCGGCTAGGAGGATCGGGTGGCCGTACTGGAGAGATAGGGTAGGTGACAGAGATAAGTTTATGGTCGGAGGAGCCCAAAGGAGAGAAAAGATCAACAGTTTAAGAAGAAGGGTTAGAATTTAGAAACAAGTCAAGAATGTTGGGCCGATCTCCGATGCGATCCGGGATACAGGGGGGTTGCTGAACTAACTGCTCTAAGTCATTTAGGATTGACAAGACGTAGGCTTGTTCACCAGCTGGGTCAGTAGTGTGAGAGGAGAGCCATTGGCAGTGGTGAACGTTGAAATCTCCTAAGATGGAGATTTCTGAGAAAGGAGAAATGGATAGAATGTGTTCCACTGTAGAGTTTAAATAGTCAACGAATTTGAGAAAGTTCGTAGAGTTAGGGGAAAGATAGACAGCACAGAAATATTTAGTAAGAGAATGACAAGAAAGTTTGAGCCATAAAGTTGAGAATTCAGAGTAGTCGAAATCGGGAATTGCTGATGGCTCTTTTTAAACTTGGTAAAATTGTCTAATAGTAGCCTGAATAAAGTTACAAGGACAACGCCGGTGCAGAAGGGGTAAATAATCATTATGTCCCAAGACCTTGGCCATGGTATCCACACAACCCTTCTTCTTCTTCTTCTTCCTCCTCTTCTTCTTCTTCGTGAGTCGGACGGCGAGCAAATAAACAAAGGTGTGGAATGTGGACACTCAGAATTTTTTATGGGAGGGAAAATATAATTTACGCAATTTCAAAAGTAGCACTTGTCCGCCCAACTGCAAAATTGAGACTAACCCCCTCATTGGTTTTGGCAGATCTGTAGTAAAGAAGATGATGGAGAGGTACTTCTATAAAAACCACATCCTCTACACCGATATCTACTACACGTCGCCTATCCGAAGAAGACGGACATCTTCCACAAGAAGAGTGGCCCCATCCTCTCCATCGACTGGCATGACCAGCGGAAGGTCAACCTCCTCACCACATGCCACAAAGCCAAGATGGTCACCACAGGGAAGGTGGACCGAAGAACGAAGAACCCCGTCCAGAAACCAGCTGCTGTCCTGGACTACATCAACATGCGCCTCATCGACAAGTCCGACATGCAGATGGGCTTCATCGACTGCCTGCGAACATCTTGCAGGTGGTACAAGAAGTTTATCCTGCATATGGTAGATATGTCGGTCCTCAATGCCTACAACATCTACCGTCTGAGGACTCCAGGAGCCAAGAAGTACAAATCCCTGCGGAAGTTCCACAAACAGGTGATACTT
This sequence comes from Paralithodes platypus, assembly GCA_032716605.1. Taxonomy (NCBI): domain Eukaryota; kingdom Metazoa; phylum Arthropoda; class Malacostraca; order Decapoda; family Lithodidae; genus Paralithodes; species Paralithodes platypus. The sequence goes on from CM064580.1 coordinate 8,177,988, forward strand.
GAGCTCCTGGCTAAACATACGGGTACACCAGGGAGGCCACTACAAGGACCAGGCCAGCTGGACAGAACGGGGTGTGCTGAAATTTTCAGGAAGCACCAGCTCCACGCCCTTTCTTTCCAGGGTCCAAATACTAGAGCGAAAATGCAGAAGAGGTGCCATGTGTGCAGCCACACAACTAGAAGACCCCGCAAAGCCACAAAAACCACTTGGGAATGCCTTGAGTGTCAAGTGGGACTGTGTGCTGGCACTTGCTTCAACGACTTCCACACTCTAATAAACTTTTGAAGTGAAAGTGATAACAGTGAAAGTCACACTCAAATGTAGGCTAAGAATAATAATATAGCTAAGTACAAGTGAAAAGGACACACATAAGTAATAATAAAGTAGACGAGCCGTTTTGCCCAAAATCAAAACGGCATACCCAACTCTGCGATGGGTTACCATCATCACTACCAATACCATCATTAATCACAATCATCACTACTACTGCCATCATCACTACAACTGCCACAATCAAGTGACACTATAATCATAATAATAATAATACAACTAAGTAATAAGTGACAGAGACACAAATAGCTTTATGAAAATAACTTTATTGAGTGAAAATAACATAATAACTATAATAAATGGCATAATAAACAATAAAACACTATCAAATCGCTTCCCGGCATAATTGCGGGTGGAGCGACGAGTGCATCTGGGCGTCATAGCCGCGGCCGCGGTTGAGTGTTCAGACACGCCGAGGTAAATACGCGGAAAAAGTTACCTCCACTTCCATCGCCATAACTCCAGAACCAGTTGACCTAGAAAGCTCTACTCAACGCCATTCTACGCGGCAAAGTAAGGCGGAAATTTTGACATATGTTCCAACAATGTAGGTAATATACTAAGTGAGATTAGCCTTAGTTTACTTTTGTTGTTTTTCAGCCAGATCGCCCGGGTACGAGCTCCGTCCTTTTGTAGGGCAGCCCGGGTTGGAAAGGTTAATGGTGTACTTCATTTATCTCTAAGGTATCTCTCTTCACTAGAATCCCTTGTTCTTCCATATATTGTCTGCTTGGCTCTACATCTTCCTATACTTTTTTTCATAATATTCTTTTTGGCACTGTACCATTGCCTATCTATCTAGCTTGACTCTGTTAGCTCTCTAAACGAAACAAAATATAGTGTATCCTCCTTTCATTATCACTTCACCTTATTATCCAATATGTTTATTTTTTATTGTTGGCCAAATATTCACCTTAAACGTGATCATAAAGCACCGTTCTAACAGTTACACACCAAACTATTGCATACTAAGCTTTTTTTATGTTAAAACTTAAGGTACCCAGCCAGTACAGCGTGGAATTCATTGCTATTATAAAAAGGTAAAGTGGTACAAATATTCCTTGAACTTCTTTCATGACTCAGAACTTGGAATTGTAAATGACACTGGAATGAGTTTCGGGTTTTCCGAAATAGCCCATAATTATTTAGTCTTCAGTTAAACAAAACAAATACAATATTGCCCCTGTAAAGGCACCCATTAGGTACTTCATTCAACCCCCCCCCCATAAACCTGTGCCTCACAGTCCACAATTAAAATGTATTAGTTCTTTGAAATATTATTTCAATTTTACCATATTTGCATCGTTATTTGAATTTCACTTAAATTGTTCATATTGCTACACTGTAATTCTATTTATATTTTTCCTCAGAATTATAATTTATATTTGATACCACTTCCTATGATTTTTCGGTTTTGTGATGTCTCTCTGTGTTATCACCCACCACAGCATTCAGGGATTTGTAAAGTGAATACTGACTAATTGAATATGCATTCAATTAGGATTACTACTCTTGTATTTATTACCTTTAATACTTATTATTTTCCTCACATATGTCTGTTTCACATTATCATGTTCATTTTGCCCTGTTTCAGATTAGAGTATCTGTGTTTGCTCTCCGCCTACTCCAATATTCTCCTGTCTTGTCTCCCCCTGACGATGTCATCCTTCCTCCCGACATACCAAAGTGTTGCTATCAAGTTTTACTTTTTTTCCAAAACACGGTGCCCGTATCTCCAGCCCTACTATGTGTTCCTGTAGCATCTTCTTGTATAATTTTGTATTATCATTTCTTTCTCTATTTTCACAAGTTTGTTCCTTATTCTCCATCCTCTCTCCCCCTTATTTGTGTTTGCCATCAATGATGTCCTCCACAAATGAATCTCCGAGGACCGAGGACAGCCATGAATGTAAATGTAGATCCGACCAGAACCAAAAATTCGATTAAAGAACGTTCTGTGGGTTCTAAAACTGCAACTTTAAAGGTTTTGTATACAAACGCCCGTAGCATACGCAATTAATTTTCAGATTAAGAGGAAGTAGTGTTTACAGAAAATTATGATGTGATTGGCATAACAGAATCTTGGCTCAATACAGAAGATAGAGACTTTTTAGCAAAGTATTCACTTCCCGGTTATGTAATGTTTGAGAACGGCCGAATGAATAAAAATGGAGGTGGCGTTTTATTTTATATCAAAGAAAGTCTTAACCCGACCCTCTTGCCAAAACCTCAAATTGTGAACGTCGACACATCTTTTGTGCTAATAAAGAATAATAAAGGTCCAAAAATAATACTTGCATTAACCCTTAACCAACGGCGCACGACATCTGTCGAGTTAATTAAATGTGGACTATGTGGCGGTGCACCACATATGTTGAGTGCCATTTTCAGCACGTAATGTTGCTGAGAGAGAGAGCTGAGCAGTGGGACGAGCGTAGTAACCTTATGACCGCTCCCCACGACCACCGTGGACGTACTGAACTGTATACCACCTTCCTTCCCCCTCTCTCACTCGCTACACAGGGAATTATGTACGGAAATTACCTTATTTTAGTTTTTTTGCACTCGTGTTGCACGATCGTTGCAAGAGAACCAGTGGTCGTACAAGGATGGTTCGGGTGTCATTGGAAAGCTCTTTTTACGCCCTTTCAGGGATAGATACTTGTTTTGCACTCTGGGTCTTGTTTATGCATGGAAATGAGCACGGAAACAAACCTATTTAGGGTAAAACAAAAAAACGCTGGGCGGCACAGTGTAAAATACCCTACCACCCACTCTTTGTGTGTTAATATACAGATCTCCATCTCAATCAGTGCAAACTGACTGAGAAATTTATGGTCAAATTGCAGATGAATTTAACTCACAAGATACCATATTTTTTGGCGACTTCAATTTACCTGTGACCAAGTGGGGCGATACTGTTATTTCACACTCAAGACATGACTTGTATGCAAACTTGCAAGAGAGTTCCTCTATCAATTTGTTCGATCGCCGACCCGTGGTAATAACGTTCTTGACCTTGTATTTGCAACAAAAGAAGAATTAATAGAGAATTTGAATGTTGGTGACGAATTCAGTAACAGCGACCATCGTACAATAACTTTCACTGTAAAGTTTACTAGTAACGAACCAAATAGCAGCATCGAAAAAGTCCCTAATTTCAAGAAAGCAAACTTTCATAAACTTAGAGCTATGTTTAAAGAAACTGACTGGAGCTTTTTAATTAACAATAACGACATAAATACATCTTGGGAATTATTCGAAACCATTTACCTAAAAGCAGTGCAGGACTGCATACCATCGAAAATACTGCGTACAGGCCATAATAATAAGCCCAAATGGAGGAATAAAGATATTTCAAACTGTCTGCTTGCTAAAAAGTTTGCTAATAATAGATTAAAATCTTTACAAAATGACGAAGAACGGGTGAAATTTGTAGAGCTACGACGCAAAGCCAAAAAGTTAATTAAGCAAAGTAAAAAGACCCTGGAGTTACATGTTGCGAATCAAAGTAAAACAAACCCGAAAAAATTCTATAGTTAATCAGAAAGAAAAAAGTAGTTACTTCAACTGTTAGTCGATGACAATGGAGAATACACCAACGACGAAGTACGAATGAGTAATGCCCTCAATACCTTCTTTGCATCAGTTTTTACAATGGAAGACCTCAGTGATATCCCTACACCATCGCCGATTCAGATTGATAATTCAGACGTTCTAAGCAATATCACCATTACAGAGAGAGAAGTATTGAATTGTTTAGATAAACTCAAGGTAAATAAAACGCCTGGACCTGATAAAATCTCACCTAGAGTCCTAAAGGAAGCTAAGGATGAGCTCTCCAAACCACTGACATTGCTATTCAATAAATCCTTGCAGTCTGGAACTATGCCTGATCAGTGGAAACTAGCTAACGTAACACCGATTTTTAAGAAAGGCAGCAAATCCCTACCCAGTAACTATCGTCCAATTAGCTTAACCTCAGTTGTATGTAAAATGTTAGAAACACTAATAAGAGACAGAATTTTGTATCATGTTTCCTTCAATACTCCATCTCGTACACACCATCTGGTATACTCCATTTGGTATACACCATCTGGTATACTGCATCTGGTATACACCATCTGGTATACTCCATCTGGTATACACCACTTGGTATAATGCATCTGGTATACTCCGTCTGATATACTGCATCTGGTATACTGCATCTGGTATACTGTCTGGTATACTAGATCTGGTATACTGCACCTGGTATACCATATCTGGTATACCTCATATGGTATACTGCATCTAGTATACTGCATCTGGTATACTGCACCTAGTATACTCCATCTGGTATACTGCATCTGGTATACTGCACCTGGTATACTCCATCTGGTATACTGCACCTGGTATACTCCATCTGGTATACTCCATCTGGTATACTGCATCTGGTATACTGCATCTGGTATACTACATCTGGTATACTCTATCTAGTATAGTCCATCTGGTGTACACCATAGCTAAGTATGTTTAGTATTAACCAAAACATGATGTAAACTGAAGGTCGTTGTTTGTTGCTGGTTTGAGGTTCTAATAATATAATTATCCCGGTGGTTGGTTACCAACACCCGTGTCAGTCAGACTTTATGATGTGTCCATTATGTGTTGACTCTGGTCCCATCCTGCTTTAATGCCTGCCAGAGACCAATATTAATATTAATATATTTATTTGGTATTAACTGGAGTAGAGTCATCTATTATTCTTATAATATTTAGTCCGGTTTTGTTGTTGCTGTTCCCCAGACTGTCTGGCCGAGCAGCCCAATGTCCCGAGCAAGGCCAAGGCCATAACCGAGCGCACCCACAGAACCCTCACTGCTTGCCACTAATACAGCCCAGGTGACCGAAGCCACTCCAAGGCGAGGAGCTGAGGAGGGTGCTGAAACGCCCGGGAAACCAACGCCTCACCCAAGGCCCTGTGCCCCTCAGCAATTATGAAAGGAAAGTAAAGGGGCAAAGGAAAACTGTCACGCTCTGAGCCTCTGACTCCCAATCTGCCAACCTCTAGATTGGCAGTAGGGAGGTCAATCCAAGGAAAAGACGCTGTCACTTGAGATCTAGAAAATATATAAGTAAAAGGAACAGTCAGAGTAATCTATGGGTATGGCAGAGAATGCTCAGCTTTCACTCCGATAGACCAGTCCATCACCAGTCCGGTGATATCCTGTAATTAGGTTAAGAGCTTGTTAATAATTTAAAGAGTCAATGCTTATCCATTGTTAAGATTTTCTCCTGTGTGTCTATGATGTGAAGTTCTCTCTCTCTCTCTCTCTCTCTCTCTCTCTCTCTCTCTCTCTCTCTCTCTCTCTCTCTCTCTCTCTCTCTCTCTCTCTCTCTCTCTCTCTCTCTCTCTCACTATGAGAGCTGTTCCATTATGCTCTGGGTTTCATCAACAATTATGGCCATTGTCTTTTCATGTCTGATGTGTGTGGATTAAATTCTTGTGATGTGATGTTATTCACCAGTGCTTAAATGGCGGTAACATGTACTTTGATTTTGTTTTAGCATAGTTAGTGCATTTTCCGCTTCGTTCACAATAAATGTATGAAAGAGAAAGAACATACAGATACAGATTTTGGGAAGAGAATGAATAAAGTGTTATGAAAGAGGATCAAGGAAACAGTGAGGAGTTCTTCAACCATTGTACAGGTAAGGGATCCTAGAGCAAGCTTGAGTGTGACGAACATTTGGAAATATGAAATAGAACTTAGTTTTATTAGATACATTGATAGATAGAAGAGAGATAGATATATAAAGTGAGAGTAAAAGGGACAATTGTGACCGAGTTCAAATAGAAAACGAAACTTAGCATTACCAAAAACATCATGGAGTTCAACAAGGAAGGACTAACGAGCTCTCCCATAATTGGCTGTTATCCAAGCTAATCACAAACAAGATAACAACATGTTTTTTGACAGGTGTTTATGAGGGTCAGTTAAGAAGAAAAGGCTGATCAAAGAAGAATCATTTCAATTGAAAACGTTGATTTGTGTAGTAGGGACTCATACATGCAATCACTGAATCATTCATGCAATTACTGATGATATTTCAAAGTCACAACTGCATTATTAGTGTCAATGTCTTAACACTCCACAAGCGGCTAGGTCGGTAACTTCTACTACCTGCCAAGCTGGTGGTTTTACCCTAATCAAGCTTATTTCCGTGCTCATTTTCATGCATAAACAAGAGCCAGAGCGTAATACAATTATGTATACCTGAAAGGGCGATAATTGAGCTTTCCAATGACACCAGAACCATCCTTCTTCGACCACTCGTTCTCTTGCAACGATCGTGCAACACAAAGGAAAAATCCCTAAAATACGGTAATTTCCTGACATAATTCCCTGTGTAGTGGGGTAGTGAGTGTGGATGTGTGTGGAGGGGAGAGCAGTTGTCGCGCGGGACCCGTGCCAAACGGTCAGAGCCGCCCTAAGCTCCTCCCACCGCTCGTCTCTCTCTCAGAGCCAACTATTGCTCAAAATTGCACACCGCCTCAAGTCGGTCCCCGCCACATAGTCCTTTCTTCTCTAGACCGACTTAAGGCGGGCCCCGCTAAACAAGGGTTAAATGACTGTTTTTGTGTTATGCTTGTTTTACTTTCCAGTACATTGGTATATTATACAGAAATGTGATGTCCCATAGAGGACAACACAATGTATGACTAAAACGCACATATTGAAATGTTGTATCTCTGACCTCTCTCTCTTTCTATCTATATGTATCTGTCTATACCTATCTACACATCTATCTATCTATAACTAAATATCTATCTATCTACCGGTCTATTTATCGTTGTATCCATCTATCTCTTTCTATTCATCTCATTTTACAATTGTTGCGAACCCATCTCAGCCAGACTCACACAGACCATTAACTCATTACCCAGTTACTTAAAATCAAACCTACCTAATTAATTAGGCGGCTATAAATAACTGGTAATTTTAAGGAGTGGTGAGAAAACTGAGATCACTAGTATTTATATGCCAGCCTTGAACAAATATTTTAATAAAATATTATATATTTTATTTCAAACCTTCTTCTTTATCGTGTTAATATAATGTATGTGTGTGTTCCCCTTTGTATACCTTTCTGTGGATTGTCCCTCACAGTGACCTTGTCGTTGTTGTTCTCACCATCTGTCTATCTTCGTTAACATTTGTTAGGGGTGTTTCTGAGGTCATCAGCTTTGCTTAGCCCTTGTTCGAACTATCTCCCCTTCATCTCTCTTTTGTTTTTCTCTTCATGAATTTCTTCGTCCATTTGTTCTCTATTACTATCATCCGTTTCTATATTAGACCGTATATCAATAAACACAGACAGGTACACAGGCAATGTTTCAACCAAATAGATATATAGGAAGGTTAACAAATAGTGTAACCGATGGGCAGACAGAAAACATAAATATTAACGAAAGATAATCATAAAGTAGACTGTATGCACACGCATAATAAATTAATTTATCTTTACAAATGTAAATATTGATATCATATGTTCATATTTGTCTTTAATGTATCAGGTTTATCTGTACATCTATCTTCACCTAATTGACACCTGAGAATATGTTAATTAATAATAATAATAATAATAATAATAATAATAATAATGGTCAGATTACTTATATAGCGCCATTTCTCTCTTCCTCTTGCTCCGATATTCAATAGCCTCGACAAAAGTGTTTTATTACCAGATACTAATACTAATTTCCTTGTTCAAGTGAAATGGTACCAGCTACCAGTGTATGCTAAATACCTTAATGCCTGAGCGTGGGATTGAACTCGGGTCACCCGGGGTGCGAGTCCGAGATGTTCTCCACTACACTACCGAGTCGGTGATTAATGAGAGAGAGAGAGAGAGAGAGTGAGAGTGAGAGTGAGTGTGAGATGCCCTCCAGTCCTAGATAATCTTGGAGGTCGTTGTCAAACTTATGACAAGCGTACTATTTGGTGTGGACATATGGCAGGATTCAGAAACACACACACATACACACACATTCATACACAATATACATACATACACAATATGTTCATACAAACTTTACAGTGTGTGCATATATTAAATATCAATGCCCGATACACACACACGCACACCACAAACACACACCACACACCATATATTGATACACACACACACCACCCACCAAATTATTGACACACACACACACACACACACCACATATTCATACACAATATACATACTGTAGCCTACATAGCATACACTACACACAAAACACGATTGCACCCCAATACGTACAACTTATGAATTCTTGGGATTTTGAAAAGCACCTGTATTTTGATATTGATCCAAGTTTGTGAGTTAGATTTTTGTAATGAAGGGTATGTACCGGAATATGTCAACATTGTCATTGTTACATGTATTTAAATAACAAAAACAAAATAAACAGTGGTGCGGGTAGTCGGATTTAAATAACGTATTTTAATAGTGTCAACACACTTATCTTTATCTCATCACGTGACGATATTAATTGGCTTTGTATTACCGTTAAACGATATTTGTTCACGATTCGTTTAATTGAATTTTATAATTTGAACTGGTTTATCATCATTTGATGTACTGCAGATATAAATGTGTATTTAACTGTTTAATTTCATTATGATATGGTTTCTTATGAATATCACACAAACAATTATGTATGTTATATTATTGTTCCATATGTAGGCAAGGTAGACCAAGTGGTCCAAATGATATATTTCTTAAATATTTATCTGTGTTGTAGCCTAATTGGATTGCAAATAATTAAAATAATAAACTAAAATTATCATCAGGTGGCAATTATGTAACTTCCGTTCAGATGCTTGCACTATTTTATTTATGACTTCCGTTATTCATTGTGCATGGTATCATTGCCATTAGATCTATATCAATGTTAAATAAAACTTAAACTATTAAAACTTAGCATTATTGATAATATAGACAATGCATTCAATGAGTACAGTATATTGTGAAATTATTGAAATACATATGTGTGTTTAGGGCACGCGTTCGAACATTGGAAAATAGGCGGGATTTCAATGCAGCTGGTCCAGCTTGAGTGACAGAATTATTACCTCACCACTCAGTCGCACAGCGTTCTCTGTGGAGGGTGGCTGTAATGTTCCCGTCTCCATCATATATAATCGTTTTCGGGGCTACGAGTAGGTTTGTTCCCAATCATTATTGCCTTTCATTGGTTTTGTATTAGTATTGATAAATTGGTTTTGATTAAGAGATAATTTAAAGGTTAGGGTAAGCGAGGAAGGAGTGTTTACATCAGAGGGTGTCAGAGGGTGCATGGAGCCTGGCCGCCATCTGGTTTACATCCCATCCCCCTAACTGTACCCCCTTTATATATCCCACGTCATCCCTTTAATCCATCAGTCAGTTACTCTTATGGAATATCTGTGCTTTTTTTTTATATGTATTGGTGATGTTATTATGCATGTTTTAACCCTTAACCAATGGCGCACGACATCTGTCGAGTTAAATAAATGTGGACTATGTGGCGGTGCACCACATATGTCGAGTGCCATTTTCAGCACGTAATGTTGGTGAGAGAGAGAGCTGAGCGGTGGGACGAGCGTAGTAACCTTATGACCGCTCCCCACGACCACCGTGGACGTATTGAACTGTATACCACCTTCCTTCCCCCTCTCTCACTCGCTACACAGGGAATTATGTAGGGAAATTACCTTATTTTAGTTTTTTTGCACTCGTGTTGCACGATCGTTGCAAGAGAACCAGTGGTCATACAAGGATGGTTCGGGTGTCATTGGAAAGCTCTGTTTATGCCCTTTCAGGGATAGGTACTTGTTTTACGCCCTGGGTCTTGTTTATGCATGAAAATGAGCACGGAAACAACCCTATTTAGGGTAAAAAAAAAATGCTGGGCGGCACAGTGTAAAATACCCTACCACCGACTCTTTGTGTGTTAATAATATAAAGTACCGTAAGATGGGGCAACCGGGCACATTTGTTGTCTTTTTTTGGCCAGTATTATAGAGATCAGTGGGAATTAAAAAAAACATAATATATATTTTTGAATAACTCCCTTAGGGCTACCTTTTGGATTCATACACATACCTCAGGATAAGAAAACAACTTGCTTATAAATTAAACAAGGTGGGTGCCCGTTTACCCCATGTGGGGGGGTTACCGGGCACCAGGTCATTTTGTTTTACTGTATGAAGGCACTCATTACAATAAACTGCATTTACACAACATAAACTAGTTAGGTATTACTAGTTTAAAGATTATAGTACCTGAAATAGAAACAGAATAACACTTTGTCAAACCCTCTCTGTCAAAATGTTATTGGTAGATGTCAAGCCCGGGCAATTTGGTCTAGCAATTCGTGACAAACGCATAAAGTTCATTGCCACCCCTTCACTGGAATTACGGCATCAAGCAAAACAAAACAAAATATATCAAATATGCGATACCACGAACGATACCATTAATCATCACACCAGTAAAAAAAAAAAAAAGTGGTGGTGTCTCTTCCATGGATCAACCTAAACATAAACTTATGCAGGCATAACATGTTAAACATGTCAGTACAGTCGGCCAAATAAGTGATATCTTAGCAGCAAGTAGTTATCAACTGAAAAAGTGCACTCAGAAAAAATTACACATGCCTGTGGGCAAACAGAGTCTTGGATTTAGAGCCTGGTACATCCCTGAGGCTTAGCAGTATAGCAATAGATGTCAAAGAGTCTTCGAGAAAAATTTAGAAACAATATATTGATAATTAGTTTATGTGCCCGACTGCCCCTCCCTAAAGTGCTCAGTTACCCCACTTATGTTACCCTTATCATTACCATGTAATGCTTAACTGTAAAGACATGTTACTTGTTCCCATGTCACCTTGGAAGATGCCCAATAAGTGAACCAAAGTAGAGTTCTCTATCTACACTCTAACCTGGGTAACTTACCCATAGCGTTTCCGGTGTTGTGGATTTTAAGAAAAACCGGCCGGGAAATATGTCTACCGAAACATGTACAAATTTATCTTGAAAGGGGGTCTAAGGTGTGCATTTGTTTAAGCTTGATGGAGGTCTAGCGAGGATACTAAACACATAATAAATATATACATTTATAGACCAACAAAACAAAAAATAAAAAATTCCCTTAAACAATTTGGTCCACAATGGGAAGTGGTTCTGGGATGTTGGTGATTAGGCTCAACTTTATATTTTGGATATTGCCAGTCCGGGGGAATTGAAAGGAGGTGTGTGTGAGGGGTTATGGGAGGGAGGGGGACGTAGGAAGGCAGAGGATGGGGATAATAGATATAAAGCAATATACAGAGGGTGAGAGGAACGTACTGGATGTAGAAACGTAGGTACATACAAACTGATGAATATATATTGGCATATTATTACAAGCCAAGAGTAAGTAAATAATGTAATTTATAAACAACATAATAGTCCAAAACAAACATGGCAACATTGGTGCAAAGGTTGGGGGATGTGAAATATATGACAAGTGAGTGAAAGAATACGTGGAGGGAATCCTATTACTGGTACTCTCTCTCTCTCTTTCTCTCTCTCTCTCTCTCTCTCTCTCTCTCTTGGTCTTCCTGTGATTTGTTTGTGTTTCATTCACTCCTCTTCTGCATTTCCTTTGTATTGTTTACACTATCCACATTTATGATTGTCTTTTCCCTGTATAGGTATTCACGTCATAATTGTTTCTGTGTTCTACTTTATCTCCTATTCACCCTTGTTGAAAAGTGTCCATTCTTTTGTGTCTTATATTATGTTCTTCCTCTCTCCTCCATCTTCCTCTTTTCTCAACTTTGCGTATATCTGAGTGAACAAGGAGCAGCAATCAACCTGCACCAACTATTGACTAACAATCAACACAACACTGGCGGCCGGAACAACAATGCTAACACAATAAGTTACTGTGGTTGTTAAGTGTGTGTGTGTGTATGTGTGTGTGTGTGTGTATGTGTGTGTGTGTGTGTGTGTGTGTGTATGTGTGAGTGTTATTGAGAAACAGTGATACTCTCCTTCTGTCCGTCATTCTGTCAGTTACTCCATGGACAGACTGACGGACAGACAATCAGAACATATTATGGGATGTATAGTCAGTATTCTCCTAATTATTCTTATTTGTTATTACCTTTCCTTTTGTCCACCTGATGTGTTTCCTCGCATCGTGTCATTTATGTTTTGTCCTTTTTCTTCTATCAATTAAATTTGTCTCTGATAGCTTCACATTATCTTCTAGTTTACTATATTTCTCTCGTTTCTCCTTATTGCATTTTGCTTAACTCCCCAATCCTTCTGTCTTCCACTTCTTGGGTTTTCTGTCATACCATATCTCTACGTGAGTATTTGTATCTGTCTACAGCTTAGCCTAGGAGTTAACAGCAGGCAGACATGCAGCGGAGCACAACACAATGCCCGCCCACCGTTGTTGGCGGAACCTTGATATATAGTTAAGGTATTGTAATAACTGCCAGGTAAAATTAAGAGTAAAAGAAAGGAAGATACTTTAACAGGTAATAAATTAGGGAATTGTAGGAATGAAATCTACTTGGAATATGGCAGGCATGACCTTTAACAGGTAGTGAGTGTTGACACTAACAGTACTATTACGTTTATTAGAATGTATGTATGTACAAAGTAGTACAAAGGAAATTAACCCAGCAAGTGCGGAAACACTAATAAGAGTTTTACCGCTGCGCTGCGGACCTCCTTATATAAGCTCAGTTTTTGAACGCGTACCAAAACCGCAGGTTTACAGCCAGGCGGCTACAAATTGGTGCAGGTGTAGTACTACTTGGCAACTCTCGATACCACAACCCTACACGCAACGGCCCGCACGCACTCAAGCAGTACGCAAGCACTTGTCATGGAGCCTAGATATCCCTCACGCTCTCGCCCTGATGACACAACCAGCCCTCCTTCTGGTGGTGTCAGAGGCCGTGGAAGGCAGAGAGTGGCTGCTAAAGACCTGAGCTTCCATTACTACGGCACGAGTAGATCCTAGGACGAGGAACCAGCACGTAAACCACGTAAAACACGTGCAAGCAGGGGCAGTGCAAAGAGGTCATTGTCTTTCGGGGACACTGCCACAACCACCCAGGCAACTGCTACCACCACTACCACCACCACTACCACCGACGCAGGAGGCCGCCCTGGGGCTGCAGGACCTGCAGGGGCCACTGGGAAGACAGGGAAGGGCATGGGTAAGAAAACTTATACCTCTGCCACTACCACCACCCCCACCAGCCGCCCCTGCCGCCCCTGCCACCACTACCACCGACGCAGGAGGCCGCCCTGGGGCTGCAGGACCTGCGGGGGCCACTGGAAAGACAGGGAAGGGCATGGGTAAGAAAACTTCTACCTCTGCCACTACCACCGCCACCACCAGCCGCCCCTGCCGCCTCTGCCGGCCCTTCTGCCCCTGCCCCTGCCCCTGCCAAAGGGAAGAAAGGGACGAAGGGCAAGGCGACAAAGGCGACAGGGACCACCATAATATTGCCATCCAGGACCTCTGCTGGCCCTGCCGACGCCACCCCTGCTGGCCTTTCTGCCCCTGCCCCTGCCCCTGCCAAAGGGAAGAAAGGGACGAAGGGCAAGGCGACAACGACGACAGGGACAACCATAATATTGCCTGCGTCTAAGGCCTCTACCTCTGCCCCACCCACCACTACTGCCCCTGGCGACGCCGACCCTTCTGTTGGCCCTTCTGTCTCTGCCTACAGGACACTTGCCCGATTGAGATGGATGAAGCACCTTACTCCGTCGAAGTACGCCGCCCTGCTGTTTCCTGATTCCCAGGATGGTGACACGTAGGATTTATACGACGACGACGTCGCCGCACGGGAGTCTGGGTGCGGGGTGGGGGTGGGGGTGGATAGTGAAAGTGAATCAGAGTAAAGTGACGGTAATGAGGAGGGGCATTCAAGTGACGACGAGGGTGACGAGGATGTGCTTTACCGTGACCATGACAGTGATTTGTCTGATGGTGGCGAAGACGCAGATGACATTCCAATCCCCGACACCAATATCCATATGTTTGTGTGGTCTGACGGGTCCAATTTTGTGCCTGATTTGCACCAGTTTGATGCTGGTAGGTCAGGTACAACTGCTGACTGGCCCTGTGATGACAACTCGGACGAGATGGATTTCTTCCTCGCTTTTTTCGACGTGCAGCTAATGTCGTACATAGTTGCCCAAACCAATGCCTACTACATGTGGGTGTATAACAGAATGGACGTCATTTCTCCAAGAGCGAGAATAAAAACCTGGGTAGATACGACCGTAAATGAATTCATGATGTTCTTTGCCTTATTCATGCTCATGCCTCTTTGCAAGAAGCATCTGCTTCAACATTATTGGAAACACGACCCTCTGATCGCCACCCCAACTTTCAATAAGTTTATGCCTCGTGACAGATTTTTGTTGCTGCTGAGATTTATGCATTTTGCAGACAATGAAAATCCTAACAGGATTGACAGAACATGGAAAGTTCGGGAGGTGTTCACCATGTTGCTGGCGAGATACAAGAAATATTTTTACCCCTTCAACAACTTGGTGATTGATGAGAGTCTCGTGCTCTTCAAAGGTCGTCATGTGTTCAAACAATATATCCCCTTGAAAAGGCACAGGTTTGGAATCAAGCTCTTCGTGTTGTGCGACTGTGAGACCGGTATAGTGCTCGACATGATTGTGTACACAGGAACTGACATAGACGTGCCAAGAGTCGGTGCCAATGACCCCATGGGCATGTCAGGGGCCATCGTAAAGAAAATGATGGCACCTTACCTGGGCAAGGAACACGTATTGTACACCGATAATTGGTATACTTCTCCTGCTCTCTGCCAGTTTCTTCATGACAACCAAACGGGGTTATGTGGGACTGACAGAAAGACAAGAAAGTCCATGCCAAAGTTCGTCGGTCACGTCACTCCACTTCCGAATCCCTCCTCCAGTGACACACCTTCTGATGATGAACTGGCACAAGAACACCGCGAGAGGAGGCAACGACGAAGGCGACGAAGGGGGGACGGCAAGTACGAGATGCTGGAAAAGTCCGAGAAAGTGGTGGCTCTGAAGTGGAAGGACAAACGTGACGTTCATCTGCTTTCGACATTCCACACAGGTGCCCAGGTCGACTCTGGTAAAGTCCACTTCCGCACCAAGAAAACCATCGAAAAACCCAACATGGTAGTGGACTACACAAAATACATGCGCCTGGTGGACAAGTCAGATTGTCAACTTGCAGGCGTTGAGTGTCTGAGGAAGACTCTGAAATGGTATCACAAGCTCTTCCTCCACCTAGTCGACATCACGATGCTCAACGTGTAGCCTACAACCTGTAGCTTGTCAAAAAAGACATGGCTCCAAACATGAAACTAAAGTACCGGGAGTTCGTGTACAACGTCTCGTTCCAACTCTTGGAAAAGTATGGCACCCCCACTACGAGCAATGTGGCATGGCGTGGTGATCACGTCCCTGACCGCATCCAGGTTGGGGTCCACAGGCAGGCAATTGGTAATCGTCACAAGCAGATGCAATGTCATGTTTGCAGCAACAGCACCAGGAGACCCAAGGCGACTAAAAAAGTCACCACCATGTGCAACGAGCACAATGTTGCACTCTGCGTGGGTGACTGCTCCAGGGACTACCATATGTACAAGAACTATTGAGTGCCGCCCCTGCGCATGCCCTGGACTCTCGCTCGCCCTACCTGACCTGACCTGACCTGATCACGCTTTTATGTCACTAACTATTTGTTACTTCATTAATATATATATAATATATATATATATATGTATATATATATATATATATATATATATATATATATATATATATATATATCACCTAAGCACAATATTATCCATGATATTTTATATGTAATTTTTTTTCCTAACTACCTGATCACGCTTTTATGTCACAAAATAATTGCTACCTTTTATATATATATATATATATATATATATATATATATATATATATATATATATAATAACACCCAAGTACAATATTATCCCTGTGATCTAATGTTATATGTATTTTTTGGTTCCTAATAGAAATATTTTGTATATTATTATTCTCTTGTTTATTTCAACCTGAAATATATTGTAATGTAACAAAATAAACATATGTACATTCAATCCAATGTTCATCTTACTTATAAAATAATAATAATAAAAACAAAAAATACAAGTTCATGTCATTGTATTCTTGCAATATGATATATTCTATGAATATTTCATATTGCTTGAATACAATGACATGGGCTTGTAAAAAAAAACATTATCAAAATGTTTCTAAACATTATAAAAACTTACCCATAACCCCCTCCTGGATTCGAACCCACTACCCTGGACTACCCTCAGAACCCCAATCCGTGACTTTACTGACTAGGGAATTATTATATGAAGAACAATTAATTAAAACTTTGATAATGGCATAATAAATAAGTTGTTTAACATCTCACTTACCCACCTTCGATTGTGATAGTAATATAACGAATTCTTATGCATAATACCATAAGCCTTGATAAAATTAGGTAAAGGTGTCTGTAGCATGATAAACGCGCTATAGGCAACTTGCTCTCTCTCTCTCTCTCTCTCTCTCTCTCTCTCTCTCTCTCTCTCTCTCTCTCTCTATTGGAACATAAGCACAAACCGTTTGTCGGTTGTATATCTAATTTACTTTGAAACATTATATATACTGTATATATACACAGTATTACAGTAAATGAAGCAAGCTTTATCTCTCTATTTATCTTTGCTATATTCATTGTATGTTTTAGTCTGCAGTTTTACTGTTAGAGCAAACTGGGTCGACCGTGATTATATTTTCACACTACACTATTTGTATTTGCAGTGCAGTTCCTTGATTTTGTAAAATAAATACTACCACATTGTTTTAGACATAATTGTATGCAACTGACAGCAGCCCTTTCTCTGTATCATCCTACTTTCTCTATCCTACTTACAAAGCCATAGGCGGATGCAGCAAACTCACTGGCTCTCATGTTCCCGATTTTGACTCCTCTGAATTCTCCACTTTATGGCTCAAATTATCCTGTCATTCTCATACTTAATACTTCTGTGTTGTCTATCTTTCCCTTAACTCTACCGACTTTCCCAAATTCTTTGAGTATCTAAACTCTTAACTGGAACACATCCTAGCCATCTCTCCTTTCTCAGAAATCACCATCTTAGGAGAATTTAACGCTCACCACCACCAATTGCTCTCCTCTCATTCCACTGACCAACCTGGTGAACAATCTATATCTTTTCTATCCTAAATGACCTACAGTAGAGCAGCAACCCACCCGTATCCCAGATAGCTTCGGAGATCTGCCTAACATTCTTGACTTGTTTCTAACTTCAAACCCTTCCTCTTATACTGTCGATCTTTTCCCTCAATTGGGCTCCTCTTACCTATCTCATTTACCTGTCCTATCACTCCAGCACGGCCACCCGATTGAGCCAATCAAGCCAGCCGGCGGAAATTGTAGCACTTTGGCACTGCCGACTGGGAGGTTCTCCGGCAGTACTTCTTTGATTTCCCATGGAATGACTTTTCCTTCCGTTGCCGGGGACCCTCAGAGAGTGCTGAATGCATTACCAAGCTAATCCTCTCGGACATGGTGGCATACATTCCATTTTCTTTACCTCAGACTAATGTAAAAATAACTTGGTTTACTCACGCTTGTTCTACTTCTGTCCACAATAAGGATGAAGCATTCAAACGGTACCAACACCTTCAAACTCAAGAATCTTATTCCTCCTATGTTTCTGCCCAGAATCTAGCCAAATCTGTCCTTCGACTCGCCAAACACTCTTTCATCGATTCTATATCAAATGCACTGAACTATCCATTATCTAATGCTAATCTCGAACAGGTAGAGAGAGAGGTATCTTGACCAGGATTCGAACCCACTCACTCCAGGTATATTTGGAAGAGCTGAGCCCCATAACCACTCAGCCATATGCTCATGGCCGAGTAGTTATGGTGCCCAGCTCTTCCAAATATACCTGAAGTGAGTGGGTTCGAATCTTGGTCAGGTTACCTCTCTCTGAACTATCCAACTCTAAGCTCTTTCCAAGCTTTCTGGTATCTAGCCAAAAACCTCTCCACCAATTGTTCTTCTTCGTCTTTCCCTCCCCTTTTCCACTCTGACGGCACTACCGTCCCTTCTTCCTCTGACAAAGTTAAACTCTTCACCCAAACTTTCGCTAAAAACTCCACCTTGGATGATTCCGGTGTTATTCCTCCCTCTCCAACCCCCTCTCTCATACTTATACCTAATATCCTAATCTCTTTTAAATAATTGATGTGCTCTCTACCCTCTCTGGGCTTAATACTAAGAAAGCGTGATGGTGTTCCTACTGTTGTACTAAATAAAACTGTGCTTCCGTGCTGACTCCCTGCCTAGGCAAACTCTTTTGTCTCTGTCGTTCCTCTAATGTCTTTCTTTCTTGCTGGAAGTTTGCTCCCATTCAACCTATCCCAAAGAAGGGGTGATTGCTCTCCAACAATCATCCAATTGCTCTCATTTCTTGCATCTCTAAAGTTTTGGCAACTATTCTTACTTCGAAATTTCTTAAGTATCTCTCTGCCCATGTAATCTACTTGCAGATCGCCAGTATGGCTTCCTTAGGGGTCGCTCTACTAGTGATCTTCCTTCATATCTTACTAACTTTTGGTCATCCTCCTTTCATGATTTCGGTGAAACCTTTTCTATTGTGCTAGACATATCTAAGTTCTTTAATAGAGTCTGGCACAAATCTCTAACTTCTAAGCTACCCACCTTTAGTTTTTGTCCCTCAATTTGTGCCTTTATCTCTATTTCCCTTCCTGGCCGTTCCATAGGTGCAGTTATGGACGGTCATCTTTCACTTCCTCAACCTGTCAACTATCAACTATTCATTCATATGCTGATGACTCTACCTTACACTATTCAACTAGTTTTTCAGAACCCCCCAGCAAGCAATCTCTCAAAAAGTCACGTGACGATGCCTTAAAACACTTATCTTCTGACCTATCAACAATTCCCATTTGGGGCAGAAAATATATTGTTGCTTTTGATGCTTCCAAAACTAATTTCTCCATTTATCTACCCATCAAGAACTCCCACAGGACTTTCCCTTATACATCAACAATACACAAATCAACCTTTCATCTTCTCTCAGTATTCTCGGTGTCTCCTTTTCTCCTGATCTCACTTGGAAATATCATATTACCACCCTTGCTAAAACAGCTTTCCAGAAGCTGGGTATGCTCAATCGTCTCCGGGGGTTCTTTACCCCGGCACAGCTTCTTGCTCTGTACAGAGGCACAGTGCGTCCATGTATTGAGTATTGTTCACATGTGTGGGGAAGATCCTCTCACACAGCATTTCTTGACAAAGTAGAAAAGAAAACCTTTTGTCTCATTAACTCATGTCCACTCCCTGACTCTCTGCGATCTCTCTCTCTTCGTCGCAAAGTTGCATCTCTCTCGCTATTCTACCTATATTACAATAATCAGTGTTCCTAACCCTCTTTCAATGTATACCACCTCCTCTACGAAGAGTACGTAGAACCAGTCTTCCAACACAATCCCACCCTACTCTTTGCAACTCTTCAACCCAAGAGTGAAGCGATATTCCCAATCTTTCCCCTATTCAACAGCTGAGCTCTGAAACGCTCTACCCTGAATCCAGTTTCCCCTCATCCTATTACTGTAATTATTTAAAACTCTTTGTGCCCAGGCATTTTGGCTCGAACATTCCTTTATTTTGGCCCTGTCACTCTTTCAACTATGGGGAAGGCACTCGTCACAGGCAGTTCTGCCTTTTGTCTCACTAACTCATATAGCAACATTATCTACTAACTATAAAATGACCATGCTTTTATTTCAGTCTCGCTTTACAGGTTTTGTGTGAGTCAATTATTTAGTAAGATTAAGATTACCCTCTTTATTGGTTAATTAGGATGTCTAAAATCTAGAGTTACCAATAATGCTATTGTAAAGTCGGTTTGTAACTAAATATATTAAGAAATCAATGGACCTTATATTATTGATTGGCAATATTTGTCAAGATTGTATTATTGGTAACCTAAAGAAATATTGTATTAAGAAATTTTATGTTACGTGCAATAGTTTGAAAGCCCATAAATGAAATAGGCTATATGCGTATATATTCCATACCAAGTGTGTTTTTTCGTACACCAATTCTGACAATAATAAACACGGAAATGCTTCAACGCCTCCTTTTTTCAATCATCTTTTAGATACTGACCTTGTTGTTAAGCTTTATGTTATTCACATTTTACTGTTGAATAGTATACGAAATCACAGGTCAAATATTCACATAAATTAAAATTTTCCGTTTTTTTTAAGAACGGGATTAAATTATTAATGAGGACTGATAATTCGTTGCTCCCGTTTATCTTTGTCGCCTTTAATCTCTCCCTGTTTTCTGTAATCTATTAACAGTTAATTCATCAAACTTTATTTATCTCTCCTGGTTCATCTTTCTCTAGATTGTTAGTAGCTATATCTCAAACATTCGAAGTCTACTGTTGCCTATGTCATGATATTATGAATTTCTCTAACTACCTTAAACACATTTATATATCATAAAGCAGCACAAGGCATTATTTTCGTTTTACTAGTTGTATAATATTATACTATGCATCTTTGCTCACCATAATTATTACAATCCTCTTCAGTATTTTCATTGTAATGTATTCCCAACCCTTTCTTAATACTGTAAGCTTTTTCACTTTAATTTCACGATCATTATAGGATGTTCCTCAGTTTTGGAATGCTATTTATCCATAAAATCGGTAGTGGCTATCTCAATTACTCTTCCAACTACAAGACGTCCCGCCAAAAATTAATGAACTCATTTACTATGTCATAATAAGTGAAGAAGGGTATCCTCATATCTCTGAGACACTAACCAACTGTATACAGCTTAGAACCCGTAGCAAGGAATGGCCCTAAAGCCACTTTCACACATTCACGATGTTGGTCCCGATGTACCCCGAGGTACACAAATTGGTACATCGGCAGAGACAGTGACAGGATGTACGCGTTTGACGACGAAGCCTCGACGGTGACACGTCGTAGCCACGCCGGGCCAGATGGTACCACGGTTGCAACACGACGGCGCCACGTCAATGCTGTAACGGTCAAAATTCCGGTCAAAACCGTACTCCGACGTACCCCGACGTGGCACGTGGGGAACACGACGAGAGGCGATGGACTTATGATGGTGACACGCGGCCTACCCAACGAGGACAACGCCACAACGTCAGGCAGCCTGACAGATATCATCAATACATATGGTGTTAAAGGTATTACGTTCAACGGTTAAGTTTAAGGTAAGATAAGGTCAAATTATTTCTTTGTAAGGTATAGGCGTATGAATTTTTTATATAAAATCAAATTTTTGTCGTAGAGAGCTGGTTCTTCGTAAATAACAATCTGTATTCATTGCCGGTATACGAAATGAATATCTAAAAACTGTATCGAACGAACGTTAAATTATATGAAAATAGACCATGAAGTGAGCGAAAATATTTACCAGTGGGTGACAGCGGCGACGGACAAAAAATATTCAGGAAAAATAAAAGTTTTGATCGTACATAGGCCATATATGTACCATTAGAAAGCTAATGAAAACTCCAATATATCACTTGCTTACAGAATATTCATTGTCCCGTATTTTATCGGTGAAAATGGGGAGGGAAAGTATGGGCGGACTGAACAGTAACCTTCACCTACGGTGAAATTCCACATATTATTATTTTAATTTATTTTGTTGTTGAAATCTTATATAATAACCTTTCCTCTTGCCGTTCATAATTTTTTTTAAATAACAACAAACAATTATTATGGGTGAAAACCAACTGAGATGGGGAGGGAAAGTACGGGCGGACTGAACAGTAACCTTCACCTACGGTGAAATTCCACATATTATTATTTTTATTTATTGTTTTGTTGAAATCTTATATACTAACCTTTCTTCTTGCCGTTCATAAAAAATGTAATTAAAACAAAAAATTATTATGGGTGAAAACCAATTGAGCGGCTGGGATTCTATAAAAACAAAAAACTATCGTTATAATTGATTTCTATAAAATCCAATATTGATGACAGCATATTCTAAACACCGCCGTCATGTTCAGCGGAAAACAAAATTGTGATTTAGTATGCAAATAAAAATAACGATAAAAAAACCGATATACCGGTACCGGTATATCTCATATAGTATATAATATAACACTGCGTTTAATCTCCACAGGTAGGCTACACTTCGTGATGAATCATATTTTCTCTAATTGTGGAAGGTAAAATGTATTGATATAAACCAATCTTGTGCAAAAGGATCGATATAAACATAGCTTGTGTAAGGATGGAATCGTCGAAAACACAGGAACAATCTCCTCTATCTAAACCCATCCACCCACACAAACACTACCTTGTATCTATTGTAGAGTTCGCCACAAGCAAGTGGCACCGATGAGCGTGTCGCCCTTCGGTAATTTGTATAAGGTTTATTCCCCTAGACAGGTTGCCGACCAAGACTGACGAGTCCCATCCACCCAGATTTGAAGGTTGTCTCCCCTAGATGAGTTGCCGACCAAGGCTGACGAGTCCCATCTACCCGTTAGATGTGTTAAATTAATCAATAACACTTAGTATTTCCTTTGGCTTTTACTATTATAAACACTACTGTATTAGGTAAAATGAAATTCAATTCCATAGAGCATAATTATAATAACATTTATTGCATACCGTGTATCAGTGGCGGTCGATATAGCCACACAAGAACAAGAACAATAACACACACACACACACTCACTCGACAATTAACACACACGTGTTTCGGTAATCATACCGGTACACTGATTTTTCATTTGAACTTATTAACTCGTTTGATATAAGTTGATTATGGAATATTATATAAGGTATATACGGTATAGGCCTACCGTATACCATATCAGGTCTTTATTTATTCATCATGTGCGTATTTATAGTGTTGTCAGAATACTCCAATAATCCGAAGCACTGTCGGTCCGCTGCCATTCGGATTACATGACTTACTGTAATATATTATAACTATTTATACCCCGACGCCGCCACGTCGATGCCGATGAAACCTGATGCAGACACGCGAGACCCACGTCATCGACACGTTGTACCCGACGTTACCCCGATGGTACCACGCCAAAAGTCCATCGTGCGAAATTTTTGAACAAATCCAAACCTTTGGTGGCCAAGCCCGATTTGCCACGTCCCGCACCGCGGGTAACAAGACGCTCCCCGACGACCCCGACACACGTTGGGGATTGCACCACGTTGTGTCCCGATATTCAAATCGGGTACATCAGGACCAACATCGTGAATGTGTGAAAGTGGCTTACGCTATCTCATTTAAGGGGAGGTTTTTAGTGTTTCCTAGATTTCCATCAAGCTTGAAATTACACCCCATTGACCCCCTTTCAAGATAAATTTGTACATTTTTCGGTAGAAAAATGTCCCGGCCGAAGGCCGTTTCTTCTTAAATTACAGGCTCGCTATCGCTCGCCAGGAAAAAATCGACACCTAAATGGCACGAAAGGTCTTAAAAGTGACATAAATGGGGTGAAAGTTCTTATAATCGCCAAACTAATGGGGCGAACATCTTAAAATCTCATTAGCAATGGGGTAAACATGAGAGAGAAAGGGGTAAAGAAAAATATCCCTCAAGTGTAAATCTCCCCTTAACGCTTTCACTTCTACTGATGCCGTCAAAACATAACAAAAAACACCTGGTATACCGGAAAGGTTCTGCATAATCGTGTTTTCATTTGATATTAATTAAGCTTACACCGGTACCCTTGCGTCATTATTGTTGAGCATATCTACCAAGAGGTTTGACCAATAAATATAACTTAGGTTTTAATTTGGGTATTTTATTTTATAACATGGTCTTTTGCGCCTCTATACCGAAACTTTGAGGATTGTAGTGACACATTATATATAACTATACTCTATTTTTTTCCAGCTGATCATAAATTGAATCTCTTATTAGCTGATTTCTCGATACTTAATGGAAATATATTAAACTACTATGGCTGTGTGTCGTATTAATGCCAAGTTTTCGTAATTAACAGCATATTTCGCTACAAAATATACCTTATAGGTGAGTAACAAAGATATTAACATGGCAATTTACCCTCAGCTGGAAAAAAATAGACTATAGTTGCTTTTCTTGAACAAGTGTATTGCTATGTAAATATATATTAGCCTTCCTTTATTCATTAATTTATTCATTTATAATATTATATTGTTAAAATGTGTATGGCCGTATATAATGAAAAGCGATTATATACCCGTGGCAATGCCAACACTGATAACACCTCCGGTACACTTGGAAAACACTTTAATTGGCGTGTTATTGATACCGTATTATATACTGTACACCATGTAAGCCTATGCATTGCATACTATCGTTACTACTACACTCACCATTATGCTGAAACACTAACTATACTATTTAAAGTTTGACTGACTCACCAACTGACAAATATTAACAATTACTATATTTCCCCTTGTTAGATAACCAACAGGTAGTTCATTTGTTTCTGACGCTCCCATGTTTGAACAAAACCACGTTCCCGATATCATAACTCAGTAGGCGCTCTAAGCAGAGAACACAAATAAAGTAGTACTACATTAGTGATTTAAGATATCATGTATTTGAATGCCTATATGTCACATACATATTGTATATGGAGAGAGAGAGAGAGCTACATAGAGCTACATATATACACAGACCTCAAGGTCCTTACTAGGCAGTCTGGCCTTACAAACTATATATGCATATATGCATATATACACATACACACATACACATACATATATATATACATACATATACCCATATACCCATACATACATATATATACATATATACACACACACACACATATACCCATACATACATACATATATATACAGTATATATATACATACTGTACAGTGCACACACATACATATACATAGAGAGAGAGAGAGAGAGAGAGAGAGCGAGAGAGCAATAGCCTGTAACGCGTTTATTATGCTACACACACCTCACGACTCCAATATTTCGCATTCATTATCCCACATAATGATCAAACACAAAATTAATTATTTTTTCACAGTAAAGTATTTGGCCAACCACTTCCCTCCACCCCCACCTGCTACCACCTCGCCACTAGTTCCCCCTCCCACTCCTGTACCCTCCTTCCCCATCCCTCTCCTCCCTCCCTCCATCCCATCCCTCGCCTCTGTCCCTCCACCCCATACCTTCACCTCCTACCCCCACACCATCAATGTTACCAGATAATTTATAGGCACTAATTGTGCTGCCCTCTATTGAGGTCTTTGACAGACCAAGGCTGTATCTGTTTCATCTGTCCACAACTGTACCTTAACACTTATATAAAGTCTCACAAATTTACCGGTCGGAATCACAAGTTCCCTCTCAAATATAATATTGGGTTCTGTCACCCAGTTACTCCAATTACAATGGTTTACAATATTTACCTCAATAACACCCTCGAATTATACTCTCACGTAGTCCTATTACAAACACGCTATGTTTACAATATACCTTAATCAATAACCGTTCAAACAAAAGATAAGCCGTGCCTCCAAAACGCCTACACGGAACAGATTCACGATTATATTCCTTTACAAACTTCTGAGGAATTCTTTGTTATACGCGATATCCTTAACGCTTTTCCAAGACTGCCCCAATGACCCTTCCTATTTATATGGATATAACCTCCTCCTTTCTAAACATAAGAAACCCGTGAGTCGTATGGACTAGTGTCCTTCTATATAGTTTTCTTATTAACAAATTAGTTCATGATTTTTGGTGGACTAGTGTCCTTTCCTAGCTATAGCTGATCTATCGGGCAACTAAACAAAACTGTTTCCCCTTGAGCTTATTGGTTGCCCCTCAGTCTAGAAGAATGTATCTTTTCCTCCCCTCTTTACTTTATACTTAAATCTTTCCTATCAGATCCTATCTAATAACAACTCTTGGCATTACGGCTTGGCTAACAAAAATAACTAATTAATACCGGTACACATCATCATTTTATAAATACATATTAGTCTAAATTCTTTTTCCTTTAGTTTTGTCCTAGAAGGACACATCAATTTGTATTGGACCACCAGGTTAGTCAAACATTTTCTCTTTCTTTTTTAATCTTATGCGGGCCCAATATGGGTCCTTAACCCACTGAGCCCCAGCTAGTTTAGAATAAATGTACCACCAGGGACCGGCTGTTTTGAAGATTTTTTTTGTTTTCCAGAAACAATAGCGAAAGGGTTAGGAATGAAGGAAAAATCACAAAAAAACAATCAAAAAGCTCAAAAAATGGTCCTACGGAGCCCCCGAAAGTCGATTTTACAGGAGTAAAAAATTGAAGGCAAATACACCCAAAATACCGGTTTATGCGAGCTCACGCGCACGCGGTTGGACTTTGAGTTTTCAACCATCGTCAAGGTTGCGTGGGATACTTACACAGTTCCCATACAAATCTGAGCCCTCTAGGTGCAATAGGACCGGAGTAATTGGGACCAGACCGGCCATGACGCATGGTTTGCGTCACTGGGGTTTAGCGTTGCATACATTGTGGACGCAAACGTTGCGTCGCTGGGGCTCAGAGGGTTAAACAAATATATTAAGGGTGCTGGAATCAGGTGTGAGTACTGGAACTGTGTTTTACCACCTCAGAGCTGGCCAATAGCTCCTCTGGAAATCCTCACTCCCGTCCACTTTCTGTCGTCCCTCTTGAATTGCTTGACTGTGTGTGTGTAGGCTAGCAATGTGACGACAGGCGGCAGGATACTGAAGGTGTATCCTCCGAGTGGGTGAAAGTGAGGAGAGATCAGGGGTGGTCTGTACTGTTGCTGTAGATAAGGGCAGGGTAGCTGGAATGGTTGGCTCCTGGTTTCCCTTTGTGCCCGAGCGAGAGAGAGCAAGCGGGTTGCCTGAAGCTAACCCGGTGAGTTCTGAGGGGTGAGTGACCCCTGTAACCTTTCCGCGCCAGACTTTATAGTCCCGCCTCCCGTGCTGTGAATGGCTGAGCGGCACGCGCGGCAGCCCGCTCGCTTTGAATTCTTGCCTCCTCCACCTCCACTCTCTTCTCCTCAAAATAAGTTCATGAAAGCTGGTTATAAACATCTTTCAGTGGCTTACGGGAAAACAGGGCTGGCACAGAAGTATTGGATCGAGTATAACCAGAGGAAACTGCTTTGGAAGAGAAAGAGAGCGACTTTTGAGGTGAGGTAGAGAGTTCAGCTCCGTGCTCCGATAATGGAGGCCGCTGATTGGTTGGCTGGGAAGGTGTGGCATGTTGTGGCCGAGAACTGTTAAAGTCAGCTTAGGTGCAAGCAAATAGAAGGGAGCGCGGTGATTGGCGGAGGGCTTTTCTACTTTACTAATATGAACTACATTGAACTACAAACGATAATATCAACGAATTATACGGATTGAACAGTCACTCGAATATTGATATAGGAGAGAGAAGAAAAAAAAAGACTACCATTACTATAATTATCCGAGACACCATTTTTGGTCTGATAGTCCTATACCTTGTTTTCTTCCTTTTATAATAAACATGGATCGTGTATTAAACAGATGTATGTTATGATTCACCATATTCCTATTTTCTAAATGTCTTTAGGTATCAATCATTTACATAATTATTGAGACCTATATATATTTCCGCTCAATTTACACATCTACTGTATATTTATGTGTATATTTTCTTATCCTGTCTGTATATTACATTTATGTACACCCATCCATAAAAGAAAGGTACAGTACCTGACCGTGAGATGTGAAGCCTTATGCATTTAGTTGTGGTAACACTGGCTCTGAACCATCGACGGCACGTATGTGGGTGGTGACTGTGGATTGTGGGAGGGAGTAGGGAGCTGATCTGAACGAAGCAATGCTTCACTTCGCATTGAAATTCGGTTTGCCAATTCTCTCTCTCTCTCTCTCTCATATCCACATATATATATTTCTATATATCTACATCTATCTATATGTCTGTCTATTTTTCTATATACTAATTACATTCAGTTTTCTAATAGACATATCCCATCTGAATCCTACATAATTTTCAATGGGTAAGAGGTATCCTCACCAGGATTCGAACCCACTTATTTAATCGTACATAATTGATAATTTTCAAAAATAAGAATTTGTGTTACCACAACTAAATAGCATGAGGCTCCAGATCTCTCGATCAGGGGGGTACCTTTCTGTTATGGATGGGTGTACTAAAGGGGTAGGGGGGGGGGGGGGGGGGGGGGGGGGGGGGGGGGGGGTGGGGGGGGGGGGGGGGGGGGGTCGGTCGTCAAAGATGTCTGGGTATTGGGAATCCGTTGATAATTGTGGCTTGAGGACGGAGGGAGGTTGTCTGTAGTGGTGGTGGTCCGAGGGGTTGAGAGGACCGTTTGGGGGTTGTAGGTGTTTGTGGACTAAAGGTGGTGATGTGTACATTGTTTGAGGCAACTGGTGATTGGAGGGGGATTGTGTGTGAAGGGGAGGGGCTTGTTGAGGTGGGAGGCCGGGTAGTGTTTTATTGGATTTGGGGTTCAGGATGTCTAAGGTTGGTGGAAATTGTTGTGCAGGAAAGTACGTGCGCGTATTTGTGTGTGTGTGTGTTCGTCCCCGGCCGGATATGTTACCGCTTACCCTGAAAAGTGTTTTTATCTGATGTAGAAACTTTGTTCATGTGTTAGAAGGCAGGTGTTGAGGATAAGAGAGAGAAAGGGACGGGGGGGGGGTGGGGGGCGTAATGGGAAGACACAATGATACACATACTGTACAGACTGTGCAGTCCATACAAAACAGACCAGCCTACAATATAAATTACCAGTTATTAATTGGAAGAAAGCAGTGGCTACAGCAAGTGGTAGGTGAGGGGAGGGGGGAGGGAATGAACAGTTGACAGAGAGAGAGAAAAAGAGAGAGAGAGAGAGAGCGAGAGATAATGAGGGAGAATGTTGGCAAGAGCGGAAATGTGAGAGTGGGAAATAGGGAGGGAGGGGAAAAATGTAGGGAGTCAGCAACTGGTGGGAGGTGAGGGGTGCGGGAATTGGTATGAGAGGATGTGGGAGACAGAGGGATAGAGGGGGAATATGTAGGGAGGCATGTAGTAGTGGAGGTCAGAGGTGGGGGTGAAAGGAGTCGTTTCGAGGGAGTTCGGGGAAGGGGCTGGGGGGCTGGAGTGGTTGGAAAGAAAACCACACTGCTTCTTGTCATTTAGTTACACACTTCTGTGGCGTGAACAAGTTATCACCTTCGCTTTGAGTGGCTGCTTTCCTTATCTCGGGAATAAAACAATTGTACCCATTAGATATTTGGATTAATCGTGTGCAGTGTTCTGGTCTTTGTGAGTGAAGATTGTTGGTGAAGGTGGTGATAATCCGTAAGGTTAGTATCGTAGGAGTGGATTAAGCTGTTCGTTAATATCACCGAGGCTTGATTGTCAATATAATAATCTCGTTATAAAGTACTGGTATATTATTAGTCCAATGCCTTGAACATGCATATCAAGTATTTTATGTTTTAACACCATTAGTTTACAGTAAGTATTATATATATATAAAGGGCTGCAATAGCTGGCCAAGCCAGTGTTTCAATTCATATATTTTTTATATTTTTTCTTATTGTTCACAACACGTGAAATTGCCTTAAATGTGTATGTAACTGTTGTTTTTGACTCGTATACGATTGATATTCACAATAATTGCTGCATTTAACTTTTGATTTAAATACAACTGTGATTACCGTTTGAGCCTCCACTCTCAGTCGTTCCCTAGGCTGCCTGTCCGAGCAGCTCCAAGGGCAAGAGATCCTCCACTTTATAATGTTGTTGTTTATATTATTATCACAATGTTTGCAAGCTGCACACATCTGTCAATTATCTGTTTTAACAACAACACTGAGTTTATATGTACACTCACACGCACTAAAGGTTACTCAGGGGTGGGTCCTTCCTTCCCCTACTCCACCCTGGGCAGGTGGTAGGGGGGAGTCGGGTCCAAGTCTACACCCACTTTCCACCCCCAAACTATCCCTAGCTCCCCCACCTTCTTTCTCTAGCTAGCAGTTAGTGATTAGCGACGATTGTTCTCATGTGTTGCATATTATTGTCACACCATCATTGCACATGCTTACAATGGCCGACATTTAACATTTATTAGGAATTTATAAATACAATATACTGTATAATTGTATTCTCAAAATGAGTTTCTATGTTTAATGTGGGTTACACGAATCTTGGCTGTAATGGTCTTGTGCTTCTTCTCTCTCTCTCTCTGCGTGTGTGTATGTCTCTCTCTCATTCCACTACTTTCTACTATCAAGACTTAATGTGATTTCAATATAATGATACCGTAATTAAATCCAATCTCATACAGTAGTCAGGATATTATGTTCACCATTATTGCAGTACACATCAACGTGCCCTCTACGATCTAGTCCTAGGTTCTCAACTTACTTAGACAGTCGGGCTTTTATAATTATCATAACAGGAAAGGACTAAAGGACAAACTTGGCTGGAATAGTGTTGCGACTGTTAATGATTGTTTCGTCTATCTTTTCAATCAGTTTCTCCCATTTATTCAATACCATACATACTATAAACGGTCTGCATTTCATTCTATGTGGCCTATACACTTTTGTCGATCAATTAAATGTAAAACTCGATACAAATTACTATCAAAGTCGGTGTGAACTTTTAGTAAGGTTTGACTATAGAGTCCTTGAGTAGCAGGACTCGTCTTCTCACTTCCCCCTTCTCTTTCTCTGTGTGTGATCCCAGCCGCTCACTTCTACAAACCCACAAATAATTAATAGGATTAATAGACAGTTTTACCATCAACTTTCCTCTACTGTATGTTTATCGAATACAGGCAACATTCATCACACACACTAATGAAGGGAAATATACCACATTCAGACCCGTTAACTCTTGGATATAGACAGTGTGTGGTGTGAGAGAGTTACAAGGAGTTACAAGAAATAGTTAGTATCTCAAAAAACCTTGCGGGGAAATATTCGAAGTAGAAGGAGAGACATTTTTTAATTCACTACAGAGTGTGCAAAATACTATCTACAGTCTTCTTGAACTGTTCAACTGAGGAAATGTTTACAACTTCTGAGGAAAGTTTGTTCCAGGTAGAACAGATCATAAATGGGAAACCGTTTCCACAAATACCAGTGGATAACCTTTTCAATTATAACTGCCAGCCATGGTTGCGTATCGTATTCATATTGAGGCTAAACAATTTGCTATGATCAAACCCATTACATATTTTAAAAAACTTGAATGAACTGACCTCGTAGTCTGCTGTTAAAAGAGAGAGAGAGAGAGAGATCCACTAAAGCCGGGATTCTTGAAACCCACGTTGTGTATATAGAGACTCATTTTGAGAATGCAATTATACAGTATATTGTATCAATAAATTCCTAATACATTTTAAATGTTGACCATTGAAAGCATGTGCAATGATGGTTTGACAATAATGTGCAATACACGAGAACAATCGTCGCTAATCACTAACTGCCAGCTAGAGAAGGAAGGTGGGCGAGTTGGGGATAGTTTGGGGATGGAAGGTGGGGGTAGACTTGGACCCGACTCCCCCCTGCCACCTACCCACGGTGGAGTAGAGGAAGGAAGGACCCACCCTTGAGCAACTTTTAGTACGCGTAAGTGTACCTCGCTCACACTTAGAATAATAGTTTCCTTGTCACAGAAGCAGGTGAAATGTTTCACTTATGTGACTTCTTTAACAAGTGTTACGGCTGTTGATTCTGGCCCGGGCGGATATAATACGAGAGGGGGCAAGAGAAAGTTTGATCCTGTTAAGCAAGTGTCAAGCCCCTTTCGGTATTATTGTCAGCACACTCATCAATTTATAGGACTTCTATACATTCGTCATATACCATACTTCATTCCTATATCGGTCAGTAGCGGCGCAAATGTAATTATAATTACTGTGAAAAAGTTAATATTTACCTCCTGTTATCCACAGCCAAAGCTGAAGATTGTGGAGTAAATGCCGTAGACTTCATTTTTTTTTTTTTTTTTTCGGTGACCGTCAATCTTTTAACCGTCAATCTTTTATTATTTTAACCCTTATTTAGCGGGTGGTAAGGTATTTTACACTGTACCGCTCAGCGGGCATAATCCCGAAATATTCGCTCAATTTCACTCGCCCTAGCGCCGTTACTATGGCTCCAATGCGAACGAAACTATCATTTTTGGAAAGAGCAACTCTTCGTCTCCCCATATAAGTCTATGAATGGATGTTATGAATGAGTGTGGAGGGTGGGAAAGAGGTGAGGAAGAGGAGGTACTTTTTGGTCTATTTCCCGGGCGCGTTCGGTTGCGTTCGCTTTGGCCTGACTTCGGCCTCTCGCGCGTCTACTATTCCTTCGGTAATCGGTCTTATTTTTCTCTTATTTCTCCTTATTTCTGTATTCTCTCTCTCTCACTCTTTCTTTCTCTCTCTCTCACTCCTGTCTGTCTGTCTGTCTCTCTTTCTCTCTCTCTGGCTCGCTCGCTTTCCCTCTCTCGCGCGCTCTGTCTCTCTCTCTCTTCCTCATCCGTATATGTAATTCTCATTATTATTTTCTCTAATCTCTCTCACTCCTCCTGTCTGTCTCTCTGGCTCGCTCGCTTTCCCTCTCTTGTGATCCCTTTCTCTCTTCCTCATCCGTATATGTATTTCTCATTATTTTTTTCTCTAACTAATCCCTCTATTTCATTTATTTGCTTGTAATATTTCTGTATTATTATATCTTTTTCACTCTTTCTTCAGTTCAGTTTCTGTATTCTCTCTATACGGTGGGAATGGTATTTCGTATGAGGGATGTGCAGCACAAATATTCAATCTTTCGTTGTTTGGTTGTTTGTATTACCGTAAGAAATGTACTGAACGCCTGCAAATAATACGCTATAAAATGCTTGCAATCAAACTCTCAAGCAATTTCAAGGTCACATGCAATTATAAATGTAGGCTATAGGTAGACCCAGAGAGGAAGAGACAAGAGAGAGAGAGAGTGTCGTGATAATATAACAATGTTACATATGTATCATATATATATGAAAAAATAATATATACGGTAGGCCTACATCTGTTCCCCACAATCATATAATGCCAAGCACAAATATTAAATCTTTCATTGTTTGTATTACCGTAAGAAATGTACTGGACGCCTGCAAATAATACGCTATAAAATGCTTGCAATCTCTCTATTTTCTCTAATCTCTCTCACTCCTGTCTCTCTCTCTCTCTCTGGCTCGCTCGCTTTTCCTCTTCCTCATCCGTATTATGTATTTCTCATTATTATTTTCTCTAACTAATCCCTCTATTTCATTTATTTGCTTGTAATATTTATGTATTATTATATCTTTTTCACTCTTTCTTCAGTTAAATTTCTGCATTCTCTCTCTCTCTCTCTCTCTGTTTCGCTTGCTTTGCAGGAATTTTGTTTTTGTTTTATATATAATATATACTAATTTACTTATCATTACTTACTATATCGTATAAACAATAGTAGGTAGCCAACTTACCAAAATACCGATACACCAAACCGATCCGCATGCGTTTTTGTTTATCACCGGTTTACTAAAGTGCCACCATTATCGATTTTCTTGGAGCCGACTCGAGCGGGAGGGTTACCAATTGAAGTTAAATCCGCTAGCATATATTGTTAGATGTAAGACATGATAAATACCACTAGAAACATGAATTGGCAAAATCCATATAATATCACTTCGAAATTGTTCTGAAATTTCAAAACAAAACCGCTAGTGTAAGTCATTGCTGCTAGATCGAAGTAAAGGTCTCTAGATCTAGCGGAAGTCGCTATACGTATTGGCAGTACTGCACACTCATTCATTTCATTCATTCATTTTCTATTGAGCTCGTCCTGGAATCTTTACGACTCTGAATCTTACGATTGCCGACGGTGATACGTTGTTGACATTGTTGTTGATGTTCCAGTGGAGGGATGAACAAAATATTGTCCTTGTCCAATAATAGCTATTTCATAGTCCCACAGGACTTATTTTGATATATTTATCAAATTTATTGAACGCCTGAAAATAATACGCTATAAAATGCTTGCAATCAAACTTTCAAGCAATTACCAGGTCACATGCAATTATAAAAAGGTATATTGTAGACCACAATCTTCGCCAAGCTTCGTTGTTGCTTGTATTATCGTGAGAAATGTACCGTACACCCTGGTTATCGTGAGAAATTTACCGAACGCCTGCAAATAATACGTTATAAAATGCTTGCAATCAAACTCTCAAGCAATTTCAATGTCAAATGCAGTATATGTAGACCCAGAGAGGAAGAGAATGACAGAGAGAGAGGGGAAGTCAAAAACATCTGCTAGGTGTGATTTCCCCTGAGAGGGAAGAGATTAGTTAGGGGCGTGCCCTGGCCTACATCAGACAAAGAGAGTACAAAGGACTACAAACAAAGAGAGTGAGACAGAGAGAGAGAGAGAGAGAGAGTCGTGATAATATAAAAATGTTACACTTGTATCATATATATGAAAACATAATATATACGGTAGGCCTACATCTGTTCCCCACAATCATATAATGCCAAGCACAAATATTCAATCTTTCGTTGTTTGTATTACCGTAAGAAATTTACCGAACGGCCTACAAATAATACGCTATAAAATGCAAAGGAAATTTCTTGTAGAGTGCAATTTTGAGGACGTAATGTGCTCTGAGAGAGAGCGGAGCGGTGATTAGGAGCATAAATTATTTTCGTCTTCCGAGTCATCCACACTACCAAAACTCTCACCCAGACCTTCTACGGTTTCATCCAACAGCTTATTAGAAAGTTCTGAAGAGTTCAGCATGATATCTAGTTCCTGGGTGGTAAGCTGGGCGTGGTTAGTAGGGTGGCGCGACGCACTAGGGATGGCGGCCACCGAATCGAACACGGGCAAATCTTGACCTTCCATTATGGCTGCTTGAGGGTCACTTAGTCACGGTCACGCAGTGGGGATGTGTGGGTGGGCCCTTGTAGTACACCGCCTGACCACCAAGTTTCGCTTTCCACCTAAATTAGGGCGAGAATACGCCCACGGACTTAAGTCCGACCCCGCCATTTAGTCCAATTTTCTCGTATCGGACTTAAGTCCGACCCCGCTAAATAAGGGTTAATACCATAGCAGCGGGTGTGTGGGGGCAGCAGCCCCCACCTAATATACTAGGTTAGGTTAGGTAAGGTTGTTTGGTTAGGCTAATATTACCCCTTATTTTTGTCTTTTACCAAGCAATTTCTCTGATCTTCAGGGCCCTCCCCACTAGTGGGGGCTGTGTTTTTAGATTGTTGGTTAATGGGTAAATACTCATTTCCGCCAGTCCTTAGTATAAAACAACACTGTATATTAAAGAAAACTGAGAAAAACAAAAACAAAAAACGCAAAATTCGCTGTGAAACCGGATCTAGAATTTTACCCCCCTTTCACACATTCACGATTTAGATCACGACGTGGCCCGAATTGAACTTGGGAACACAACGTGGTGCAATAGCCCACGAGCTAGGGGTGTATCGAGGAATGGTGTGTTACTCACGGGGCGGGACGGGATACATCGTGGTGGGTGGCGAAATATTTGGTGCTGCTAAAAAATTTAGCACGAGGGAAATTAGCCGTGGTAGGATCGGGTACATCGTTTTGATGTTGTGTGTTTGACGTGTGGATGGTGTGTGGGCATAGTGTTGCATGGGTATACACGTGTTGGCATCTGAGTGCATCGGGAACATTAAAAAAAAATTTTTAATCCCCCGCCGCCGCCCCGTCAACACCCGACATTGCCACGGCTATAACACGGCAACACCACGTGCTGACGATACCGACGAGATGTGGCATAACCTCACCGAATGTAGGGAAACAAGGCACGGGGAAAAAAGGCACTGGAAAATGGCATATTCTTCGGGACAGGATAAAATGGCATATTATGAAAATTTATCAAAATGTTTAAGGCAAGTCTATTATCCTTGATTTTTTCCTAAATTATATATTTTTCAAGAATTACATAATTTTAATATATTTGTATTATATATTGTACTTCTATTTTGTGCTTTAATTACAATATATTTCTATCTATCCTAGCCTAACTCAATCTTTCATCTATTCAACAGCTGAGCTCTGGAACTCACTCCCAGAATCAGTCTTTCCCTATTCCTATGACTTAAATTGCTTCAAACTCTGTGTGTCCAGGCATTTTAGCTCGAACGTCCCTTGATTTTGGACCTGTCATTCTTTCAACTCTAGGGTAGCACTCGCCGCAGGCAGTTCTGCCTATTGTCTCCCCCAATCACATACAAAAAAAAACTAACCTAACCTAACCTATGGTAAGTACACTACCAAATATATATAATTACAATATTGCATACTGCATCGAAACATTTTAATTGTCTACTTGTTTTGTGCCATTTTTTTCCTAGTCCGTAATGTGTGACATTTTTGCCAGTGCCTTTTTCTCCTGTCCCTTGTTTTTCAGTGCTATTTTCATCTGCCATTTTTTCGCCATAAATAGGGCCACGAATAGAGACGGGGCATCACTCTCTCCCACCACAGTGTGTGTGAGTGCAAGTGCAAGTATGTGTGTGTTATGTCGGGTAATGCCGCACACATGTACACACACACTCGCAGTCATACACTCCTACACACACATGCACACTCAATCATGCATACACACACCTCTATCTCCTTCGTTTCGTGGTTTGTAATGGCATTGCGTTGGCACCTTGCAAAGCCATGTACAACTGTAGGCTACATTGAGTCTAGCCTTGTGTGCTGCCAAATCAACCTGCAGCTGCAAGACCTCGAGCTCATCCTTGGTCTGGTGTAGGGCGAGTGGTGACAGGTGGCCTTGGCTGGGGATGTGTGTAGAGTGACTTGCAGGTACTATATCCGCCCCCTTATATATGAAATGCTTGTCAGGCCGCCTGTTGTTGTGGTGTCGTCCTCGTTGGGTCAGCCACATGTCACCATCATACCACCACCGGCCCTCATAGAGCTCCCATCGTGCTCCATCGGGTACCGGATTTGACCGTAATTTTGACCGTTCGGGCTATGATGTGCCGTACTCGTGTGGTACTAGTGGTTCCATCGTCCTCGTCGTGATGTTGACGAGTCACCTTCGTGCCTTCGTTATCCAACGCTCACATTGTGTCCCTGTCTCGGCCAATCTACCAAATTTTGTTCCACGTGACACATCGGAACCCAAATCGTGAATGTGTGAAAGGGGCTTCACACTATGCTGATTAAGTGCCGACGCTCCACGACTTAAGGAGTGGCGATATACAGTGGAGACCACTGCAGAGTAAAGTGGGTGATCGAGGGACGGGATCCCACGGCGGGCACTATGGACGGGCACGCCGCCTAACAGCAACTGGACGGGGTCGAGTGGCAACCATGCAAGACCTAAGGGAGATAAATGACGCCGCCAGGGCGCCATCATGCGCCGTAGCGCGCAAACTGGTTGGCGACAATGCTCCTGACGAGCGGCGAATATAGGAGGTAGGGCGGCGCCTATAGGTACTATGGCGGCGATGCACAGCCACCCTGTAACACTTGACCCCGACCAAAGCAAACCGGTCCGTCGGAGGCGACGTTTGTGTGTGTGTGTGTGTGTGTGAGGGGTGGTGGGGTATTAAGCTTGAGATCTAGGGAGGAAACTAAAAACACAATAAAATTATCCCGTCAATATACAGGAGATGCAACAATATAGGTAGCAAATTTCTAATGATAGTATTGGGTTCCTATCATCATGTGCTTCATTTCTACATACTTTTAATCCCCGGGAAGAAAAACAAATCCTGTGATTTTTCATTTGTTTTCTTGGAATTTTGTTTTTTTGGTCATTAACCTAACGAAAAAACCTAACCTGACCTAACCTAATAGCCCCAAAATACATTTAGGTTAGGTTAGGTTAGGTTTTTTGGTTACTACTACTACTCTTCTGGTT
Organism: Paralithodes platypus; assembly: GCA_032716605.1. Classification (NCBI taxonomy): domain Eukaryota; kingdom Metazoa; phylum Arthropoda; class Malacostraca; order Decapoda; family Lithodidae; genus Paralithodes; species Paralithodes platypus. Next base: position 8,216,404 of record CM064580.1, read on the forward strand.
ACTTATATAGCGCCCGTATCTCCTCCTTCGAGGATTCACAAGCGCTTGGCTTTCTTTAGTCTACCAGAGACCATTACCCATCCCCCTTGCTCATGGGGAGATGGTAACCGCCGGCTATATCCCAGAAAAACTTTTCAATCTGAGCGGGGATTGAACGCGAGACCTCGAGATGGGAATCAGGCACGCTGTCAACTGAGCCAGCCGGACGGCTGGTTAACCCTTGTTAACCCTTGTTTAGCGGGCCCGGAGTTAAGTCATTATCTAAAAATCTGGACTATGTGGCGGGGCCTGACTTAACTCTGTGTGCAATTTTGGCGCAATATTGGCTCTGAGACAGAGACGAGCGACGGTTGCCTCATGACCGCTCGCCACGGCTGCCGTGGGCCTACTGACATGAACTCCACATACATCCACCCTCCCTCCCTCGCTACACACGTAATTATGTAACAAAATGACCGTATTCTAGCGATTTTGCCCTTCGGTTGCGCGATCGTTGCAAGACAACCAGTGATCGAAGAAGGATGGTTCAGGTGTCATTGGAAAGCTGAAAATAATGCCCTTTCAGGGATACATAATTGTATTACGCTCTGGCTCTTGTTTATGCATGAAAAAGAGCACGGAAACAAGGCCATTTATGGTAAAAAAAAAACACTGGGCGGCACGGTGAAATATACTCCACCACCCGCTCTTATTGTGTTAATAACAAAATCCAAACAAAATCCAAGAAGAACATGAAAAATCCCAAGATTTTTGTTTTTTTCCCCGGGGATAAAAAGTATATAGAAATGAAGCATATGATGATAGGAACCCAAAACTACCATTAGAAATTTGCTACCTATATTGTTGCATCTCCTGTATATTGCCCAAAGATCCCTTAATTAATTTTTTTATGAGTAATTGGTAAAACAAGGCCATCTATAGTTAACCCTTTCAGTACCGGTAACTTCTTTCTCGTTATAGTCTGGCAACTATTAGGTTATTGTATTATGCTTACAAAGGGCCTGTAGCAATCACAAGCCTGCCATTCCTCTCATTTATCTCTCTTAACTCCCACAGACCATTCTAAACCTCTCAGCTGTGCAGCCCCTGTATTATACACCAAACCCCTGTGCGTAGGTATTTAGATACATTCCTCACTAAAATTGTAAATTTACCATAAATATAATTAATACTTATCCATATGCGCCTATTTTACGTTTAATATGAAGATAGTAACATGTTACAACAATAAAACAAGTGGGAATAGTGTTTGGGGGGTGACAAACATGAAATATTGCCGAGCGGTACATTCATGAAGTTGACAGGGAGCGAGAGTACACCCTCCCTCCACGAGCTCTGGTGAGAGACTGGAGGTAGTGTAGGCTACTACTCTCTCTCTCTCCTCCTTCCACACCCTCCCATTCCACCTTGGAACAGGGTGGGGAGTTTTGGTGCCATAAATAAACCGATAATTACAGGAATATGAGAAAAATAGGTGATAATTTAAGTGGGGGGGAGGGGGGGGGGGAGGGGACTTTGACAGATGTGGAGAAGTGATATGAGATATGGATGGGAAAAAAAAGAATTCAAGTGCTACTAAGGGCCTTTTAAAAAAAAATTTGGCCTAGGATCTTAAGTCTCCCCGCAGTTACCCAGTAAAACCTCTTAAGCATCTTCCTGCAGCTGCCGGGTTAAGCTGCATAAAATTGTCTAAGTAGGGCAGAACTAAGTCAAAACAGACGTCATCACCATTGAAAGGGTTTATAGATAGTCACTTGTTGATGGGATCGGATTAAGGGGACATTGGTGATAATTGGGGGTCTATTTATTTGTATATTCATTTATTTTTTAAATTCCTCGCTAGACCTCCATCAAGCTTGAAAAAAACAAAACAAGACCTCTATCAACGATGTCCCGTGCGACGTTGCCAGGTCGCGGACTCACGGTATGCCATCCCTCTATGACGCCACCTGGGCGTTACCGGGTTTCCACCTGACGGCGACCTACCTTATAGGGGTGTCTGACGCAGACATGCCGGCGCCTTTGTACCGTCTGATGCCTACTAGGTCTACCTGCCTACTGTACCCGTCCCGTCCATTTACTAGCCGCCGACTCAGCTCATGAGAGTTGTGCGTGTCGAACTTTTCCTGAGGCCCCTGACGACCTCTCCCGACGTCTTTCTTGAGTTGGCGCCCACCCACGTTGCGCGGCGATGTAGGCAAAGACCTCGTTATGACCCTTAAGTCGTGGAGCATCGGCACTTAATTTGGCATAGTGTGACACTTGCTTTAGCAATTTTGACGCGTGGAAATTGGGATGAGAGTAATGTGGGGTGAGTGGGGGGGGGATACATTGGAGATTGGGGGAGGGAGGGGGGAGAGCAATGAACAGTGGGGCTGAGGTATAAATTGGTGAAGAGAATATAATGTGACGTTCATAGATGGACAGAAGAGGATTGGATGATGAGTTAAACATTTGGTTTTCTATTGTGTTGAATCTATTTTATTCTAAATTTGCTTATCCCTCCTTTCATTCCCTTATGTATTATGATGTTTTATTTAATTGTGTATGTTTCACTTCTCTCTTATTATCTCTTGTTTCCTCCTCCTCTTCGAACGTTGGCTTTATCTGCTGCCTGTCTCACTCTGGTACTCCTCCCCAAGTAGCCTCCTTACTGCTATCCTGTCTCGCTCTGGCACTCCTCCCCAAGTAGCCTCCTTACTGCTATCCTGCCTCGCTCTGGCACTCCTCCCCAAGTAGCCTCCTTACTGCTATCCTGTCTCGCTCTGGCACTCCTCCCCAAGTAGCCTCCTTACTGCTATCCTGCCTCGCTCGGGCACTCCTCCCCAAGTAGCCTCGTTACTGCTATCCTGTTTCGCTCTGGCACTTCTCCCCAAGTGCGGTAGCCTCCTTACTGCTATCTTGTCTCGCTCTGGCACTCCTCCCCAAGTAGCCTCCTTACTGCTATCCTGTCTCGCTCTGGCACTCCTCCCCAAGTAGCCTCCTTACTGCTATCCTGTCTCGCTCTGGCACTCCTCCCCAAGTAGCCTCCTTACTGCTATCCTGCCTCGCTCTGCCACTCCTCCCCATGTAGCATCCTTACTGCTATCCTGTTTCGCTCTGGCACTTCTCCCCAAGTACGGTAGCCTCCTTACTGCTATCATGTCTCGCTCTGGCACTCCTCCCCAAGTAGCCTCCTTACTGCTATCCTGTCTCGCTCTGGCACTCCTCCCCAAGTAACCTCCTTACTGCTATCCTGTCTCGCTCAGGCACTCCCCCCCCCCCCAAGTAGCCTCCTTACTGCTACCCTGTCTCGCTCTGGTACTCCTCCCTATTTAGCCTCCTTACTGCTATCCTGTCTCGGGATTGAAACTAAAGCGTTTTAGGTTTCTGTTGCCAGATCATATATGTTAGGCTGTGTTAAATTTATATTGGTTATTTTTGTGCTGTACATTTTTGTTCGCTTCTTATTATATTTTGATTTTTAAAACTTTTAAATAATAATTTATGTTCTATAGCTCCTCTGTGTATATCATAAAGCTCTGCTGCACTGCTTCCTCTTCCTCTTTATTTGTCGTCAAAATATAAATTATTACTATATTCCTTAGTATACTACATTTGGCTATGTACTATTGCTTTCCATTGGATAGATTTGACTCCTTTCCCCCCACCCCACCCACACCCTCTCTCTTTCTCTCTCTCTCTCTCTCTCTCTCTCTCCAGCGCCACCTGTGTACGCATAAACAAACCCTCTTCTTGTATTTTATATATCAAAGTCTAGCTGTGATGCCTCCCGGCATTAGCAGAATGGTTGCGTGGGACATTGCAGCTCACTAGCGCTCGCCAGGATGGGGGGATAGGCTACAGTTGTCCTAGAATGATCTGCTTTATTTCATTAGTGTCGTGTTGCCACAGACAGTCTAGAAGTGGTCTTTGTTTTGGTCTGTGACCGCGCCTTATATTTTATATTCGCTATAATATAAATGTTGCTTGTGTGGGAGGCGAGCGAGAGAGTGTGAGGGAGTACACCCGGCAGCGAGGTGAGCTATTACGCGGCTCGCTTGGGCGCTGACGGCGTGGGTGGCCGGGTGGTCAACTAGTCCCTTCCCGTCGCTGCCTCGTGTTCTTTACCAGCTCAGAGCTTGCCTGACACGCGTATCGCCTACATCCTTTGCAATTCTGTCCCCCATACTCGCTACTTTGCATACTATTTCTCTCTCTCGACTTCTCCTTTCTCATTCTCTAATCTTTATTGAACTCAACATCCCTTCTGGTTTCAGCATAGACGTTCACCGTCAACCAGTCGTATTGTACGCGAAGCTCTCAGATATTTCCATGTATTAGGTTAAGGAGGTATTATGCTTTATTGAGGTTTAGAGAGACGGACTTTTCCGTATGTGTCCTCTCTCGGGAAGGTTGTAGACCGGTATATGTCTCCCTTGCAAGGTGTTCAGTGATTCTGCTTGGTTATCTAAAGCTAGACTAGGGGTAAGGTTACTGTGTCGTTGTCTCCGATGTGTGCAGTGTTAGCTAAGCTCTGCACGACATCGACAGGTACTGTGGGAGCCTAAGTTGTCTTCGGGTTGGTTTACTTTGCGAGCACAGCGCTGTGGTGTGAGAGGGCCATAGCCTATCCCTCACAACATAGTGCTGCCTCTTTGTGTTGACTTCTGAGGGATCGCCAGGATAGAGCTAGGTACTCTAGAGACCTAGATTTATCAAGAGAGCATCCCCGTCATATAACGTAATCTTCATTATACCACCCTCGGACAACTTAGGCTACGAGCCTCATGCTCGCCCATTGTTGCCCTGCCTTGATACCCCAGCTAGACTTTATTAACTGAGCAGACACTGGTTAGAGATAAGCCCCATTATTATATGTATGCAGCATTATTATTCGCTGCACTTTTGAGCCGAGGTTGTTGTTGAGTAGCACAACCCGAGTAGGCTGTTGCGTTGTGTCACGAAGCATTTCTTTAGTTGTCGAGCATTACTACCTTTGCGCAGTCTTTATTATTCGCCTGCCTATTATTACTATATATCCTAGCATTTATTGTGACCCGTATTCTGCATTATAATTGTTCAAGATTCTTTACGAACATCTTCCCAGCATCAGACTTATTTCAGAAGTTTCCAGTTGATGTTGCAGGACTAGCATTGCACTTTCTTTAATACAGGAGTGCCAGTTATTTGAGTATCTACCGTAACGTTAATTAATCACGTTAACTATCTTTTCTTTGTGTAACATAATCGAGTAATCTTTTACTGTTTGAGAATAGGCTGTTTCATTGAGCGTCAGCCTAGTGTGTGTGCACCAGTTACCGAGTCATAGGATACCTCGTTGTCCAGGCACGACTCAGGGCGGTAATGGTGTTTTGTTTTCCAGTGTTTAAGGCAGGGGTTGGATCTAGTGTTACCGTTGTTGCTTTTTGCCATTATCTAGTCCAATGTTGAAGAGCCCTGTGTCTTTGAGAACCTGGATCGTAACAAATGGCGACCTAGCTCAGGATCTTGTGAACTAAGAGATAATTGCAGGATTGTTGCGGTCATTTGTTTTATTGAGGAATATAGTGGGCACGTTAGATTTTTTTTGGCAAAGTAGTATAGCACTTGAGAGTCTTCAGACATTTTTGGCAAGTGAATAGTGCTACATAGGAGCTTGGGTACTTCTTTTTTTTTTTATAAACGTGAGAATTTTTGGTGGACACCATGGGAGACGAATCAGATCATTCTGAGGGTTCAGGGAATGATGCAGGCTCTGATGGGCAGATGCCAGGGGGGTTAGTTACTAGTGAGGAGGCCGCAAAGAAGTTTTTGGAGGTGCCTATAACAGCTGATCGACTAGAGGGAATTAGCAAGTATGGTCTACAGTGTTTGGCTCCCCTCATGGGGCTTAAGGTGGCTCATGGCATCAAGAAGAACGATTTGAGGGCTTGCGTACTGGGGGGCGGCTAGTGAGGTCCAGGGTGGAGAGGGTGCTCGGGGACTTCTGCTCGAGCTCCCCCTCCACTCTACTCCCATCGGGACCTCTAGGATGCCGGAGTTTAGTACGTTCCCGCAGGCCGATAGCCGCTGACAGCGTGGTTTAGGATCGCTGGGTGGGCCTCCAATAGTTACACCTCCTCCTCAAAGTTTCACTACAGAATTGCTCTTCCAGCTTGAGATGGCTAAGGTTAAACAACAGACTGATCTCGAACTCGCGAGAATAAAAGCTCAGTCGGAGGCTGAGTCTACCAGGTACCGTGCAGATATCGATCTTGAGAAGACTCGGGTGGAAACGACAGGGCAACGTCTCGGTGGTGGGAATTGTGGGCATGATCAGTCTTTGTCGCACCTGTTGAAGCTAGTCCCTGTATTTGATGAGTCGGGTGTCACAAAATTTTTCATGAGATTCGAGAAGAAGTGCCAGGAACACCAGTGACGTGGGGAGAAGTGGGCAGCCCTTGTTTCCTCTAGACTTGTGGGCAAGGGACTCGAGGCTTATGATGCATTGCCTATAGAGTCGTGTATTATCTATGAGGAACTCAAGGAGGCTGTCCTGAGAGCATACGAACTACAACCAGAGACGTACAGGTTGAAGTTCCGGGGTGTTACCAAGGGTCGGGAGAGCACCTTTTTGGAACATGCCCGGGAGCTGTCCGATGGTTTTGGGAATTGGCTGAGGTCGGAGAAAGCTACTGCGTTTGACGACATTAAACAGTTGGTGCTTTTAGAGCAGTTTTTCAAATGCACGGGCGGCGACCTGACGTTAAACCTGAAAGAAAAGCAACCAAAAACTCTACAGGAGGCAGCTGAGATGGCTGACCTCCGGCTATCACTAATTCGTGGGTGCGGGTCTGCCCAGCGTAGTGAGGCAGGTAACAAGGGGCGTGACGCCCCACCCCCCCGAGTTAGTGATATACCTTATGCAAACAAGTAAAAGAGCCATGATACCAAGACTAACCACAAGACTAGCATCGTCCCGTTTAAGAAGGGGCCGGGCCCTTCCCAGTACCAAGGGAAGCCCAAAGGGGAGTTGGAGTGTTATCATTGTCATAAAAAGGGGCACTTTGCAAGAGTCTGTCCTAGCAAACCACCTACAGCAGCTGTGTCTTTGGCCTGCAACATTGGTGTGTCTCCGAAGTCGTCTGAGTTTGCCCGGGGCAGTTCGTCAGAGGCTGAGGCACAGCCAATGCAGAAGCACCTGGGAGGCTCGAACCCTGCTCAGGATGTTTTCTGCGACCATAGAGGGCGGGGTTGCGTGATGTGGGCGGGGCGCAAGTATGGAGTAGAGGTCTTGCGTGATACAGGTGCTTCCCAGACTCTGATGAAAAACTTGACTGGCTACCCTATAAACACGGCTCGGGTGGTAGTGGTGCAGGGTATTAATGCAACTCGGTCATACCCGCTGGTGCGGTTGGAGTTGGAGGTGGATGGTGTGGCACGAGAATTGGATGTCGGGGTTGTGGAGAAACTGCCAGTGGAGGGCGTCTACCTTCTTCTCGGCAACGACTTTGCAATGCCCACTTCTGAGGTTCTACCCTTAGTCGTTGCCGAGAGGCCGGCCGACGTGAGTAGGGAAGAGCAAGAGTGGGTCGAGCGGTGCCAGACACAACCCATGGCGTGTGTTGTCACCCGAGCTCGGGCAGCTAAAGTGTCACAGCCTAGTCCTCCATCTTCAGACCAGCGGAGGAACGATCAACAGGAGGAGGCTAAAGCTGGAGTTGGTTTTAAGAGTTTTGACTCGGCGGCTCTCCTGGGTGATTCAGTATTAGCACCATTACTTAATTCTGGAGTAGCCCCTGGGCCTGTCATCGAGAGTGACGAGGCTGGGCATGACGAGTCTCCACGACAGCAACGTTATGTACATCGAGAGAGACAGAGGGAGCAGCCCAGTATCGGGGAAGGTCATGCATTGCTCCGGGAGCAGTTAGATCGCTTGGCACCCTCAGATATACGTCGGTTGCAACTAGAGGACCCTGAGCTCCAAACGTGTGCTAATGGAGCTGTAGAGCTCGACGAGGACGGCGATGCACAGCCAGATTTTTTTTATTTAGAAGGCATCCTCTATAGGCGTTTTCAAGACCCTAAACGTAGTTGGCAAGAGGGGTCCGGATTAGTGGACCAGTTGGTGGTGCCACGGGAGTGCAGGGATAGCCTACTGAGGTTGGCGCATGACATACCACTGGCAGGACATCTAGGGGTGAGAAAAACGGTGGCGGCTTTAGAAAAATTGTTTTGGTGGCCGGGGTTGAAGGGGCAGGTGGTAGCCTGGATAGCAAGGTGTCATACGTGCCAGAGGGTTGGAAAACCTAACCAAACAATTCCGAGAGCCCCGTTGCACCCCATTCCTGTCAGTGGACCGCCCTTCAGTAAGGTCATCATTGATATGGTCGGACCCCTACCCCCTACTAGTGCCGGTAATAAATTTCTATTAACTATCATGGATGTGGCCACTCGTTATCCTGATGCATATCCAATGAGAAATGGCACGGCGAAAACTGTTGTCCGGAACCTGCTCTTGTATTGCTCGCGGTATGGTTACCCGCAAGAGGTGCAATCGGACCAAGGTTCTAGTTTTACATCTAATCTGTTCAAACAAACTATGATTCAGCATGGCATCAGCACTGTCGTCTCTTCTGCGTATCACCCGGAGAGTCAAGGGGTGTTGGAGAGGTGGCACGCCACGCTGAAAAGCATGCTTCGATGTTACTGCGCAGAGAATGGAAAGGATTGGGACCTTGGTCTGCCGTATGTTTTGTTCGCGGCAAGAGAAGTACCTGGAGAGAGTCTCGGTTTCAGTCCGAATGAGCTTGTTTTCGGGCATCAGGTGAGGGGCCCTCTCCACATGGTGAAGGAGATTTGGGAGGGTACCGCTAAGCCATGTTCTATGTTGAGATACGTCCTCGAGAGCAGGGAGAGAATGCTTAGAAGTCTGGAGCTGGCCGGGCGTAATTTGGTGACTTCGCAGGCCCGTATGAAGGACAGGTACGATACTAAGGCGAAACTCCGGGAGTTTCAGGTAGGTCAAGAGGTGTTGGTCCTGTTGCCTTTGTCAGGCCATCCTCTGGCTGCCAAGTACGCTGAGCCTTATTGGGTGGTGTCAAAGATCTCCGATCTAGATTACCTAGTTGCCACTCCAGACCGGAAGAAGCGTAACCAACTATGCCACATTAATTTGTTGAAGGAGTATGTGAGGCGCCCACCTGAGTCACTAGCTGTCCCTGTGTTGACCTGCCGCGGTCATGGTGGAGAAGGAGGGGGGGGCAGCAATGATCAGGTGGATGATAACTGGGATTGTCATGCCTCGGCTGATCAGTGGGCGGGGAATTCGAGCCAATGTGCGCACGATGCTCTGGCGCACCTGCCGGAGGAACAGCAGGTGGCAGTGCAGCGCCTGTTCGATTCATACCCCACTGTATTTGCCGAGCACCCAGGCCTCACTACTCAAGCGGTGCATGATGTCGACGTAGGAGAGCACCCCCCCTTCAAGTCGATACATTATCGGGTGCCACCCATTAAACTCCCAGCGCTCAGGGATGAGCTGGAGTATATGCTGGCGAGAGGCTTGATCGAGAAGGGGGCAGTACGGTGGACTTCTCCTGTCACTCTGCAGCCCAAACCTGATGGAAAAGTTCGGTTCTGCATTGACTTTAGGCGGTTGAACGGGTTGACCCCCCACCAATGCATATCCTCTTCCCCGGGTGGATGACAGTGTGGATAAAATCGGGAAAGCAAGGTACTTGACCCAGGTAGACCTCGTCAAAGGCTACTGGCAAGTACCACTGTCTGAGCGTGCTAAAGAGGTGTGCGGGTTTGTGGTGGATGGCAGTACTTGCCGTTGCAACGTGATGCCATATGGTCTGAAAAATGCACCGGCCACTTTCCAGAGCTTAATGAATGACATCGTAGCAGACATCCCAAACTGTACTGTCTACCTTGATGACGTGATCATTTATGACAACGATTTCCAAAGTCACTGTGAGCACATAGAAGCCTTATTTAGTCAACTTAGTAAAGCAGGCTTGGTGGTTAATCTGGGCAAGAGTGACTTTGTGCAAGCCACGTTGCAGTATCTGGGGTTTGTGGTTGGGTTAGGGCAGGTGAGCCCGCCCCAACAGAAGATACAGGCTATCGACTTGTTCCCCAGGCCAACCACCAAGCTGTTCTACTGTGTTAGCTCCTTTGACAGATCTACTAGCCAAAGATAAAAAGTTCCGCTGGGTACCTGAGTGTGAGCAGGCGTTTCGAGTAGTTAAACACCTTTTATGCACTCACCCTATCCTCAGGGCCCCGGACTTTGAACGACCATTTCAGTTGGCGACTGATGCCAGCGGAGTAGGGGCTGGTGCCGTACTTTTGCAGACAGACGAGGAAGGTCTTGAGCATCCAGTCAGTTTCTTTTCAAAGAAATTTAATTCAGCACAGAAAAACTATTCGGTTGTTGAAAAGGAACTGCTGGCAATCGTGTTAGCGCTCAGACACTTTTAGGTCTATGTTCCTGCATATGGGCCAGTCGTGGTAGTGTATACCGACCACCACCCGCTTAAATTCCTCAATCAATTCCACAACCGGAATATGAGGCTGACCAGATGGTCGCTCATGTTGCAAAAGTACAACTTAGACATTCGCCATATTGCCGGTTGTGAGAATGTGATTGCGAACTGTCTGTCGCGGGTAGAGGATCCAGGGTAGGCTACCACAGTATGTTGGTATAGCCTCCTGTCTTGGCTCGTGGTGTATTTTTGCACTGGTGCTTGTTGGCTCGCGTGTGTAGCATCAGCGTAGGGTCGCAGGGCAGGAGTTGTTGGCTTTGATTAGAAGAAAATTAGGCTACATCTATAGTAGCCGCCAAAAACAACATTAAAATAAAATATGAAAAATTAAATAAAAACTCTTTCTTTTTAATAATTAATTTTAAGATAATATTGTAGCTGAGTACTGAGTGCAGATGATTTTCCCTCAGTAGGCTGTGCTTCTTAAAGCTCGCTCTGGGAGCACAATGTTATGAATTAATGTATTATATTTGGGATGGGTGATAAGATTTGTTTATATATAAAATGTTGTATTTTTTTTTTTTTTTAGGAAACTGAGCTTGCATTCCATGAGTGGCGGAGTGGTTAGGAGTAGCAGATTCTAGCGACATTCTGCCTGTTCAGATATGGGCTCATGGTTGAGCGTCCCATATCTTGGGGGGGGGTGTGATGCCTCCCGGCGTTAGCAGAATGGTTGCGTGGGGCATTGCAGCTCGCTAGCGCTTGCCAGGATGGGGGGATAGGCTACAGTTGTCCTAGAATGATCTACTTTATTTCATTAGTGTCGTGTTGCCACAAACAGTCTAGAAGTGGTCTTTGTTTTGGTCTGTGACCGCGCCTTATATTTTATATTCGCTATAATATAAATGTTGCTTGTGTGGGAGGCGAGCGAGAGAGTGTGAGGGAGTACACCCGGCAGCGAGGTGAGCTATGACACGGCTCGCTTGGGCGCTGATGGCGTTGGCGGCCGGGTGGTCAACTAGTCCCTTCCCGTCGCTGCCTCGTGTTCTTTACCAGCTCAGAGCTTGCCTGACACGCGTATCGCCTACATCCTTTGCAATTCTGTCCCCCATACTCGCTACTTTGCATACTATTTCTCTCTCTCGACTTCTCCTTTCTCATTCTCTAATCTTTATTAAACTCAACATCCCTTCTGGTTTCAGCATAGACGTTCACCGTCGACCAGTCGTATTGTACGCGAAGCTCTCAGATATTTCCATGTATTAGGTTAAGGAGGTATTATGCTTTATTGAGGTTTAGAGAGACGGACTTTTCCGTATGTGTCCTCTCTCGGGAAGGTTGTAGACCGGTATATGTCTCCCTTGCAAGGTGTTCAGTGATTCTGCTTCGTTATCTAGAGCTAGACTAGGGGTAAGGTTACTGTGTCGTTGTCTCCGATGTGTGCAGTGTTAGCTAAGCTCTGCACGACATCGACAGGTACTGTGGGAGCCTAAGTTGTCTTCGGGTGTTTTACTTTGCGAGCACAGCGCTGTGGTGTGAGAGGGCCATAGCCTATCCCTCACAACATAGTGCTGCCTCTTTGTGTTGACTTCTGAGGGATCGCCAGGATAGAGCTAGGTACTCTACAGACCTAGATTTATCAAGAGAGCATCCCCGTCATATAACGTAATCTTCATTATACCACCCTCGGACAACTTAGGCTACGAGCCGCATGCTCGCCCATTGTTGCCCTGCCTTGATACCCCAGCTAGACTTTATTAACTGAGCAGACACTGGTTAGAGATAAGCCCCCTTATTATATGTATGCAGCATTATTATTCGCTGCACTTTTGAGCCGAGGTTGTTGTTGAGTTGCACAACCCTAGTAGGCTGTTGCGTTGTGTCACGAAGCATTTCTTTAGTTGTCGAGCATTACTACCTTTGCGCAGTCTTTATTATTCGCCTGCCTATTATTACTATATGTCCTAGCATTTATTGTGACCCGTATTCTGCATTATAATTGTTCAAGATTCTTTACGAACATCTTCCCAGCATCAGACTTATTTCAGAAGTTTCCAGTTGATGTTGCAGGACTAGCATTGCACTTTCTTTAATACAGGAGTGCCAGTTATTTGAGTATCTACCGTAACGTTAATTAATCACGTTAACTATCTTTTCTTTGTGTAACATAATCGAGTAATCTTTTACTGTTTGAGAATAGGCTGTTTCATTGAGCGACAGCCTAGTGTGTGTGCACCAGTTACCGAGTCATAGGATACCTCGTTGTCCAGGCACGACTCAGGGCGGTAATTTCTTACAGTTTCTTACTGTAGATCCTCTGGAAAAAGGCAAACTATGCCTGTGTATCCAGCTCAGTACCAGTACTTGCACTGCTGCGGTCGTTCACGGTGTTGGCAGCGGCGGTAGCAGACGCAACATTTTTACTATTCTGTATTTTTGTTTTATAATCAAACTTCAAATCTTGTCTTCCCCATGCTTTATCAAGATTACTTTCAAACTCCCTTATTGATTCGGAATCGACTACATACTGGGGCAGTGCGTTCCACTCATTTACCACTCTATCACAAAATGAGTTCTTTGCCTTCTCAAGCCTATTTCTTTCTTTGTAAATTTTCTTAGAGTGTCCTCTCGTTCTTGTTCCCTCCCGCATCAAGAAGATACCTTCACACACATCCTCATCGTACTTTCCTGACACTATCTTAAAAGTCTCTATCATATCCCCTCTCTTTCTCCTATATGCCAGTGTCGGAAGCCCCAGTGTCCTCAACCTCTGCTCATAGCCCGCGTTCTTTAACGTTGGTACCAGCTTGCTAGCTCTCCTCTGCACTTTCTCCACTGCTTCTATATCCTTTACCTTTATGGTAATTTACCATATATGGAGCCCACACCTGGTTCGCATATTCCAGGTGCGGCCTAACCAGCACTGTATAGAGATTCCTGAAGATTTCTTCGTCAAGTGACACAAATGTCCTCCTTATCAGCCCTACAATTCTATTAGCTTTGTTAATCTTTTCCGCTAAATGTTCTGAGAAATTTAACTTATTGTCTATCACTACTCCTATATTGTGTTCTGCACTCACTTCCTCCATCACTTCATACATACTGTATCCTACCTTGTCTATCTTGCTGGTCCCAATCCGCATGTACTTGCATTTTTTTGGATGAAAAGGCATTAACCAATGCTCAGACCATCCCTTCATGCCCTCCACATCTCCTTGAAGCAAACTCATATCTTCCTTACTCCTCACTCTTCTATACAGTTTAGTGTCATCCGCATACAGGTATACCTCACTTCCATTAGTTATAACTTCAGGCAAGTCGTTGATAAATATAACGAACAGCAGTGGTCCCAACACAGATCCCTGAGGTACCCCACTTGTAATTTCCCTCCACCCCGAGCCTATTCCATTCACCAGTACCCTCTGTCTCCGATCTTTCAGGAAGGCTTCTATCCATTTCACACATTTCTCCCCTATATTATAGCTTCTAACTTTCTCTATTAACCTTTTATGTGGGACCTTATCGAAGGCCTTCATAAAATCGCAATATACCACGTCTATTACATCACCATCTTCTAGAATTTGCATCCAATCATCTACCACCTTAATTAGCTGTAGTACCGTCGACCTCCCCGGCAAGAATCCGAACTGTCTCCCACAGAAAAGTTGGTTTGACTTCATATGATCCATTATTCCTTCTCTAATTACCGTTTCCATTAGTTTACACACAACACTTGTCAAACTGACTGGTCTATAATTCCCTGGGTCATTTCTCTTTCCCTTCTTAAATATAGCTGTTATGTTCGCCTCTCTCCAGTCCATCGGGATTTGTCCTGTATTAAACGATACCTCAGATAACATTTTCAATGGCTTTACTAACATCTCCCCTCCTTCCTTTATGATTCTTGGGTGTATCCCATTCGGTCCCGGTGACTTACTTCTATTCATTTTTTCTATAGCCCTTCTTATTCTAGCATGGGAAAACTCTATTAGTTCTAGTGCCGGTGCCTGTTTGATGGGAATAGTAGCACTGCATCCTCCGACTCCACTGTTAGTACCCCCCCAAAGTATTTCCCCAGCACCTCTGCTTTCTCCTTATCAGTCTCCGCTCTACTCCCATCATTCAACCCCCCTACCAGCTCTGGGATCCCTACTCTTCTTGTTAACTTTTCCTGAATGTACTTCCAGAATATTTTTGGATTATCCTTCACATTTCTAGCTATCTCTCTCTCCCTCTCCTTCACCCCCCTCCGTGTTTCCCACCTTATTGTATTGTTTATTTGTCTGCGTTCCAGATCCACTTCCTTAGCCTCTATACTAGACCCCCTGTTCTTTTTTAACAATTTTAATCTTTCCCACAATAGTTTCTTTCTTCTAATCAATATCCAAAGCTTTCTTTTCATTGGCAATTCTGGGTTAGTTCTTTTCCTCAATTTTGTTTTATCCTTATATTCCCTTACTGGTACACTTTTGGATACAGCATTCTCCAGTTTGACTCTAATTTTCCTCCACATTCCTTCAGCGTCTTCACCGTTCAAGTATTCCCCCCAGTCAATGTCCAAACACCGTCTCAGCAGCTCATAATCTGCTCTATCATACATGTACATTTTTCTATTGCTTCTATTATCCCTCTCTGATTTAATGTTACAACTAAAGCTTATACAGGCATGGTCTCTACGACCTATAGGGCTATCCACATTAACATGTTCCACTATATCCTCTTCATTGCTAAAAATCAAATCAAGTACACTCCCCTGCGTCCCATCTCTATATCTTGTCATCTCTACAATATGTTGCGTTAAAAAACAATCTCTCACTTTCTCTATAAACTTATTTTCCAGGCTACCCTGTCCCGCTGGAGTAGTACAATTTGCCCAGTTGATCCTTGGCAAATTGAAATCTCCAATCAAAATTTTATATTTGTTCTCTCTATTATCTATCTCCTCCATTGCTTTCAGTAGGTTATCATCCTCTCCCCTGCTATTATTTGGGCTTCTATATATAGAGGCAATTAGAATTGATCCTCTTACACATTTTACTTCAATACACAAATACTCACATTACTGCTGTCTCATATCCACCTCATTAACCTTGAGCTCTTTTCTTACATAAATAAACAGTCCTCTTCCAACCTCTGCTCTAATAGCATTTCTCTCATATAACTCAAAACCCTCCAAACTATATTCCACCAGTTCCCTTTCAATTCTAACATTTTTTGGTCTTACTTCCTGTAGGGCTATGACATCAGGTTTTTTCCTCTTCATCCTGCAACCTACATATCAGTTCTCTTTTCTTGTCCTGGGTAAACACATCCACATTACTAAACATAATCCTTAATCCATCTACCATTCCTTCAGCAATTACACCATCCCGCTCCTCCAGTCCGTACCCTACTCCCCTGTTAGCACTACTGGGTCTGCCTCTTTGTCTCCTGTCTCTCCCTGTGACACCTCCACCCCGTTCTTCTCCTCCGTCACAACTCCCATCACATTCTCTCCCCTCCCTTCTACTCTTATAAACCACTTCCTCACTTTTCCGTCCCTCACTCTCCAGTACAAATTTCTCTTATCCTCCTCATCCAACTTTCCATTATTTTCATCAGCCTTTTCTTGTAATTCCTTAATTTTTTTCTTGTTCTATACTCAAATCCTTCTTTAGTCTTATGTGTTTCAGTTTATCATTTGTATTTAGCCTCCAACTAAAATTTGTCACAGTCTCTGCCACTACCCTAGTTTTAAACTGTACCCTTATAGGTCTCATCTCTCCCCTTTTATATCTACCTATCCTACTGACCTCCTCCACCTGCCCTTCCCATCCATATTCGTCCTCATCCACACCTTTCAAGACCTCCTTCACTGTCTCCATATCCCTCACTTTTCTCACTCCATTATCATTCATATGAGTCTCTATATCTCCATACAACAACACCCCTATCCCTGTCCATGGCCTCCCTCACGACACTCTCCTTGTTCTTCATGACCCCTACAACTGCACTCTCAAAACTTTTTTTTGGTCATATTCATTTCTTCCTTTTGCTCTTTCATAATATCCTCCAAATCCTTGACTTTTTGTTTACCTACCACCGTCCATGCAGTCGACTCCTTTACTTCCGTGAAACGTCCTTCGTATTCCTTCAGCTGCTCCTTCAATGCCATATTATCTGCTCCCAGTTCATCTACCCTTTTCAATACCATCTCTAGGCTCTCATTAACTGCCAAAATAGGCCTGCATTCACTTCCTTCGCTAAGCCTATTCCCTTCCCCACCTGTCACACCACACATTACACACAGTGCCTTATCTTTCTCACCAATATCCCCCTTCCATTTCTCCGTATCACTCATCCACTTTTCCAAATCCTTCACAACAATACTAACCTCTTCTAACTTCTTATCTGTGCTCTTAAATCCCCGAAAACGTTGTAACCTTCCTTCCGCCTCCGTCATACCCGAAATTCCCTCTGCCATGTTTGTTTACAAACTCAACAACTCACAACCCTACCGCTGTCCCGTCACTACACACTCCTATTACACTATATATCAACCCTCCACCACACCAATATATCCTCCAAACACTTCACTAAATCCTTCCTCTTCTTGTTAGCCCCGTATGCACTCGATATCCGATATCCGTGAATTAATTGACCATTCCCATAACATATACCGGAGCCTCAAACTTGCGTCCGCCTTCCGCCATGGTGTTTTGTTTTCCAGTGTTTAACCCTTAAAAAGCGGCTCACCACTTAAGTCGAGTTAAATAAAGCTGGACTATGTGGCGGCGCTCGACATAACTCGAGTGGCAATTTCAGCACGTAATGTGGCTGAGAGAGAGAGACAAGTGGTGGCAGGAGACTAGCGAGCGTATGACTGCTCCAGACCACCGCGGCGAACCTACTGACACAAATCTCAGCTCCCTCCTCCCTCTCTCACTCGCTACATACTCAATTATGTACCGAAAGTACCGAATTACCTGCTTTTTGCACTCGCGTTGCACGGTTATTGCAAGAAAACTATCCATCATACAAGGATCGTTATGGTGTCATTCGAAAACTCTGTTTATGCCCTTTCAGGGATAGATACTTGTTTTACGTTCTGGGTCTTATTTAGGCATGAAAATGATCACGTAAACAGCCCTATTTTGGCTAAAAACACCCCGCTGGGCGGTACACATAAATAAATCGCATGGGCCGCTCGTAAGGTGTTAAGGCAGGGGTTGGATCTAGTGTTACCGTTGTTGCTTTTTGCCATTATCTAGTCCAATGTTGAAGAGCCCTGTGTCTTTGAGAACCTGGATCGTAACATAGCCAATACTGTACTTGGTTGAACCTTTTATCTTGGTTATCTATATAAATCGCACTCACTAACATTTGTCAAGATAGTTTTAATATTGGGTTAGAATAATTTACTTACTGTAATACTTTTTGATAGCCTATTTATTAATCGCATTTCAGATATTTGTCACCATATTAATAGGCCTCTCACACTCTTGCCAGGGATATTACTAACTCCATTATTTTTATTATTGTGTCAACCACTGTATAAACTAATATACAGGCTTTAGCCTAACAGTGTCATACTGCTAACATAATTTTATTTTTATTTTCAGGAATAAAATTGTGTTCTATTGCTAACATATTCTTTTTGTGATTAACATATTCTTTTTGTGATTTACAGGCATCAATTGTACCATATTGCTAACCAATATTTTTGTTACTGTACTGTATACTGCTTTCCAGTTTTCTCACTAGGCTAAATTAACCCTCTCCCACTTTTTTCCAGTAAATTTTGTAACAAATTACTAGTCCATTTGCAATTTTCCGGCTTTAACTGTGTCATACTGCTAACATCAATTTTTGTTTTATTTCAGGCATAAATTGTGTTCTATTGCTAACTTTTGTTTTGTGATTTACAGGCATAATATTCTTTTTGTGATTAACATATTCTTTTTGTGATTTACAGGCATTAATTGTACCATATTGCTAACAAATACTTGTTGTTACTGTACTGTATACTGTTTTCCAGTTTTCTCACTAGGCTACATTAACCCTCTCCCACTTTTTGTTTTTTTCCAGTAAATTTTGTAACACATTTCAAGTCCATTTGTGATTTTCAGGCTTTAACTGTGTCATACTGCTAACATCAATTTTTGTTTTATTTTCAGGCATAAATTGTGTTCTATTGCTAACATATTTGTTCTGATTTACAGGCATATTAATTTGATCATATTGCTAACAAAATTTTGTGTGATTTTCAGGAATTAATTGTATCACATTACTAACATAATTTTTTTGTGATTTTCAGGCATTAATTGTACCATTTTGCTAACATAAATTTGTGTGATTTTCAGGCATATTGTGATTATATCGTCATGGCGCCGCAACGAACCTGCACGAGTTGTTCCGTCAAATTTGGCCCTACCATGTTTGTTGATACTGATGTCCAAATTTGTAGATTTTGCCAGCTCCGAGTGAAGATTGCGGATGAATTGAATGCAGCTCACCGCAAGATCGATGCCCTGACTACGAAGCTTGAATCCCTTCAAGAATTTGCCACACTCAACGTAGGAGTGCCCTCGGCCAAAGAAACCACTACGATGTCAACTGCCATTCCAGTTCATACAGTACCGGTACCCACACCAGCAGCTACCTTAGATGTTGCAGAAAATAATAATGACTCTACTCTCACTCACCCCCAGGACAACTTTCAGTTTGTGAGAAACAATGTGCATCCCATACCAGTACCAGGAAGGTCATCCCGACAACATGCCAAAACAGCTTCAAAATTCTTGCTATTGACGAGGAAGAGGAAACGGAAGAAGTTCGGCTTGTGGGCGACTCCATGGTCTGTGGCCAATTAACCGAGTTCTGCGCCAGGGCACCCAGGACCAGAAAGCGATTCTGTATCCCAGGTGGCGGCGTGGACGACATTGTTGCGGCTGTGGAAGAGGTTTCCAGGCTCGCCCCCGCAAGCACTACGTACGTCATCCACGTTGGATCTAACGATGTCCAACGGACGCGGTCAGAAGAACTACTTTGCAAGTACCGGCGGCTGATCAGGTCCTTCAAGGAAAAATGTAATAGAATCTTAAATTCAGGAATTGTTCCCCGGATTGATGTAGAAAACCGATTCTACAACATAGCTACCAGTACAAATCGCCGACTAGCCAAACTCTGCAAGGAGGAGGACATCGGCTTTGTCGACATGTGGGATTATTTTTACTATGATAAATCTTTGTTTTCAGGAGATGGTGTACATCTCAATGAAGTAGGAGCTGCATGTCTTGGTCGTCTGCTGAACGATGCAGTCAAGGATTTCCGTTCAAAAAACGGGGTCAACCGGGGGTATCCGGGGGTAGTGCAAGTCAAATACGAACTGAAAATTCAGACAATGCACAATCAGTAACATCCAACTCTAATACTCTTAAGGTGTTTTATGTAAATGCTCGTAGCATACGCAATAAATTTTCAGATCTAGAGGAAATCGTGTTTACAGAACATTATGATATAATCGGCATTACAGAATTTTGGTTAAATACGGAAGACAGAGACTTTTTTAGCCGAATATACGCTTCCTGGTTATACAATGTTTGAGAAAAGTCGGATCAATAGAAATGGAGGAGGAGTTCTGTTTTTTATAAAGGAAAGTCTTAATCCCGTCTTAATGTCAAAACCTCAAATTGCGAATAAAGACATATCTTACGTACTATTAAATAATAAACGAGGAACTAAAATAACACTAGCTTTATTATACAGACCCCCAGCTCAATCAGTGCAAACTGACAGTGAAATTTATGAACAAATTGCAGAAATAACTAACATACAAGATACCGTAATTCTTGGCGATTTCAACTTACCCGTGACTAAATGGGGCGATATTCTTACTTCACACTCTGGACACGACCTCTATGCTAACTTGCAAGAGAGTTCACTTTTTCAATTTGTACACTCCCCGACCCGTGGTAATAATGTGCTTGACCTTGTACTCGCAACAAAAGAAGAATTAATAGAGAATTTGAATGTTGGTGATGAATTCAGTAACAGCGACCATCGTACGATAACTTTCACTTTAAAGATTACTAGTAACAAATCAAATAGCAGCATTGAGAAAGACCCTAATTTCAAGTAAGCAAATATTCATAAACTTAAATCAAAGTTTAAAGAAACTGACTGGAGCTTCCTGACTAACAATAACGACATAAATACATCTTGGGAGTGTTTCACAACCACTTACCTTAAGGCAATGCAAGACTGCATACCATCGACAATACGGCGTCCAGGCCATAATGATAAGCACAAATGGTGGAATAAAGATATTTCAGACTGTCTGCTTGCTAAACAATTTGCTAATGATAGATTAAAATCCTCACAAAATGACGAAGAACGGGTGAAATTTGTAGAGCTACGACGCAAAGACAAAAAGTTAATTAAGCAAAGTAAAAAAAAACTGGAGTTACATGTTGCGAATCAAAGTAAAACAAACCCGAAAGAATTCTATAGTTATATCCGAAAGAAAAAAGTAGTTCCTTCAACTGTTGGACCGTTAGTCGATGAAAATGGAGAATACACCAAAGACGAAGTACAAATGAGTAATGCCCTCAATACCTTCTTTGCATCAGTTTTTACAACCGAAGACCTCGGTGATATCCCTACACCATCGCCGATTCAGATTGATAATTCAGATGTTCTAAGCAATATCACCGTTACAGAGAGAGAAGTATCGAATTGTTTAGATAAACTCAAGGTAAATAAAACGCCTGGACCTGATACAATCTCGCCTAGAGTTCTAAAGGAAGCTAAGGATGAGCTCTCCAAACCACTGACATTGCTATTCAATGAATCCTTGCAGTCTGGGACTATGCCTGATCAGTGGAAGCTAGCCAACGTAACACCGATATTAAAAAAAGGCAGCAAATCCCTACCCAGTAACTATTGTCCAATTAGCTTACCCTCAATTGTATGTAAAATGCTAGAAACGGTCATAAGAGACAGACTCGTAAATCACTTAGAGGCAAATAACTTACTTAACCCTTCTTTGGCGGCGCGCAACTTATGTCGTGTGAAATAAATATAGACTAAGTGGCGGTTCACAACTTATGTCGTGTGCCATTTTCACCACGTAATGTTGCTGAGAGAGAGAGATGAGTGGTGGGAGGAGCATAGCAAGCGTATGACTGCTCCAGACCACCGCTGCAGACCTACTGACATGAATCCCACCCTCCTCCACCTTCACGCACTCGCTACACAGGGAATTATGTAGGGAAACTACCTAATTACATGGTTTTTGCACTCGTGTTGCGCGATCGTTGCAAGAGAACCAGCGGTCGTACAAGGATGGCTGGGGTGTCATTGGAAAGCTATGTTTATGCCCTTTCAGGGATAGATATTTGTTTTACGCTCTGGGTCTTATTTAGGCATGTAAATGAGCACGTAAACAACCCTATTTAGGGTAAAAACACCCCGCTGGGCGGTACATATAAATTACCGCCTAGGCCGCTCGTAAGGTGTTAAAGATACTCAACACGGCTTTTGTAAAAAACGTTCCCGTTTAACAAACCTCTTCGACTTCTTCCACGATATCCTCAACCTCTACGATGAGAGTAAAGCTGTAGATATTATATACCTTGATTTTCAAAATGCCTTTGACAAAGTTCCCCACAAACGTATACTGCTAAAACTAAAAGCGCATGGAATACAAGACGGTGTGTTGAAATGGATAGAAAATTGGCTCAGCGACAGAAAGCAAAGAGTAGTCATAAACGGTAAGGCATCTAAATGGACCAATGTAAGTAGCGGGGTACCCTAGGGATCGGTACTAGGACCAATTCTCTCTCCAATTTACATCAACGACATAGATGAGGGTCTCACCTGTACAATCTCAAAATTTGATGACGATACAAAAATTGCAAATAGCGTACTCTCAAAAGAACAAGTTGTCGATATGCAACACAATCTATATAAATTGTCATGTTGGGCCCAAATTTGGCAAATGAGTTTCAATGCGGATAAATGTAAAGTACTACATATCGGATACCTAAATGAGAAAGCAAACTATTAGATGAATGGCACTCAGCTTAAGAATGTAAACAGAGAAACCGATCTGGGAGTAACAATATCGAGTAACTTAAAACCGAGTCAACAATGTTCAGAAGTTGTTAACCTGACAAGTGCGATATAAACCTAGGGCTAGGGTAGTTATTTGTGCATTTCTAGCCTTGGATTCTGACAGAATTTGTTATATTTACAATATAGAGCATTATTTGTTTTTGGTATGCTTTTATTTTACATACATGATGTATATATGAACCTTCAGGAGTGCTAAAATAAGATGGAAAAGCATTTGGGTGGTGAAAACTGAAGATATTGGCCACCCGGTCATAATCTCAGGCGAGAGAGAGCCACAGGCAATCCTCCCCTCTCGCTGTCTGTGAGTCAACTGAGGCGAGCGGGGCGGTGTGTGCCGGTGTCTGGGTGTTACATAACGATCTTTTATGCAACCCACTTGTGCTACATTATCGCGGGAGAGATTACCACAAAGCCCACCGAAATGCCAAAAAAATACCCTCATTGTTCCCTGATTAAATAACACTGTATGAATATTCCCATATTCAAAATATGTTACAGGGAGACAATGCCTAGTGAGTTCACTGCTCAATATGTGGCGTTCTGAGAGGGAGGGTCTGAGTCTGGAGGTTGAGACGGTGAAGCACTTGAGCGAAGCAACCAGCCGCTTCAGAGATGGAGCTGCTTTGAGCCATGATGGATGCTTCGCATGTCTCACTCCCCAGACTGGAACAAGACCTCACGGGCTTCACCGTGTTGAGCGGTGGAATGTACAGGCTCTCAGCCTATGCCCGAGAGGGAGTAGTTGGAATATAGAAAAAAAAAAAAAAAAAAAAAAAAAAAGTCTTTATAGGCAGGTAATTTGAGCATAAATCCAAAGAAGTTATCCTAACCCTCTACAATTCCATAGTCCGCCCTCTTCTGGAATACTGCGTTCAATCCTGGTGCCCTTATTACCAAAAATATATAAACAAGCTATAACGAGTTCAACGTAGAGTTACCAAAATGATACCTAGCCTAAAGAACAAACCATACGAAGAGCGTCTAGAGAGAATTAAATCTATTTCCTTTTACCCATTGCAGATTAACCCTTAAAGAGCGGCGCGCAACATAAGTCGAGTTGAAAAAACTGGCAAAAAACGGGTGAAAAAAGGGTTGAAATCGAGTGAAAATGGGTGGGATAGTAATGATCCATACGTCCGACATCTGTGGCCTCCCGGCCCACACTAACTCCAGTTCCCCCACCGCGCGGGAGGATGACAGTGTAACCAATAGTTCGCTAAAAGTGAGCAAGGTAGCAAAATCAGCTAAACTTCCATCTTCGAGGTAACACTGTCAGTGCTCCACGAGTGCTACGTAGCTGTATGTGGCGTCATTGTGTAGCGATTTCCACCTAGTTTTTGGCGCAATACAGTTCCTTTCCTACTGATGGTTGATATAGCAGTCAGAACGGCCTGAAAAGGCCCAAAACGGCCACAGAGGGCCCGCTACACAAGGGTGACTTAATTCAAGTGTTCAAAATCATCAAAGGCATCGACAATATGAACTGTAGTAAGTACTTCACTATCAACCAATCTAATTACACGCGGGGAAATGGTTGCACAATTATTGGTAAATCTTTTAACTCACACCAATCTAAGAATTTCTTCTTCAATTGAGTTGTCAACTTGTGGAATGGGCTTCCCCGAGACGTTATAGACTGCAGCACCGTTGATTCATTTAAACTCCGCTTAGACAAATATCTCGCATCAAACCCGCGACTGACTGCGTTTGTAAATTAATAACTTTATTTTATCCCCCCCTCAGTTACTAACCCATCTGTCCCCTACTAACTTCCTAATCCTGCCACGGACATTAGTTCCAGGGCAGTAGTTCCCTTTCCAATGTTCCCTTACCCACTCTAAACCACTGTTTGGACACTTGATCCTCAGTGTTTTGGAGGACAAGCAGCCTAGAAGGGTCACTATACCTGTTGTTGCTTGATTTCCTTTGTACTCCTTCCTGTGTACTCTCTCTCAACTTGTGCCCGATATTCCTCATTTGTCACTGACCTTGCCATCCTAAAACCTCACATTTTTCCACCTACTCAGCTTCCTCCTTCTCATTAGAAAGTAACTATAATCTACTCTAAAACTCGTGACCAGACTCACATTGTCATCCAAACAACAATGTAAGCTATATGACCAATTACTGTTGTCTGTATAGGGGATGATTGTATGGAGAGAAGTGAAGAGAGGGAAGGGAAAAAAAAGAGTTGGGTGATTAAAGTTAAATTACCATGAGGGAGAGTGAAGAGGTCTGTAAAATATGAGAAAGAGAGTATGTGTGTGTGTGCAGGTGTGAGAGTGAGTGAGTGCGAGAGAAACTCTATCCAACGACAGATATTCTTCTCGTAACCATGGTTCATTATTACAAAAACCTAATTTAATAAATAGGAAAACATACAGTACACATACATATTTACCGTACAACCACCTATAAAGATATGTACAATATATAACGTAAAATTCATTAAAACAAGGTATACACATACCTACACAGAAAGTGAAGTTCCACTACTATTCTTTATACAAGCGACATTTACTTTTGTAAAACCACCACGACTATAAAACCGCCAGGACTTCAATCTCTCTCTTTCTCATCAAACAATGAAAGAGACAAGAGCGCAAACAATGAATCAAGCAAGACTGGAATTAATCAAGCAAACAAGACCACAAACAACATTATAGACTAAGGATAGCTAACCATGGCTGTTCAAATCAGCGGAAAACCGATTGTCCCACCACGCGGCAGAACCCTTTCACACCCTATCCCTAATTAATTATACCAAGAACCTCAATTCTTATTATAGAGTCAGTCGGGAATGATGGTTGAAACTCGCTTTGGGTATTACCCTTTGGAAATTGAAGACAATAGGTAATGTTGATTTACGAAATAATACGATTATATTTTAATTAATACTACAACCATTCACAAGCACCTATTATTAGCAGAGAACAATAATAAATATGTCTAGAGGTAAACAAAGGGTTGCACTATGGTGAAGAGGAAACATATATAAAGACTGAAATAGATAAAGATGGAGAATGGTAGTAAAAATACCTAAGGTACAAATGGGAATAGGTGTTAGAAAATTGGGATTTTTTTGTTTCCACTGTTCTTAATTCCCTATTTCTCACAGTCAGTCTATTTGTATGTATTTGTGTTCTAGTTGTTTCATCTAAATGTTAGAACGCCAACCACAATTATTCTCGTCCTATTCACTGGTAATTTTGCATAATTACAACTCCTGTTATTTTAGGTTTTATTTATTTTATTTATGTATTTTAATGCTTTGTAAGGGTGTATTATAGTGTTAGAAAGTGTAGAAAGCACTTTTTATTAGCATTTGCATTGTTAATTGTAATTCAGATACCCCAACAATCTATGAGTTCACTCGATTTACTCAACTTTGAAAATGCACTAACCTAACCTAACAACCTTACCTAACCTATCCTAGTATTATGCGTGGGGGCTTCCGCCCCCACACCCCCACTTATTGGGTATTAAAACTATAAAAAACATGATGGGATAACGTCTATGGTGTTTACTCTGCAATCTTCAACTTTGGCTGTCGATAACAGGAAAGTACCAATACAAATGTACTGACATCTTGTAGGTGAAGCTCCACTCTGATTGGCTACTAAACATCGGGGAGGAGCCTCCAAGGAAGCTAGAATGTAAACATAGTGTCCTGGACTGGCTGTACAAAAATAACTCTGATGTTATAGGGGAGTGAAAATCAAATTGACAAAATAAGAGAAGTAGCACTTATCCGCACGTCACCATGGTCCCCTGAGTAAGGAAAGAGCGAAAAAAAAAAACATTCCATGAGACAGGAATCCTGTAATCGAGGAGTTTGTTGTTCTGCAGAATACCCTTACGGTTTACTACCTAGACTTCTATCAAGCTTGTTGTTCTCTATAAATCCCCATTATTCTCTGTTTACACAGGGAAGCTCACCATAGACACCTGAAAGTCAATACAACAGTAATCCCACTCCAGGATGAAAGTTCCACAACCTTTAACAGGTTATTATGAGTCTCCCAGAGTAGAGACTGTATGTTGTAGAGATAGGAGGACTCGTGGCGGTGGATATGTATGAGCCACTAGCCTTATTTTGTTTCTCTCACCATAATTTGCGACACTTTTAGCGAAGTTATTTTATTTTGTTATTTTATTTTTTTTATATACCCCAACTACTCCCTCGGGCATAGGCTGAGAGCCTGCACACACTACCACTGAACACGGTGAGGCCCGTGAGATCTTGTTCCAGTCTAGGGAGTGAGACATGCGAAGCACCTATTAACGGCTCGAAGCAACTCCATATCTGAAGCCGTTTCGCCTCCGTGCTTCACAGTCTCATCCCCCAGACTCGGACCCTCACTTTCAGAACGCCACCTATTGAGCAATTAACTCATTAGGCATTGCCCCCCTGTAGCATATTTTGAATATGGGAATATTCATACTATGCTATTTAATCTGGGAACAATGAGGGTATTGTTTTTGGCATTTCGGTGTACTGTGGTAATGCACTGAAACTAGGCACAGCAAAAATTCCATCCCAATAGTATCTTCACAGTGACATATTAGGATTCGAACCCGGGTCCATTGGATTACCAGTCCAGTGGCAAGCCCACTCTGCCACACATCCCCTGTATTTAACACAGACACATTTATATTTCGACAATATTATCTCAACACATAGACCTGTACATGTCTATCGCCATGCAAAGACACACTAAATATCCCCCAATACAGATGCCTAACAACAGTTATGTATACAGACACCAATATACAATCACTGTAAACAGGCTCTCTCACAACACCCATACTATACCACCCACATCCAGCCCTCTACACTCAAAACCCTCCTTCCAAACACACTACCCCCCCCCCCCTTGACACACGCACACACACACACACACATACACACATACACACACGTCACCACCATCAGAGCAACATGTTCCCCTAAACTTTGGTGTCCTGCCTAAGACTGTAGTTAGTGTTGATAATGTGTGGGACAGTCGGTATTGGGAGCTTTATTGGCTTTTGGCCCACACGGTAGTTGTTTGGGGTACAATAATTATAATATAGTCTGTTAGGGTATAAGTGGATACAGCTGTGTAAGGGTATTACGGTTACTGTAGGTAGGTTAAGATAATGCTAATGATTATTATAGGATTTGTTACTGGTCGGATAGTATAAGGTCAGTTAGGTTATGATAGAGTTGAATAATTGTACTTGGTCATATTCAGATAAAAGCCCACCAAATCTGAATGTCAGCAAAATGTCATAGGCGAAGACACCAATGACCGCCCAATTGGACTGAACAATTGGTCCATCGTTCCGTAATGCCCGAACAATCGCACTTTAAATTACGTGCGGATTGGTCGTCAGTAGAACGTTTCTGTGTTAGTTTGCAGGTATAACTGAACGAAATAGATGAATATTGAGTGTTGATGAAGGGCTTAGTTGTATTAGGATACTGTAGAAGTTACTGTATGTTTTTATTTATGTTATAATAATTTGTTTATCATATATTTTTATTAGTTTTGTGCATTCGGGTTAGTAATTGAGGATTAATGTTAATAATTACTTAATTACTATAATATTATATTCATATAATCCTTTTTATCGTTGTTAAATACTAATTCATACACTATATGATGTGTTCATCAATATTTATTTATCCCTCTCTCTCTCCTGGTATGTGTTTGTTTCAAGTTATGTTCTCATTCCCCCCTTTAATCTCTCTCTCTCTCTCTCTCTCTCTCTCTCTCTCTTCTCCTAATAGAAAATACAAAGTTTAATAACCTCGTCCTAAGCAGCGGGAAACTAAAACGCGAACAAAAGCTTATGTTCAATTATAAGCGCTATGAGATTTTGTTTTTCTTATACGGCAAGACAACCCCTCACTTTTCCTTACCCTTTTTGTCAGCCATTGTTTGGACCCTTGAGTAACTTGAACATACTAGTAGTCATTTTCAGAGCTTCCGTGACCGTGTTTAGGATACCAAAGTTTCTCAGTGAATTTAACAAGGGCAACGGATACTAAAACAAATAAGCCCCCATACACCTCACCAAAATGACGGGAAAGTTGTTATTTTAGACGTTTTTCAAAATGGCCGCCGCCGTCAAATCTTAAAAAATTTATAAAGTTCTATTTCTTGAAGTGAATGGCCAAAAAATGACAATTTTGGTGTCTATTCCCACTAATTTTGGTGTCGGAAGATCAATGGCATGGCACAATTAAAAAATAATAAATAAATAATTACCAAATAATTAAGTAAATAAGAAAATAATTAAGAAAATCAATGGGATGGCATAATTCATGATTTAGAGTCCCATTAACCTCAACATCTAAGACAAATATGATGTTGTTAAATCCACTGAGAAACTTTGGTATCCTAAATTAATAAAACATGAGACCTACTGCATTAAGATGCACTATCACTGCAGGACAAATATGATGCACAACTGTCAGAATCACTTCCGCTGTCATCATCGCTGCTCTCCATTTGTGGATGACTTGGAGTTTTTATAAGATCCAGGAATGATGGAAGTGCAGGTTGGGTATAGCGTACTGGGAGGCATAAGCCACTTACAAGGTGCCATCCATGGCCAATTGGTGATGGATGATTCTGAAGCTGGAAATTCTGCGTTTTGCGCATAGTACCATTTGCATTGAAAATTGAAAGGCACTCATCTGTTACTCGATGCTGCATTAAGTCTTCCATCTTTAAGCCGTCACTTGCCTCAACAAGTTCGATGACCGAGGTAAATGCCTTACTCTCCATTTCTTCAGTTGTCTGTTTCAGGTTTTCACTTGCTGTCTTCTCGATTTCTTGAGTTGCAAAATTGCCTCTTTTACTACGTGGTATTCGAGCATTGAGGGACATTGTTTTGGAATAGACTCTTTCATTTACAAATTCCTCCACTTTTCTTTCTCCATCGGCCTTTGCAGACTTCAGATCAGCAAAGAGAGCTGGAGAGGCTTGAATTCCAGATTGTAGGGATCTTAGTGTCAGATCTGATTGGTCAAATGGATCACAATGGAACTCGGTAAGACATGCACTGATATCCTGCACAGATTGTTCATCTATCTTCATCTTACTTGGGGCACAATCTGCATGCTTTCTTGAACCTCGTCTCTTGTGATTTGCATGACGATGAACACAGCCTCTTATCCGGTTGACGTTTTTAACATTCCGCGTGTTTGACAGGAGTTGCTTCTCATTCTTTAGAATAGCCAACCATCCACACTTAAGCTTCGATCCTTTATTCATCGTTGACTCTATCCATAATTATGTCAAGGGCAACACATGAGTAGGGTTTACCGGTCATTGACTGTGCAAACATGCCACTCTCCATGAATTGTGCTTGGATATGGGGAAGACTTTCTAGGACTGCTATGAAATCTGGAAGATGGCGCCCATATCTATCGTTGTTATAAATATGCATCCAAGGAAGCATCAACTTCAGTGAAGACTTGAACTCGATCCAGTGTCTTGTCCTTATAGCATGTATATTTTGAGTCAGTATCTCTACCATCTCCAAGAATGTAATCCAGAATTCTGCTAGTGGAGCACCATCTAAGTTCTGGAATAGGGAGTCAACGAGCCCCTTGAGATCGGCATTGCTCTCTAACTCAGCATGCGCATCATTAAGTTCTTGTTGGTCTACTGAACTGCGTAACTTATTGAGAGATGCCTGGATCTCTTCACACAGAGTGGCACCTTCCAAACGTTTGTCTAGTGCATGTTGGAGTAAAGCCTCGTAGAAGAGTCGAAGGCAACGCACACCGCGGTTGAAGTGTTTTCCACGCAGAGCTTGATCCACAGATCCATCTGCATCGACGCCTGCAGCCACCAGTACATCTGAAATGCCTGAGCCTTTGAACCTTTTGTAGATTGCATTGATGAAAGACATCTGGATATGAAAGGGCCCCATGAATGTCAATATGTCAGCAAATATCTCTGGATTCTCACTTTTCAATTCTAGCAATAATGCGTAGACAGGATGATCACCGACGATAATGGCAAATGGCATCTTCTTGTCATCAATTGCCTTTGCAAGCTTGCGCAGGGCATCATACAGAATGGTCTTGCTTGGTGGATCAGGATAAGTCATATGATAAATCGCTTGACTTTTCTGGGTTTCTGGTGATAGCGTGGCCTGGAAGCCAGAAAAGGCTGGTACAGTCTGGTCTTCTGGCTTTGGTCTTGTTCCGTCTGCCTTAGCTCGGGCCATTGCATGGGTGACACCTCTCATTCTTTGAGGAACTGTGTCCAGATGTTGTTCATCCGTTATCCTTGGTCTGATGGGTGGTTCACCACGCTTGATTGTTTTGTATGGTTCAATTCTTTGCATCTGGCTCCCAAGTTCTTTGAGGCTATCAGAGAGGTACGAAGGCAAGGTGCTATTTGCAACTGGTCTATCATCATCTAGGGTAGGTAGATTTAGCTTAGGTAGGTCTGGCTGAACAAACATGACATTTGTACGATGTGATTGGCCACTACCAGTCAAAGTGTCACTTTTGAAGTCATCGTTGTCGACTATACATATTGCCGGTGTTCCTTCAGAAAGTTCAAAAGGACACTCAGTTGAATGCTTCAGGTCAGTAACTGCCCAGAAATCTCTAAGCAAAAGCACATCATTGTAACTGATTCCCAGGCCATCCTTATGTAATATGTCTACCATTTCTCTGCTCTTTGTCATACCATGTAGCAGTACACCGAGGTTTGTCTCAAATGCAGTACGTCTTCCAGTGATGTAGCTGGTCAAAATAGATGCAATTGATCTGACTTGGGGCTTGTCATCGACTTCAGACTTTGGGGGGTGCTTTAACCAAGTGATGAGCTTCAATAGGAGATCATTCAGGTCTTCATATTCTTCTAGCTCATGTATGTATGGAGGCCAAGGAACAGTTATTGTTTTGATGATCTGATCTCTGAGTCACCCAGCTACATTCTTCACCAGCTGATCGTCACTTACACCTAGAGAGGATATTGCAGCCTCAAGATATGAACTTGCAGCTCTTGCATCATATACCAGTTCACTCACATTCTTCTGACCTCGTTCATGAAATGCTATGTCATCTCCAAATTCCTTGATCAGAATTTCCTTCACGAAACTGGACTTTGCTGTGGAATAGTAACCATAATTTGAAGTAATGCCTTTGTAATCCTTTACAAGACCTTGCAGTGTACGGATTTCATGATCTTCAAAGATAACTTGACGGACATGATGAAAGAAGATATTTTGGGCCTCTCAAAGATTAACATGTTGCAGATGCTCTGTTTTTTCATCAGGAAAAGACTCCTTCAGAGGGATGCTGACATAATTGGCCAACATTCACGATGATAACGAATTTCCAATCCAAACGCCGTTCGACTGTCTGGGATAGATGCAAGTAGGGTATTCAATCTTTCTCTTATAGGCTCATCTGACAGACAAACTGTATGCAACTTGAACCGGTGCCATGCATCTACTGTTGACAGCAGCAAAAGTTTGGACTTGCCAGGATTACTGGTTTTTTGTGGTCCTTTCATACACCACACACAGAGATTCTTATCATGAACCACTCCAGTACTAGAACGAAGCTTTTTAGGCACATTTCCTGGGAGTTGTTGACTTGAAGTTGATGCTTGAACTTCTTCCTGTTCAGATTTCCGTTTACGATTCTGTGCTTGCTGAATATAGCGATTACTACTGATCTGGGTGTAACATTTACTATGCATGTACAGGCCTTTAGGCCCCTTGTCCCACTCCACTGCTGAATAGGCATGCTGAAATTTATCAAGTTCCTTCCACCGAAAACACTTGCTCTTTAGATTCTCCCACTTTGTATCAGATATCTTGTCCGTACTATCATCAGCTATACAGGGATGTTGACATAATTGCATTTTAATCCAGGTCCTGGGTCAGGCACATCACTAACTCCTCTACGTTCCATGCTTATGATTCTTCACACCAAATTCGATGCAACAAACCTGAAAAAGAAGGAATTGATCAGTCAACATTCTTGGTTTACATTTTAAATTATATATTATATTATTTGAGTAAGTTTCAGAGGATCCGTGACCGTGTTTAGGATACCAAAGTTTCTCAGTGGATTTAACAACATCATATTTGTCTTAGATGTTGAGGTTAATGGGACTCTAAATCATGAATTATGCCATCCCATTGATTTTCTTAATTATTTTCTTATTTTCTTAATTATTTGGTAGTTAGTTATTAATTATTTTTTAATTATGCCATGCCATTGGTTTTCTGACACCAAAATTAGTGGGAATAGACACCAAAATTGTCATTTTTGGCCATTCACTTCAAGAAATAGAACTTTATCAATGTTTTAAGATGACGGCGGCGGCCATTTTGAAAAACGTCTAAAATAACAACTTTCCCGTCATTTTGGTGAGGTGTATGGGGGCTTATTTTTTTTAGCATCTGTTGCCCTTGTTAAATTCACTGAGAAACTTTGGTATCCTATGCACGGTCACGGAAGCTGTGAAAATGACTACTATACTGTTTATAACTTTCAAATATATATTGTGTCTGCTCTCTATTATATTGTTATATATAATATATATTGTGTCTGCTCTCTATTATATTGTTATCACATTGTATTGTTTTAGACACACAATTTGTTATGAGGGATGACCAGAATTCTTCACTCTTGCTTCCCTTTACTGTCCCTCCTTTATTAATTGTCTCGGTCCATTCTTCTTTTTCTTTTGTCTCTCTCTTACCACTTCCTCCACTTGTTAATTTTGCTGTTAGTTCTGTTTGTTATATCACCTGCCCACTTTCCTCTGCCATTACACTTTCCCATCCTCGTTTGTTCCGCTCCAATCTCCAATTTATCTTGTCTAACTATCACAAGAGGATAAACTTACCCTAATCGGCTTCTGGGAATAGAGATGTCCGATCTTGGAACTGTACCGAGAGTTTTAACCAACTCGGTAACGACCAATGGTGTTTTTATAATTAGTGTCCCACTGAGAAATGGAATGATCTTAGATTTAGTGTCACCGTTTTTTCAACTGGTTGAGTGTATAGTCACACACAATTCTCCATTATTATTTATCTATACGTATATTGTACATAATACCATGTAGATAACGCTTATATTTTCATAATTTACACAGAGTATTAGGTTAGGTTTAGTTGAGTAATCCTGACACTACTTATGTCTAACAATACACTACTGTACCTCCACCATAACAACGTTCCATCATCGTCCACAACACACCACAATAATCCTGACACTACTTATGTCTAACAATACACTACTGTACCTCCACCATAACAACGTTCCATCATCGTCCACAACACACCACAATAATCCTGACACTACTTATGTCTAACAATACACTACTGTACCTCCACCATAACAACGTTCCATCATCGTCCATAACACACCACAATAACTAACAATGACGATTAGTAATTACCTCAACAGACACACACACACACACAGGTCTACCTACATTTTAAACTATTATATGTAGTATAACACAATGAATCAACGGACATAAAGGCTAATGCAATCTTCTTCACCGAGTTAATCGCATCAGCAATTTGCTTACACATACTGAACCTTTCAAAGTGTCAGCGTCTGTTTGCCGCTTCAGAGCTTCTACACTCAACATCCCGGACCCTTCTCCTGTATGTGTAGTTTGTGTTGTTCTACCTTCCACGTATGTAACATTCAGACATTTGCTTCACCTTTATATACAGCCACATTACAATGATACCCTACAGCTTTGAAGAAACTATGATTCAAGTTAGAAAAGGAAAACAATCAAAATAAACATCCTATGACAACAATCGGTGAATGATTAGAAAGAGCTAATAAATGTAAATTTATTTGTTAATCTTGATGCAATAATGTTTAATTTCGGTTGCTAAAGACGTTTTGTAAAGTTCCATTGACAAAACAATCTTTACTTAAGCAACCTTGTTATTATAGTATTTGATTTTGTAAATTTAACTTCTCACCTACCTCTTCCCTGTTCCCTCCTCTCCTGCATCACCTCTCCTCCTCCTCCATCCTATTGTCCTCTCCTCTTACTCCTCCCTCCACTACTTCCTCCTGTTCCATATGTCTCCTTATTACTTCTCCTCGCTTCATCCCTCCAGTTTCCTATTTCATTAATTCACCTTAACGTTAATCCCCACTTTCAGGCATACAGTATAATGTGTTTGTTTCGTCAGTCTTTCTTCCACTTTTTCTTTGTTATTATGATTATTATTATCCATAGACGAGTTTAGGTTCTTTTTCTCTTCAAATTTATCATTCTCTTTAGCTTTTATTGTCCCTAACGTTTCTTCAGTATTTATTTATATTTCACAAGTCCACCGTTCATAATTCTATAGGACAATTGTCTTGAGAGCAATGAACTTCTTCCTTTATTTATGTTTGTCGTTCCTGGTCGTCAGTTTGGCCTATTACCCAGTTTGTATGAACCCCTTCACATATTGTCCCCTTGTTGGTTTCTACCTACCTGTTTGTTTACGAGTTTTGTTTTACTCACCTTTGATAACTTCCTTCCGTTCTTTTATAATATATTTGCATACAATCTATGTATCGTCATCATCAGTATCACAACCATTATCAACTCTAATTATTATATCATACACACTCGCTCTCTCTTCTTCACAAATCAGCTTCATCATATCCAAGCAACTTCCCTTTTCTATATTCTCTATTTACCATCCTTCCTTCCCACTGGTTGTGTTCTGTCTCCCTTTTTCAATATCCGTTGTTCGTCCTCCATCGTTCATCACTACTTTTACCGTTTCATTGTTCATTCCCTTCTTCGCCCATCCTCATTACTCCCTTCTTTCTTAAACTGTGTCCATCCCACCATCCTTTGAGCTATCTGATGTATCTGTTTACATTCTCGATTACCTAGTTCCTTCCTTCACGTTGCCTCTTGAACATTCTGCACACAGGCGATCTTTTCTCTCTCAGTAGTCCACCTCCCATTTTCCATTATTTGGCTCCAGTTCTCCCCTGTCTACATGTTTCTTCTTGCCCCGAATGTCTGACTCTTTTTCTCTTTACTGGTCAGTTTATTGTATTAATATTTACACTCCACATCTGCTGTGTTTGGACACTTATTGATACCAATCAATATACAGTAGGTAATGGATATAGTTACATAGTATTATACACAGTGCATGATTATATAGCACACTAAGAATATGTTGTGTTACGACCTGGCACTCGGGTACACAAGGGCTCTCAATCAGGACTCGAATACGGCTCGCTGCCACAACGGAAACACACGATCCCAACCCCTGAGTACTGCCAGCCGAACAAAAAACACCAATACCCTCCAGAGTTCAATCTGCTATAACGGGGTATACAAGAACTCGGTACTAGTGTTCAACAACAGACTAATAAAGAGACAGGAATTATCTAGTCTGGTCAACAATCAAACAATGAAGTAAGAAACAACAACACCAAAGAATAGTGTTGGCCGAAGCCGAAGTAATCCACCCTTGACTAAGAACTTAAGAAGTCCTCCACCCTCTACTTCGGATCGGCACTATTACGTTACGTTAATTAATAGTCCTTAATCATCGAGCAAGGAATCTTCTGAAAAAAAGTTAGATACTTCTCGGATGCTCGTAAGAAGTACGTATCGGATTTTGAACAGTAATTCAATAAGCAAAAACACTGGCAATTAAATACTATTAAAGGTTTAAATTGGCATAAGAATAATTAAAAGAATATGCAATAGTAAATGGTAAACATTAAAAAGAAGTACTCCGCAAATGCAACGGCAATAGCCTACTCGGATTGTGCTCGTGGGCCACTAATCACTAAAGTAGCCAAGCGTGCAACACATGAAATCAATAGTGCATAAACAATATCATACATAAGGAAAGCTTCAATACTATTCTGTATCTACTAATCGAGTAAAGTCTAGCTGGGGTACTGTGGGCAAAAGGTAGCAGTGACTGAGCAAAAACGGCTCGTAGCCTAGCGAAGTCCTCACAACTGTTTAAAGTATTACGTTAACACTAACAAGTGTACTTTGAGAAATCCAGATCCCTTGTCTCTGGTTTTCTCCCGGCTCCTTGACAAAGTAAAAACAAACTGTTAATAAAATACAGGGTGGTTAGGCTCTTGCCCTCACGCACTGTAAATTATTAACTCAACACAGTCAGCCGCAAAGACAACCTAGGCTTCACTGAACCGAAACGAGTATGCAGGTTTATCGCTTAACCACTGCATCAAACAACAACTCGTAACACAGAAAAGCCTTACCCCAGTCTAGCATTACCTAGACTAGCAGAAAACAGGAACAATAATAATAACACAGGGAAATGCATATACAAGTGCAACAAACATAAATCAATCCTATTCTAAGTTAACCCTTCCAAAATAGGCTATCTAATAGGCATGTATCTCGTGAGAACTCAAGCGATAATACGTTGGCTGACTAGCTCTGCACCAACGGGACCATGGAAGTTAAAAAGGGTAGGGAAAAGAGGAGATAAGAATGTAAGGTAGTAGAGAAAGTTCACATCAGTCAGAAGAATATATAGTTAGCAAGGGAAATGAGAAGTCGCTCTGCCTAATGAGTTCTGATCAAAAAATGGCTAGACTTCCCTTTTTATACTCGGCCCTCTAGTGAGCCCATCGTGAACTACTAAGGACCGCCCACTGACAATCATTACGTAATTTCTCTCTCTCCTCTGGGATAGACAAAGGCTTTCCTAGCACTGAGGGGAGGGGGGAGGGGGGGGAGTGCTAGTGAGTTAGGCCCACCTCCCGCATGGCGCACCCACTGACCCCCAACTGTGGCTGCCTCTCCCATCATTGCAAATAAGTTTGACACACAATACTTATAACTAATGATATAAAATAGAACTCGTTGACTCAGATGAAAACAAAATACATATTCATATTACTTATAGTACAACGGCTCACTTGAACTAAGTTAGGAAACTCTACATAGACTACAGCCAAAGTTCCTGCCCTGACGATCCTAGCGAGAGTGGGGCATGACTAGGCGTTCTGTACAGCATGCTCACACTGGACATGCGTCACACCTCCCCCAAGATTTTACTTGCTCAACCCTGAGCTAAAATCTGACAAACACAGAACCCCATCAAGCCCCTCACACCCAGCGACCGAATGGCACTAAAACAAAACTGAGTTTATCACCAAAACACATCTTATTATTAAAAAAAAAATCACATTTTATAACTCCTCCCAACAATAGCAAAAAGACACAATATCATGCTCCCAGAGCGAGCTTACAGCAGCTCAGCTGTTTGATAGTTCGTGGACTACTCAAACTCTATAGGCTATGACAAACTTATACGATTATCTATATCAAAAGAAAGAGTTTTTATATGATTTTTATATTTTAATATGTTTTTCCCGGCTGCACTATAAGGGTAGCCTATTTTCCTCCACTCAAACCCACACACCTGTGATATCCACCCTTGATAAACAATCCGCGATCACATTGTCACATCCAGTAATATGACGGATGTCCAGGTTATACTCCTGCAACATCAAAGACCACCTGGTCAGTCTCATATTGCGATTGTGAAATTGATTCAGGAATCTCAAAGGGTGATGATCAGTGTAGATAACCACGAGTGGGCCATAGGCTGGAACATACACCTCGAAGTGCCTGAGCGACAGCACAATCGCCAGTAATTCCTTTTCTATTGTAGAATAGTTCTTTTGTGCAGCATTGAACTTCTTAGAAAAGAAACTTACTGGGTGTTCCTCACCTTCATTGTCTGTTTGTAGCAAGACGGCACCAGCCCCTACACCACTAGCATCTGTTGCCAGCTGAAAAGGCCTGTTAAAGTCTGGGGCCCTGAGTATCGGGTGAGTACATAGCAAATGTTTCACCAAAGTGAAAGCCTTTTCACACTCAGGTGCCCACAAAAACTTTTTGTCTTTAGATAACAAATCTGTGAGAGGTGCCAACACCGTTGAGTAACCTTTTATGAAGCGTCTGTAGTAGCCTATCATACCCAAGAATCTCATAATCTGCTTCTTGGTTGTTGGGTGCGGAAATTTATTGATAGCCTGTACCTTGTTCTGAGGAGGGCACACCTGTCCCCTTCCCACTACAAACCCAAGGTACTGCACAGTGGCTTTTACGAAGTCACACTTTGCCAAATTTACTACCAGACCTGCTTCACTAAGTTTCCGGAACAAGGTCTCAAGGTGCTCACAATGGCTCTCAAAGTCGTCATCATAAATGATTACATCGTCCAAATATACGGTGCAATTTGGAATGTCCTTTACAATTTCATTCATCAGGTTCTGAAACGTTGCTGGTGCATTCTTAAGTCCGTAAGGCATAAAATTGCACCGGTAGGTACTCCCGTCCACAACAAAACCACATACCTCTTTAGCACGCTCGGACAAAGGTACTTGCCAGTAACCTTTTACTAAATCTACTTTAGACAAAAAACGAGCATTACCAATTTTGTCAACACTATCATCAACCCGAGGAAGAGGATATGGGCTAGTTGGAGTCAAACCGTTTAACCTACGGAAATCAATACAAAAGCGTACCTTGCCATCTGGCTTAGGCTGCAGTGTTACGGGGGAAGTCCACTTAACTGTGCCTTTCTCTATCAACCCTCTACCGAGCATATACTCCAACTCATCCCTCAGAGCTGGTAGTTTTATGGGGGGCACACGGTACGGGATTGACTTAAAGGGTAGATGGTCCCCCACGTCAACATCATGCATAGCCTGAGTAGTGAGGCCTGGGTGTTCAGCAAATACAGTGGGGTATGAACCGACCAACTGACGGATAGCATCAAACTGCGGCTCAGGCAAATGAGCTATAGCCTCGTCAGCCCTTAGGCTCGAGTTCCCCGCCCACTGATCCGCTGAAACATGTTGATCCCAGCTATCCTCCTCTGAAGCTTGACTGTCCCCTTCTCCTTCTCCACCACGGCCGCAACAAGCCAACACAGGGACAGTGAGAGGCTCAGAGGGGCGCCTCACATACTCTTTAATAAGGTTCACGTGACATAACTGGTTCTTTTTCCTCCTTCTGGAGTGGCAACAAGGTAATCTAAGTCTGAAATTTTTTCTACAATTTTATAAGGTCCAGTGTACTTCGCAGAGAGGGGGTTACCAACCAAAGGCAACAAAATTAATACCTCTTGTCCTACAGTGAACTTCCGGGGCCTCACTTTGCGATCATACCTGTCCTTCATCAAAGCTTGTGATTCTGTCAAATTTCTACCTGCCATCTCCAGACTACTAAGCATGCGCTCACGGCTTTCAAGCACATACTTTAATAATGGACAAGGCTGCACAGTCCCCTCCCAAATTTCTTTCAGCATGTTAAGGGGGCCCCTGACACGGTGTCCAAAAATCAGCTCGTTTGGACTAAATCCCAGGCTCTCACCAGGTACCTCCCGAGCAGCAAACAGCACATAAGGCAATCCAAGATCCCACTGAGGATGCCAATAATAAAAAAAATCTCCTGGCTGTGCATCGCCGTCCTCGTCGAGCTCTACAGCTCCATTAGCACACGTTTGGAGCTCAGGGTCCTCTAGTTGCAACCGACGTATATCTGAGGGGGCCAAGCGATCTAACTGCTCCCGGAGCAATGCATGACCTTCCCCGATACTGGGCTGCTCCCTCTGTCTCTCTCGATGTACATAACGTTGCTGTCGTGGAGACTCGTCATGCCCAGCCTCGTCACTCTCGATGACAGGCCCAGGGGCTACTCCAGAATTAAGTAATGGTGCTAATACTGAATCACCCAGGAGAGCCGCTGAGTCAAAACTCTTAAAACCAACTCCAGCTTTAGCCTCCTCCTGTTGATCGTTCCTCCGCTGGTCTGAGGACGGAAGACTAGGCTGTGACACTTTAGCTGCCCGAGCTCGGGTGACAACACACGCCATGGGTTGTGTCTGGCACCGCTCGACCCACTCTTGCTCTTCCCTACTCACGTCGGCCGGCCTCTCGGCAACGACTAAGGGTAGAACCTCAGAAGCGGGCATTGCAAAGTCGTTGCCGAGAAGAAGGTCGACACCTTCCACTGGCAGTTTCCCCACAATCCCGACATCCAATTCACGTGCCACACCATCCACCTCCAACTCCAACCGCACCAGCGGGTATGACCGAGTTGCATTAATACCCTGCACCACTACCACCCAAGCCGCGTTTATAGGGTAGCCAGTCAAGTTTTTCATCAGAGTCTGGGAAGCACCTGTATCACGCAAGACCTCTACTCCATGCTTGCGCCCCGCCCACATCACGCAACCCCGCCCTCTATGGTCGCAAAAAACATCCTGAGCAGGGTTCGAGCCTCCCAGGTGCTACTGCATTGGCTGTGCCTCAGCCTCTGACGAACTGCCCCGGGCAAACTCAGATGACTTCGGAGACACACCAATGTTGCAGGCCAAAGACACAGCTGCTGTAGGTGGTTTGCTAGGACAGACTCTTGCAAAGTGCCCCTTTTTATGACATTGATAACACTCCAACTCCCCTTTGGGCTTCCCTTGGTACTGGGAAGGGCCCGGCCCCTTCTTAAATGGGACGGTGCTAGTCTTGTGGTCAGTCTTGGTATCATGGCTCTTGTACTTGTTTGCATAAGGTATATCACTAACTCGGGGGGGTTGGGCGTCACGCCCCTTGTTACCTGCCTCACTACGCTGGGCAGACCCGCACCCACGAATTAGTGATAGCCGGAGGTCAGCCATCTCAGCTGCCTCCTGTAGAGTTTTTGGGTTCTTTTCTTTAATAGTTAAAGTCATTTCTGCACCAGTACACTTATAAAACTGCTCGAGCAGAAACAGCTCAGTCAACTGTTCGGCCGTCTCAGCTTTCTCAGAACGTGTCCAGTTTTTAAGTGCATCTTTTAAGTCCCGGGCATGTTCAAGAAAGGTCGCCTCCCTAGTCTTTGTAACACCCCGAAACTTCAATCGATATGTTTCCGGTTGCAACTCGTATGCCCGTAGGACAGCTCTCTTCAATTCTGGGTAGTCAATGCAAGACTCTAAAGGCAGTGCATCATAAGCCTTCAGACCCTTACCCGTAAGTCTTGAGGAGACTAGAGCTGCCCACTTCTCTTCAGGCCAATTATGCTCCCTACACTTCTTCTCAAAACGATTAAAACATTCTGTGACTTCAGTTTCACTAAATACCGGCACCAATTTGACTAATTGGGCCAAGGACTGTTCTCTTACTTGGGCCGTGACATGAGTCTTATCTAAATCTAATTTAGCAAAATATTTCTCCGAGTCGTACCTAAGCTCAGCCTCATGCCTCCTAGCCTCAATCTCCTGCTTCCTAACCTCAATCTTAGCAAGCTCAAGTCTAAATACCATATCTGGAGACAGGCAGGAAGAGGGAGCTGCCACTACTGAAGGAGGGGGGGCAAAAACTGGGGAACCACCATGTGCACCACCCGAGGGCACTCCAATCTGCCAATTCTCATCCCTCTGTGGGAGAGTGCTAACATCCAGTAACTGAGTGGACGGCACTGTGGGAGTCGAGTGAGAGGGGATCTGGGGAGGAACACCCCCAAACGCCCTCTCCTCCGAAACTCCATGTCGCCCACGCAACACCCAGGAAATCAGCTCCCCCTTGGACATCCCTACTACATTGGAAATGCCCAAAACCTTGGCTATCAGGTGCAAGCCACAAACATCCACCCCAGTCAGCCTCTCCTCCGTCACGTGGTACCGCTTACTCACAAAAACTCTAGCATCCTCCTCACTGGTTACTAACGGCACACCTTCAAATGGTATCTCTCGCTCAGCATCAGTGCTAATGCACGACATACTGAAGTCCACAAAAAAATTCTCGAGACAAAAGTGTTAAACTTCCTATGCAAGCACTAATTACTAAATTAACTGGAGTCTCTTAAATGCTTTACTAATTGCCATACAAAAAAAAAAATCTTCAATATGCACGCTAAAATACAAACAAACGAATGTTGTACAACTCTGCAAAAATGTATACTGTTCACAAAATCCTAAGCAAGGTCACCATTTGTTACGACCTGGCACTCGGGTACACAAGGGCTCTCAATCAGGACTCGAATACGGCTCGCTGCCACAACGGAAACACACGATCCCAACCCCTGAGTACTGCCAGCCGAACAAAAAACACCAATACCCTCCAGAGTTCAATCTGCTATAACGGGGTATACAAGAACTCGGTACTTGTGTTCAACTAATAAAGAGACAGGAATTCTCTAGTCTGGTCAACAATCAAACAATGAAGTAAGAAACAACAACACCAAAGAATAGTGTTGGCCGAAGCCGAAGTAATCCACCCTTGACTAAGAACTTAAGAAGTCCTCCACCCTCTACTTCGGATCGGCACTATTACGTTACGTTAATTAATAGTCCTTAAGCATCGAGCAAGGAATCTTCTGAAAAAAAGTTAGATGCTTCTCGGATGCTCGTAAGAAGTACGTATCGGATTTTGAACAGTAATTCAATAAGCAAAAACACTGGCAATTAAATACTATTAAAGGTTTAAATTGGCATAAGAATAATTAAAAGAATATGCAATAGTAAATGGCAAACATTAAAAAGAAGTACTCCGCAAATGCAACGGCAATAGCCTACTCGGATTGTGATCGTGGGCCACTAATCACTAAAGTAGCCAAGCGTGCAACACATGAAATCAATAGTGCATAAACAATATCATACATAAGGAAAGCTTCAATACTATTCTGTATCTACTAATCGAGTAAAGTCTAGCTGGGGTACTGTGGGCAAAAGGTAGCAGTGACTGAGCAAAACGGCTCGTAGCCTAGCGAAGTCCTCACAACTGTTTAAAGTATTACGTTAACAC
Source organism: Paralithodes platypus (assembly GCA_032716605.1). Lineage (NCBI taxonomy): Eukaryota > Metazoa > Arthropoda > Malacostraca > Decapoda > Lithodidae > Paralithodes > Paralithodes platypus. The sequence goes on from CM064580.1 coordinate 8,259,784, forward strand.
TAACAAGTGCACTTTGAGAAATCCAGATCCCTTGTCTCTGGTTTTCTCCCGGCTCCTTGACAAAGTAAAAACAAACTGTTAATAAAATACAGGGTGGTTAGGCTCTTGCCCTCACGCACTGTAAATTATTAACTCAACACAGTCAGCCGCGAAGACAACCTAGGCTTCACTGAACCGAAACGAGTATGCAGGTTTATCGCTTAACCACTGCATCAAACAACAACTCGTAACACAGAAAAGCCTTACCCCAGTCTAGCATTACCTAGACTAGCAGAAAACAGGAACAATAATAATAACACACAGGGAAATGCATATACAAGTGCAACAAACATAAATCAATCCTATTCTAAGTTAACCCTTCCGAAATAGGCTATCTAATAGGCATGTATCTCGTGAGAACTCAAGCGATAATACGTTGGCTGACAAGCTCTGCACCAACGGAACCATGGAAGTTAAAAAGGGTAGGGAAAAGAGGAGATAAGAATGTAAGGTAGTAGAGAAAGTTCACATCAGTCAGAAGAATATATATAGTTAGCAAGGGAAATGAGAAGTCGCTCTGCCTAATGAGTTCTGATCAAAAAATGGCTAGACTTCCCTTTTTATACTCGGCCCTCTAGTGAGCCCATCGTGAACTACTAAGGACCGCCCACTGACAATCATTAAGTAATTTCTCTCTCTCCTCTGGGATAGACAAAGGCTTTCCTAGCACTGAGGGGAGGGGGGAGGGGGGGGGGAGTGCTAGTGAGTTAGGCCCACCTCCCGCATGGCGCACCCAATGACCCCCAACTGTGGCTGCCCTTCCCATCATTACAAATAAGTTTTACACACAATACTTATAACTAATGATATAAAATAGAACTCGTTGACTCAGATGAAAACAAAATACATATTCATATTACTTATAGTACAACGGCTCACATGAACTAAGTTAGGAAACTCTACATAGACTACAGCCAAAGTTCCTGCCCTGACGATCCTAGCGAGAGTGGGGCATGGCTAGGCGTTCTGTACAGCATGCTCACACTGGACATGCGTCACAGTTGAGATGTAATTAGTATGATAATGGGTTAGGAGAGAGGTATCCTGACCAGGATTTGAACCCACTAACTCCAGGTAAATTTGGGAGAGTCGTGCATTGTAACCACGCGACCATGAGCGGATACCGTCCCCGACTCTCCCAAATATACCTGGAGTGAGTAATTTTTCGTGTGAATTTCCCTCACTCAGTCTCTGTAACTCGGGTGAGGCAGCTAGAGGTCCTTGCAATCACAGTGACTTCCATTGCAAGCCTCAGTGTCGCACTGGAAGTTGGAGAGGGAGGGTATACACTGCCCGGTCTCTTGTCACATGATACGACCGGGCGGCAATATTACGTTTGTTTTCACCCCCCAAATGCTATTCCCACATCTTATATTGCACTTAATTGTTCATATGTTCATATTAAAAGTAAAATAGGTTAATATGGATAATAAATAATGACATATATGGTAACTATGATGATTTTCGTCAGAATTGAACCAGATACCTTAGCATAGCGGTACCCTTTGAACTACCATAGCTTCGCCGTTTAAAGGTGAACGAGAAGACCCATATTGTTTCTTGGCCACTTACAACCACTGTACAACTCCACAACATGAGATCTACCTATATCATTGGTAGTGAGAATTTGTTTCATTTTGAATTAAGTTTATTGAATGTATGCAGCTGTTTGTTCAGTGATAGCGTAACGGTTAGTGCCGGGAATGTTGGTGTGAGTATTCTAGGTTCTAGTCCACGGAGTACCACATGTATTCATTGCTTCATTAATGTCATTAATTAGGTTAATTTGTAAGGTAATCCGTTATACTCTCTCTCCAAATAATCCCCACTTGCTTTTCCGTCTTTATCAATTAGATTTGTCTGGTTAAGGATTATTTTTCTTCCACTGTCTTTTGTCATTTTGTTGTTCTCTGATGTTTTGTTATATTTAATTTCGTGATATGATATTTACCTTTAGTTTGTTCATATTAATCCTATGTTAATGTCTATCATAGGCTGTTGTGTGTATATATATATATATATATATATATATATATATATATATATATATTCCCCTTCTATCTCCTTCCCTCAGTTGTCACTTCCGCATTCCACGCGAATTTCACCCTCTCCTAGATATGCTTTCTCTCTCTCTCTCTCTCTCTCTCTCTCTCTCTCTCTCTCTCTCTCTCTCTCTCTCTCTCTCTCTCTCTCTCTCTCTCTCTCTCTCTCTCTCTCTTTCCTAAAAGTACTTAAAACTCGACAACGTATACCCATTAACATTCCAATTCGCCAAACAAGTTTCATTGATTTTGTTCCTCCCGGCCGTTTCATTGCTCCATTACCAAACAGAAACAAGGCTTAAAGAGCATTTATTTTTCCTGTTCATGAGTGGCAATTTGTGGCATTATTTGCGGAGTGTATTCGTTCGGAGTTATAATGTTATCACATAATTCTCCATGCACAATATACTGGGTTACCGTTCAATTTTACAGTTCAAATATAAAGTACAGATATAAAAGTCTTACAATATTTATTTATTTTTTGATATTAATTATCTTTTAATGATGAGGCGGTTTTTACCACCATGCACACCCTGCTCAAGAGCTGGGCTAGGGTGGGTGCCTTGTTGATCAGGGACTTCAGTGAATAGTTGCCACAGATTGCTTGGCCGCGCCGTCCACCAACAGCACTGGTGTCTGCCAATAATGCACACTGGCCGACCTGAGATTCAACCATCAACCTCACAGTTTGCAGGCGACTGCTCTACCAACCGTGCTACGGATGGCCTGTATTGGCATCTTCATTAACCCTTTCACGTTTTTATGATGCAGAGATTGCCAGATTAGCAATAATAAATAGAGTACTCTCTCTCTTATAATTACCTCTCCAAAACTAGTTTTCTGCCCACAGCTAACTCAAAGAAAACTGCAGAGGTTGAAGTAACTAAACTAAAGGTTTCTAAATACTACTGATGGTAACAAAGGCTTTAAAGTATCCCTAATAGGCTCAAAATTGCGTCAAGAACGTGAGAGGGTTAACCCATTGACTGTAGGAGACGTACCAGAATGTCATGGCAATTTATATCAATTTACAGACTTTTAAAGCCTGTGGAGACGAGTGTGAGTGAGCTGGAGCGCGGCAGGCCCCCCATCCTCTCTCCAGCCAGGCGGCCGAGGTACTGAGGAGTATGAGTCATACTCCAGCTAGACATACAGCGCTGCCAAAGGAAAATGTAGCGCAACATTAGCGATAATCACTCAGTATTAGAGAATGTCTATGGTATCGCTGCGGATGAAGCCTGCGCGCAGCGGAACAATGCCCGCAGCGTAAGTGTTAAATATATGTTGCAATATTTGAAGGAACTTTTAATCCAGCTTGTTATAGTTCAATGTTTTGAGTGTAATCTAAAACCAATTGTATAGGTTCTCGGTAAGTGGTTATTGACGATTCAGTTATCAGTGTATAAAAGAAGACTTATAATGAAGACGATGGGAGATATGAAGAGAAGGTTGGGGGGCAATAGTAAGATCAATGACCTAATATATATCTCTAACTCATATCAGCTAGACTCTATATTCATTATCTCTCTCTCTCTCTCTCTCTCTGTCTCTCTGTTTGTGTGTGTGTGCCGCATATACTCTTTCAAGTGAATTATTTGTTTTTAATTGAGGGAACCACAAAGATGGAGTGAAGTAAGTCGATATCTTTGAAAATGCAAACGGAGTAACTTGAATTGTTTTGTAAATAAATGAAGACCCGAAAAAAGTGATAAATTGAGATGGAAATTTCACTCTAACCAGTCTTTCGATGTATTTGTCAGCCCTTGTATTACATGGTGTTATTTCCTCTCCAGTGATCTCAATCGGTTTCTCCTTGTTGTACTCTATTCTCCTTTCACTCTTCCCTGTTTGTCTTGCACAGTTTATAATATCTTGTCACTGTTTAACCATTTGGCCTCCGTGCTTTCCTCTCATTGTTGTTGTTGTTAGTCTTTCCCGCCTGCAGTACAGTTGGGTAAATATATAATATAGCATACAGTTACCAGTGTGTGATTTGTTATAATCATGGCCGTGAAGTACTTCCTGCCTCCCTTGTCTTCTATGTTCTGTTCATATCTATCCTTTCCTTGTGTTTTGTGTCCTTTCAATCATCTCACACATTTTAAAGATTCGCCTCTCTTTCTTTCTATCCCTCCTTTTTTCACTCTTCTGATTCCTTGAATATACTGTAGGTTAATGTAAGTTTGTATATGGTGTTTCCTTGAGTCCAGGTCTCCCATATTGTCTGAGTCTCCCCACACACGCCCATTGGCCCTTCAATTTATGCAGACAATCTCACTTATCTCTTTATCTTTCCCCGCCTCAGACCCTTCCGTAAACATAGACTGGACGACAACAAATACACATTAATTTGACCTTTGTTTTCATAAATCAATAATGGCTTTCTTAGTGCGATGTCAGGTTGTGTTATACTGGGCATGGGCCTGGGCTTTCATTTATGGGTGTGAGACGAGAACGTATACATACCACGTTAAATTAAGTGATTTGTTAGAGAAGGTAAAGGAAGTATATTGGCACTGAAAATGAAGGTTAATTATTTGTTTTGTAAATGAGTGGAGCCTAGACTTAGGGGAAGGGAAGCAGAGATTACACTCTCTCTCACATTGCTGTGTCCCCTCTTGTATTCCATGTTCTTGTCCTCCATTGATCTTTATCAGCTCCTCCTCGCTACTATGTTCTCCTTTCCAATTCCCTAAGGCTCTTCAGTGTCTCTCTGCCACATTTCTTAGCACTGTAGTAGTGTGAGTAACATGTACAGTATTAGGTGTACGTACGGTATATATGTAACAAAATGTAAAGACTACTCTCTCAACGTTTTCCTTCCCACTAACCACGCGATAGAAACCTTTTACTTTTTACTAGCAATATATCATATATATCTTTGTCCTGGCTATAAATTGGCCCATATCGGGCAGAGTGAAAATAAGGGTGCTATGCTGGTATAGATATTATGAACGAATGGGAGATTAAAGGCTTATAAAAAGAATATGTGAGTCAGAAACAAGGGGAAATAGATTGAGAGGATGATTTCGGAGGACATGGAGATATGGTGTGAAAAAAGTGTTGGAAGATAGAGAGATGACTGAAGAACAGGCAAGAAAAGTGGTGATGAATAGGAATGAATGGAGAATGAATGTGAATAGATAAGTGATAACGCTGTCGTAGGGGAAAGGGGTCGGCCGCCAGTTGGACTAGAAAATAGTCAATCAGGCGCCAGGCCCGGGCAGCCGGTGTATATAATGAGAGGCCATGCCTGGAACTGATTTGGGCGGGAGGTCTGGGACCTGGCAGTCTTTTGCTGGGGACCCTAAGTGGGCCTTGGTCTCTTGGTCTTCTGGATGACCTAGATGTGTGTTTTTTTTTTTTTTTTTTTTTTTTTTTTTCAAAATCCGTCTTGAGTCGGTCAGCCCTAGCTATGGGGTTTGTGTCTGAGTATATGATGATGCAGTGTGTACCACCATGCACTCCCTGCTCAAGAGCTGGGCTAAGGTTGGTCGGTGCCCTGATGATCAGGACATTCAGTGAACAGTTGCCACAGATTGCTAGACCGCACCGTCCACCACGGCACTGGCCTCTGCCAAATAGCATACTGGCTGGCCCAAGACTCGAACCCTCGATGTCACGGATTGCAGGCAAGTGCTCTACCAACCGAGCTATGGCCTGGGGCATATACATACATACATAAATACATTTTGTGAATAAACCGTTAACCCGGCAAGCGCGATAGGCCTCACGGAAGGCTTCCTATAGGGAACGCGATAGGCCTCACGGAAGCAGGATTTTTAAAGGCGTACCAAAACGGCGCCAAGCTGTCTGGGGAGTCACAAATTGCGCCACGTTTAGTGCGACATGGTACCTCTCGATGGCACCCACAACCACCCGCCGCACGCACCCCACACAGTCTACACACGCAGTACGCTCTCAGTCACCATGGAGCCTACACGCTCCCCTGACTCGCTCCCTGTTGACTCGCCCAACCCTGTTGCTGGCGGTGTTAGTGCTCGTGGCAGGACACGAACACGTGCCAGGGACCCCTCCTACGTATATACTTCTGAGGATGATGAGCCAGTGCAGCCAAGAAGACCTACACGTGCTGGGAGAGGCACGACACACGTGCACCAAGCACGACGAGTGCGAAGAGGTCATTGTCCTCAGCATTTGCTCTGACAACTGCTACCACAACAACTACTGCCTCTACTGTTGTGGCAACGACGCCCACGGCGCCCACCACCACAGGAAGTACAAGTGGCCGTCCCTGGGGATGCAGGAGCATCGGGTGGTTGGCAAGAAGGGTAAGGGTAAAGGACACCCTTATCAGTTCAAGAGGAGTAAGGTGACACCTCCCGCCTCTACCACCCCCGCGTTGCCACTACCACCACCACCCACCACGGCCGCCCCTGTCTCACTACCCACCACGGCCGCCCCTGCACCACTGCCCACCACGGCCGCCCCTGCACCACCGCCCACGCACGCCCCTGCTCCACCACCCACGCCCACCCATGCCCCTGCTGCTGTTGGAGGGCCTCGTAGAGTTTTGGCAGCCGGTCTAACGCCATCCAAGTTTGACGCCCTCCTCTTCCCTCCTGACTCCTCTGACGACGACGCTGCACAAGGGGAAGCCTTCGATCCCAGGAACTATGGCTGGGGTGGTGATAGTGGGAGCGAGTCTGAGGAGGATCAAGACCAATATGAGGGAGGTGCAGAGGATTCGGAAGACGACGATGTACTTCTGCACCGTGACCATGACCAAGACCTGTCTGACGACGAAGGCGCAGACGACGTGGCTGACGGAGGGGCTGATCCTGATCCCCCACAGGCGTATAATTTTGCCTGGTCTGAAGGGTCCCATTTCCAACCAGATTTGCACCAGTTCAATGCCAATCTGGCTGGTTCAACAGCAGACTGGCCCTGCAATGACCAGTCCACGGAATCTGATTTCTTCTGTGCATTTTTTGACCAGGAGGTATTATCTCATCTCGTTTCCCAAACCAATGGCTATTTTACCTGGGTGAGGGAAAGAATTGATATGATATCTCCTAGAGCAAGAATTCGTGCATGGGTTGATACGACTGTCCCTGAGCTCCTTGTGTTCTTTGCGTTGTTGCTAATCATGCCTCTCTGCAGGAAGCATGTAATGGAGCATTATTGGAAGCACGACCCAATCATCAACACCCCAATTTTCCGGAAATATATGGCTCGTGATAGATTTTTCTTGCTTCTGCGATTTTTGCACTTCGCAGACAATAATAATCCAAACCGAGCTGATAGAATATGGAAAGTTCGGGATGTGTTGACCATGTTGTTGCAAAGGTACAGGAAATTCTTCTACCCCTTTGCCAACCTGGTGATTGATGAGTCGCTCGTGCTTTTCAAAGGACGCCTGGTGTTCAAGCAGTACATCCCCTTGAAGAGACACAGGTTCGGGATCAAGATCTTTGTGTTGTGCGATTGTGAAAGTGGAATAGTGCTCGACATGATCGTATACACCGGCACTGATGTAGACATTCCAAAAGTCGGTGGCAACGACCCATTGGGCATGTCAGGGCACATTGTGAAAAAGATGCTGGAGCCCTACCTGAACAAGGGGCACACGTTGTACACCGACAATTGGTATACAAGTCCTGCACTCTGCCAGTTCCTCCATGACCACAAAACGGGGGCATGTGGGACTGTCAGAACTAACAGGAAGTTCATGCCTAAGTTCCAAGGCAATCGCATAGAACTGGACAACCCCTCCCACAGTGACACCGCTTCTGATGACGACTTGGCAGAGGAACAAAGGCGCCGCAGACTGGACAGACCAAGAAGAAAGAAGAAAGAGCACTACAAGCAGCTGGAGAAGTCTGGGAAAGTTCTGGCGGTAAAGTGGCTCGATAAGCGACCAGTTCACCTGCTTTCGACTGTCCATACAGGTGCCCAAGTGGACTCTGGTAAATTCCACTACCGTACCAAGAAGTCTATCCAGAAACCTGATATGGTGGTGGATTACACCAAGTACATGCGCCTTGTGGACAAGTCTGATTGCCAGCTTGCAGGCGTTGAGTGCCTACGAAAAACAGTGAAGTGGTATCACAAGCTTTTCCTTCACTTTGTTGACATCACGATGCTCAACGCTTACAACATGTGGCTTGTAAAAAAAGACATGGCCCCGAACAAAAAACTCAAGTTCAGGGAGTTCATATACAACGTCGCCTACCAACTCCTACAAAAACACCAACCAGTCTCCGGTCACAGGGGTCGCCGTGCAGTCAACCTCCCAGACAGAGTCATTGATGGATATGACAAACACTACCCTATCCACACCGAGCTATCTGGCACCCGGAGGCTGCAAGTACAGTGCCAGGTCTGTGCCCACTCCACCAGAAAGCCACAAAGAAGAAGCCGAGTCACATCAATGTGCAAGGAATGCAACGTTGGGTTGTGTTTGGGCGAGTGCTTCAGGGACTACCACTCACTCAAGTACTACTAGGAGTGGTACCTGTGTCGCCCTATCTCAGCCAAACTCCTGCCCCGCCCACCTACCTCACTACCTACCTCACTACCTACCTGCCCGTACCTGACCTGCCCGTACCTGACCAACGTGATCTCAAAACACCTGCCTGCCTACCTACTTGCCCGTACCTGACCAACGTGATAATATTATCATAACATGTACAAATTATAGTTGTAGGATAAGTTCATATGTTTTGGTATATACTGTATATATATATTATATTATATATATATATATATATATATATATATATATATATATATATATATTATATATACACAGTATATTATTGTATACAGTATACTGTATATATAAGCAATATTTTCATTTATTATTTCAGTTTAATTCATTAGCCAGGCAATATTTTGTTTTATTTATATATACCTATGTAATATTATACTTATGTACTAACCTTTTGTAACAACCTTTTGTAATAATAAAACAAACAAAAAAACAAACAAAAAACAAATAAATAAACACAAAAAACATACTTACGCTCTGCTATTCATCAAAGTTTTCGACTTTATGAATAGCAGGGCGTAAGTATGTAAAAAAAAAAAAATTTTCAAGTGATATAAACACTCCAAAAACATCCCCATAACCTCTCTGTTTCGAACCCACGTCTCTAGGCCTACGTCTCTAGGCCTACATCTCACTCAGTCCATCACTCTAACCACTAGACCATGACTGTTCACACTATACTGACAGCGATTAGTGCGTACGTATTTTCGGGCAGACGAATGCTTGACAAAAAAAATATATATATACCCTCGATACACTTGTGTATATCGAAGTATTTAGTATGTATAATACTTTTACATAACCTAACATATTCTATCATTACGAACAAACAGTAAAGAAATTTACAAGTAAATAAATAACCTTTCATCCATGAGTTGCAAGCAAATAGTGCGTAAAAATTGTGTAATGAGATATCGGGTTACTCTAACATACTGCGCCATCCAAGAAGTCTTATCGTTGTTTACAATATAGCAACGACAACACAAAGTGTCTATAAGGTCTAAATTTGTGCATACACCCACGCTAATCTCATCTACTTACTGTAATCTGACCCCTTTTCTCTCCCGCGCCACCCACCTTTCTCAATACACCACTCTTATTTCGCCTATTATTCGTCCGTATGCCTCTCTGCGCTTCATTTATCAGTGTATATTATTCACATGGGCTGCCTTACTCATGAATATGAACAGGTAAAACCATAAAGGTGCTTTTTAGGCGAGATATAGAGCGTTGCTTCTCATCAATCGCACGTTCTTGCCTCCACCCTCTCTCTCTCTCCTCCCGCCTGACTCACTCACACACACTCGCTCGCTCGGGGATGTCGTGCCTATCAGCCCATTTTTTTCAACTTGCAGCCACCGTAACTCCACACCCACATTTTTTTAGGGTGGATATATATATATTGGCGGATGTGGCTGCTTATTTCCAAGACATTGAGGTACTTTTTTTTAAATTCTGTGAGATCGAATATTTTGGCAGAAATGCACAAATAACTACCCTAGCTCCTACTGCTATTTAGCGCTTATCAGGTTAATTATTATTATTATTATTATTATTATAAACTAATAGGCCGGTATTGTTCCCCTGGCAGCTATACAGTACATGGAGCTGTTGACTCCCTTTCTCATAAACACTCCATCTTTTTCACTAGGCGTTTCGGTAATATTATTGATTTTGAATGATATTAATTAATTTTCCGTTGTTGATCGTATACAATATAGAATACACGGAAAACATGTTAATGTCAATGCTCATTGTGGTTTGCTACTATGCTGTATTATGTAAAATATTATACACATTTAACACCTTACGAGCGGCCTATGCGGTTTATTTATATGTACCGCCCAGCGGGGTGTTTTTAGCCAAAATAGGGCTGTTTACGTGATCATTTTCATGCCTACATAAGACCCAGAACGTAAAACAAGTACCTATCCCTGAAAGGGCATAAACAGAGCTTTCGAATGACACCATAACGATCCTTTTATGATGGCTAGTTTTCTTGCAATAACCGTGCAACACGAGTGCAAAAAGCATGTAATTAGCCACTTTCCCGATACAATTCCTTATATAGCGAGTGAGAGAGGGAGGAGGGAGCTGGGATTCATGTCAGTATGTTCGCCGCGGTGGTCTGGAGCAGTCATACGCTCGCTACTCTCCTGCCACCACTTGTCTCTCTCTCTCAGCAACATTACGTGCTGAAATTGCCACTCGAGTTATGTCGAGCGCCGCCACATAGTCCAGCTTTATTTAACTCGACTTATGTGGTGAGCCGCTAATTAAGGGTTAATCATGTACAATGAACTAAAACAAATAACTTACTACAAAATCACAGCAAAACATGTAGTGCCATTAATATGAACAAAATACAAACAAGGGTTATGTGCTATGAAGGTTGAACAATTAGTCCCATTGTGTCTGTTGTTATTTGATAAATATTATCAACAAATATTTTCTCCTCGGCCCTGGACATATATTATATTCTGACGTGATGTTATGAACCTTGTTTACTGATGTTTGTGAAGACATTCCAGTTTATGTTGGTGTTTTATGTCGACAGGGCAATGATTGCCTGGGTTAACGGGAATAATGGTGAATGGGATGTCTTTTGAATGTCACTTCCATATATTAATATTCCGTGAGTTATGAAGTTTTTCGCATTTCGTTGTGCCCACTAGTATTCCCTTTGTTATTATATTTGTTATTCATTTGTTTGTCCTCTTCAAATTTGGTAGCCCCAAATATAGAATAGCTTAATATTATATTGAACATTGTGAGCAATACTTTATCTATTTATCTTTTGAAAGATAGCTTCTTATTTTGCACAGGTGTCTTTTGGTCCCTAACTCTAAGAATTGGAAATTTATATGTGGTTTCTGTTTGGGATCTGTCTCGAGTCGGCTACCCCAAGCTATGGGGTATGAGCCTTAGTATGTACATACAAACATACATACATACATACATGTTTTGTGTCACCAGACTTGCCGTTCTCCATGCTGAATGATCCCCGACAGAGTCCCTGTCAACTCCCATTAAACCAAAGATCCTTCCTCAAAACCTCAGCCATGACCTTCCTCGGTAACATAACTTCACCTCCATGTCCATATGTGTATAACATTGTACCAGAAAGTCACCAAACTAGAAATATATGGCTGTTTGGTTTGTCCTACATTAACCCCTTTTGTACCGGCGACATCTTTTTAACTTTTATTCTGGCTAGTATTGGACGATTTGTTTCAGTTGCCTTAAAAGGGCCTCCGGCAATTAACAGGCTTAAACCCATGTCACTTAACCCGTTTTACTACCATAGATCCTTCTTAACCTGCACAAAATCGTCTAAATATAGCAAGAATACAATTATTATAATGACGTCGCCGGTACATAAGGGGTTAAAACTGTTCTTCCTCTTCCCAAAAAGTGTTCAGAGTTTCCAGACATTTATGTTCTTCCTGCCTCACTCAAGTCTTTGTTTATTCCTCGCTCTTCTTCCCTTTCTCATCCTTCCTTCATCCATTCCATGTTATCTTTCTGCCTCCCTTTGATCTCTCCTTTGTCTCTTATCATCCGTTCTTCTTATTATTTCCTTACTACCTCTGTCATTCTCTCTCTTGATCTCACTCACGCCCTCTCTCTCTCTCTCCTAATCGAGTGTTTCAAGCTATTAAAGTGCTTTGATAAAATTGATGCTGAGGGACTCTTCAAAGGCAATAACAGTTCATCAAATCGAGGAAACAGGATGAAATTAAAAAACAGGAGGGCCAAACTCGATGTCACAAATCATGTTTTCACCTACAGTGTAGTTAACCTCTCCGCGGCGCACAGGGGGTTTTCTACAGGGTAAGACTGTGCGCACCTATGATGATTTTGGGACCTATTGCCAATTTCGATAAAAAGTACATCATCGTGTAGGGAATGTTTGCGTGCATCGGCCCATATATATTTGACCCCCCAAAAAATGTCTGGGGGGGGTAGGGGAACGGTCCGTAGTTGAAAAATGTGGAGCGAATGGCACCGCGCGGCTAGATTATCATCGAGCGGCGAGATTTCCCGGCCGAATTTTCACGCGCCCAGGGGATAGAAGGAGAGGGAGGAGGGGGTGGGTTACCACGTATTATCACGTATATCTCCTTTTTCGAGCCCTTTTAGGCTATTTAGAGTAGTATACGTGTGTAGGGCACCCATATAACAATGAATATGCCTCATAGTGACCAAAAATTGCAATATATAAGGGAATTATAAGAGAATTTTTAGGCGGGAATGAAGATGTGTTGGAGGTTTGGCGGCAATTTATGAGCTGAGAGTGTGGTTTACGCCATACATATCACGTATATCTTGTACGTAGAGCACTGTCATGCTATAATACAGACTTGTACGTATGTATACGTGCCATATATCAAAATATATACCGCATATAAACCAATTCATGCGATATTTACGCACATTATCAATGAGTTTCTATGCGTGAACCAAGGTGTGAGTGAGTTGTGGTGGGAATGAAAGGGGGAGAGGGTGTGTTACGCCATAATTATCACGTCAATCTTGTATTTAGAGCACTCTCATGCTATAATAAAGACGTGTACATATGTAGGCGTCCCATATAACAAGGAATATACCGCATATAGCCCAATTGATGCGATATTTACGCAAATTGTGAATGTGTTTCTAGCAGACGGAAGCCTGAAAGGGGGGGTTGGGGGTGAGTTGGTGGGAGGGAGGCATGCAGGGGTGCAGTGAGTGAGTGAGTCGTGGAGAGATGGAAGTCAGGCAGATCTCTAGATAGATAACCAGCTTAGTGATAATTGTGGAGGCGCCCCAGGCGTATTGATGTTTGGTATTTTGACCCTTATGTCTACCAGATGGCTGGTGTTCGTTGCCATCAACAGGTCTACAATACCATGAGTCAGGAATGGAGAGAGAGAGAGAGAGAGAGAGAGAGAAACTGAGACATGCGTATGTCGTACGTATAAATGGACTTCAGAATTGCATTTTTTATGCAAGCAGACATTGCATTTTAGGACACATGTGAAGTACCACAGAAACATGTAGGCCATTGACTGTAAATAAAGTACTATATTTATAGACCACCAGCGACGGTGCTGAGTCAACACAGGCAGATTGCCTTTTGTGATAGAGGGCTAAATATAGAATGGTGTCTCCTTACACCTGCGAAAGGGTAGATTGCCACCAGAGAAACGTTTACTTATTTATTTCGAAGTAATATGCAATCTAAATGTATATTCGAGACCTACTGCAATTATTTGTATGACAGTCATGACTATGTATAATCCAATATACGCGCGTAGGCGAGACATAAGAAAGCTGGTTGAGCAATTTCGACACCCACACAGTTATTATTCATTTTTATTTACAATATTATACAATACAAATGTATTTGTGAAGAGTATTTTATCCATTATTGTATTTTATACCAATTTTGTTCCCAGGACAGAGCTGCTGTAGCTGGAGCATCAAGGAGCGGCAAGGGTCACCTCGTGACCGCGTGACAATGAGTGGAGTCACACTGAGAGGGGCAATTTTGCTGAGTGTTTGGGCAATTTTTTACAGAATAAAGTTATATAATTACTAATTCTTGACAGAGACAAACTATTATAAACCTTGGCATGATATAATTGATAATCCCATCAATTTACAAACGTAAATTGGTGGGATAATTCATTTTTTTTTGTATATTGTCATTTCGATTGTAGACATGAAGTTTTGAGTGATATTTGGTATGAGCTCCTGTGGCATGGTTGGTAAGGTCGCGGGCTGGAAAACTCAAAGTGTCGTAGGGTAGTGGGATCGAATCCAGGAGGGGGTTATGGGGAAGGTTTTATATTGTCTAGAAAAAAATTTATAAGTTTTTTTTTTTACAAGATCATGCCATTGTATTCAAACAATATGAAATATTCATAGAATATATCATATTGTAAGAATACAATGAATGACCTTGTTTTTTTTTTTTTTTTTTATTGTTTTTTTTTTATTATCATAGTAGGTTTGACAGGATTTATTGAAAACATATTTATTTTTGTACAATTCATTTGAGGTAAGAAAATAATTATATACACATTACTTTGGCTAATACCAAACATATATATTGATATACTAAAAAAAAAAGGGATATTACATGGTAAATCTTTGAAACTTATAAACTAAATAATGAAACATACAATTATATAATGTAAAAGCTATATCACAGGGACATCTTTGGAACTTATACATTATATAATATATATGTTACATTATGAGGTAGCGTGATCAATTAGGTCAGGTCAGGTAAGGTAGGGCGCGAGTCCAGGGCAGGGCAGGGCAGGAGGCGAGTCCAGGGCAGGGCACGGGGCGAGTCCAGGGCAGGGCAGGGCAGGGCCGACACTCAGTAGTTCTTGAAGGTGTGGTAGTCCCTGAAGCAGTCACCCAGGCAGAGTGGAACTTTGCACTCGGCGCACATTGAGGTGACTCTTTTGGTGACATGGGGTTTCCTCACACTGGAGCTGCAGACGGTGCACTGCACCTGTCTGTGACGAGTGCCAATCAGCTCGGTGTTGGTTGGGTAGTGTCTTTCGACACCCAGCTGGATGCGGTCAGGAAACGTGATCCCCACGCCATGCCGTACGTCTGTGAGTGGTGGTGCCATACTTCTCCAGGAGTTGGTAGGAGACGTTGTACACGAACTCCCGGAATTTCAGCTTCTGGTTTGGGGCCATATCCTTTTTCACCAACCACAAGTTGTAGGCGTTCAGCATCGTTATGTCAACTAGGTGGAGGAAGAGCTTTTGATACCACTTCACAGTCTTCCTCAGACACTCAACGCCTGACAGCTGACAGTCAGACTTGTCCACCAGGCGCATGTTTTTTGTGTAGTCCACTACCATGTCGGGCTTGTAGATTGTCTTCCTGGTTCTGTAGTGGATTTTGCCAGAATCCACCTGGGCACCTGTGTGGACGGTGGAAAGCAGGTGGACGTCTCGCTTATCCTTGGGCCACTTCAGGGCTACCAGTTTCCCACACTTCTCGAGCTGCTTGTATTTCTGCCCCTTTCGTCGCCTTCTTCGCACATGCCTCTCGCGGTGTTCCTGGGCCAGGTCGTCTTCTGAAGGTGTGTCACTGGAGGAGGCATCTGTGAGAGGAATGACATCACCTGTGAACTTTGGCATAAACTTTCTTGTCTTTCTGACAGTCCCACATGACCCCGTTTGGTTGTCATAAAGAAACTGGCAGAGAGCAGGAGAAGTATACCAGTTGTCAGTGTAGATGATGTGGCCTTTGCCCAGGTAAGGTGCCAACATTTTCCTGACGGTGGCACCAGACATTGCCCATGGGGTCATTGGCAGCGGCTTTCGGTACGTCAATGTCAGTTCCTGTATACACGATCATGTCAAGCACTATTCCAGTTTCACAGTCGCACAACACGAAGAGCTTGATTCCGAACCTATGCCTCTTCAAGGGGATATACTGCTTGAAAACAAGGACGTCCTTTGAAGAGCACGAGCGACTCATCAATCACCAAATTGAGGAAGGGGTAAAAGTATTTCCTATACCTCTCCAACAACATGGTGAACACATCCCGAACTTTCCATATCCTGTCAATCCTGTTAGGATTTCGTTGTCTGCAAAGTGCATAAATCTTAGCAGCAACAAAAATCTGTCACGAGTCATGAACTTATTGAAAGTTGGGGTGGCGATGAGGGGGTCGTGCTTCCAATAGTGTTGCAACACATGCTTCTTGATCAGAGGCATGAGGAACAACAAGGCAAAGAACGTCAGAAATTCTTCCACAGTCGTATCCACCCAGCCCTCGTATTCTCGCCTTTTGGAGAAAGGACGTCCAATCTGCCAAAACACCGCACCCCTGTAGTCAGGCGTTTGGTTTGGGGCAACGCTGTACGTCAGTACCTCCATGTCGAAAAAAGCGAGGAAGAAGTCGCTTTTCGTTCGCGTTGATCATCACAGGGCGCAGTCGTCAGTGTGTTCCTGACGATCCCCTCAGGATTGAAATGGGGCACCGAGTCAGGGTACAAAAGTGACCCCATCAGACCCAAAGTCGAACGAAGGCAGCTCAGGGATCGGGAATGTTCCGGGTTCTGCGTCTGCACTTCATCGTTCTGAAATATTCGCTTTCCATGGTCGCGATACAGCAATTCAATCATCCCCCCAATTACCCTCCTCTTCACTTGACATACGATTCGGCCCTTCCTCATTTTCGGTCACCGGACGTCGGGACTCACTCCCACACTGTCCACTCCCAAATCCCCCCACCCTTGGTCCCGTGGCTAGGGCTTCGTCGTCGAAACCCGGGCTGCCAATGTCCTGTGAATCACCATCAAACAGCAGCAGGGCGGCATACTTAGAGGGTGGTCCAGAGGTTTTTCCGGGTCACTTTGGCAACGTGCGGTGAGTCTTATGGACAGGGACAGCAGGAGGTGGTTGGCAGGGGGCGGCGGCATGACAAGGGCCGGCGGGCAGCGGCGGCTCGGGCAGGGGACAGAAGTCAGTGGTGGCCGTGGCCTTGATGGCAAGATGATGGTGGTTCGGGCCTGGCCCCCTTCTCTCTGTTTCCTTGGGCAGGGGCGGCCCATTGGGCCGGCAGGGGGCAACAGGGGGGCAGAAGGGCCGGCAGGGACACCAGGGCCAGCAAGTCGCTTTCCCAGTCGCTTTCCCCTTCCCCTTCCATGTTCCTTGGGCAGGCCGCGGGCGGCAGGGGCAGCACGGGCCGGCAGGGACACCAGGTCCAAGCATACCGCTTCCCCAGGTCCCGCTTTCCCCTTCCCTCCCTGTTTCCTTTGGGCAGGGGCGGCAGGGGCGGACCCAGGGGCGGACAGCGTAGTCGCTTCCCAGGATAGCTTTAACCCATTCCCCTTCCCTGTCCTTGGGCAGGGCGGTGGCAGGGGCGGCAGGTGGAGGCCTAGGGGGGGGCAGGCTGCAGGGACGGCAGTGGAAGGGACACCAGGGCCAGCAGTCGCTTTCCCAGTCGCTTTCCCTCCTCCTTTTCCCCATTCCCCTTCCCTGTTGTCCTTGGGGCAGGGGCGGAAGGGGCGGCAGGGGCAGCAGGGGCGGTAGGGGCTGGCCAGGGGCGGCTAGCCGAGTGCCAGGGGCGGCTGGTGGTGGTTGGTGGTGGTTAGGTTGTCACTGTGGCTGGCGTACGGGTTTCTTTTCCCTACGCCCGTGCCTTTCATTTTTCCTGACCCCGCAGGTAATGCAGCCCTAGGGCGGACTCCTGCGTCTTCGCTGGGTTACCTGGTGGCATTGGTGGCAAGTGGGTGGCAGTGGGGGTGGTAGTGGTTGTTTGCAGTGGCCTGGGTCGTGGTGGCCAGTGTTCCGAAAGACCAATGACCTCTGTGCCCATTGCCCTGCTTGCACGTGTTTTTTTCGTGCTTTGGGTGCTGGGGATTCGTCCTCTGAGCTGTCTAGGGCTTGTCGTAACTGGTAGCTAGGGTCTTTGGCAGCCACCCTCTGCCTTCCACGGCGGCTCACACCACCAGAAGGAGGGCTGGTTGTGTCATCAGGGACGCGAGCGTGGAGGGACGTGTAGGCTACCATGACTAGTGCGTGGTTACTGGCGCGGTGGTGGGCGTGGTGAGGCTTGCACGAACGTGCGGGGCGAGCCTTGGCGGGGTGGTATCGAGAGTTGACATGTAGTACTATACCCACACCAATTTTCAGCCGCCCTGGCTATACAACGCGCGGTGTTTGGTACGTGTTTCAAAGGCCTCTTCTGCTCTTAAGAGTCCCCCCCGCAGTGCTCCGGGGGAACTCTTAAGAGTCCT
>CM064580.1:8278242-8348489 GCA_032716605.1 Paralithodes platypus
GATCCAACCCTCGAACTTATAATGCCGGCGCACAAAACACCTATACCCTCCAGAGTTAAATCTGCGATAGCGGGTATCCTATAACTCGGTATAAATGCACTACTACTACAGGCTGATGATCTCTGATACAGCCTGATCACAACAACATACAATTACGTTAATAAGGTATACAAGGAAAAAGATAGAGAGCTTAATTAAATCACTGAAATTATTTAATGCAAACAAGAAGAAGGTATAATTAAAGTTACTCTAAACAATAATAAACTGTCACTCCTATATTAAAGAAAGTGAATGAAAGTCCTAAAGCATCGAACAGGAATCTTCTGAAGAAAGTCTGATGCTGCTTAAGATGATCGAATCGGATTTTGAACTCTTATATAAAGCAGGAACAAGATATGACAAGTGTAGGGACATACAGTGTTAACTGGCACGGGAATAACGATAAATGTGCAATAGTATTATCTCCAACAACAAAAGAAGTACTTCCTCAGGCAACGCAAAAGCCTGCTCGGGTTGTGCAACTCAACAACAACCAAGGTTTACAATCAACGTGAATAAAAATGCTGCATACATAACATAAGAGCTTATATTCCTAATCGGGTGTCTGCTAGGCGAATAAAGTCTAGCTGGGATGTAGTAGGCTAGGAAACAATGGCTGAGCAAGCGGTTCGTAGCCTAGCGAGGTCCTTAAGACTGTACGGCCAAATTACGTTAAATGACGGGGTGCTCTCTTGAGAGATCCAGATCGCTAGTATCTGGTTCTCTCCTGGCGACCCTCTCAAAGTCAAAGCAAAACGAGTTAGCACAGTGTTGGGTGGCAGAGGCAAAAGCCCTCACTCGCAACACAGTGCTAAACTCACAAGGTACACAGTCAGAAAGACAACCTAGGCTTCCCACGTATCCGTTGCGATTGTACAAGTTCAACAAAACCTGGTACACATCGGAAATCACAACAACAATAGCCTCACCCCAGTCTAGCATTAAATAGCCCAGCAGACAACCAAGCAAAAGGTAGGGAGACACCGCGAGTGTGTCGAACCTCTACAGACAAAATATTACCCCCTCCAAAATGTCTAACTAAACATGGAATATCTGAGAGCTTCAGCATATAATACGATGGCCGATGTATGAAATTGTGCAGAACCAAAGGGAAGTTATGATGTTAAATAGATTGGAAGAATGAGAGGTAAGAAGGTGAGAGAGAGAGAAAGTGTTCTATAGGTAGAAGTCGGGGACAGGTGGTAAGGGAGGTGTGAAGGGTATGCTGGTCAGGCAAGCTCTGAAGAGAGTAGCTCCTCGGGACCCCCAGGATCACACAAAGGCATGGTGGTCAGCCAATCACAGGCCGCTACGTCACCAGGCAGCAGGCCTGCAGAAGGCGCCAGGAACCACCAGCCAATCAAAACCGAGAGAAAGACCACGCGGGCGAGAGACTCCTCAGGGAGGGAAGGAGGAGGGAAAGCAACACTCACTACCCCCACGCTGCTGCTCGCTCTTCCTCTCAACTCTACACAACAATGCATCTTATATTCAACTCATGATATAAAATATAATGCATTGTCACAGGCGAAAATAAAGACCACTTCTATACTGCCTGTGACATGACGATTCACAAGAAAGAAAGTACAACACTGTAGATAGACTGTAGCCCATTTCACTGCCCTGGCGAGCGCTAGTGGCTACCGGGAGGCGATTCTGCCAACGCTGGCAGGCGTCACAGTGTTAACTCGTGTAACACTCTTTGGTGATTCGTCCTCGATCATGGACATTTTAATGTTGTATTTTGTATGTCAAAATAAAATGTACAGTATGTGACTCCAGGTGTTGTTTTGCACCCAATTAATATTTATAGTTACTTTATTCATATAAGTTTCATTTACAATTTTACTTTACTCAAGTTTTACATGAAAATAAACACCATGTGAGGAAGAGCACTTTATTGACAACGTTTCGCATATAGCTTCATCAGGCCAATGCCATACACCAAAATATTTTTCCGGTCAACAATTTCTTTTCGGACGGAGAAGAGGGAGGGGGAGGAGGAAAGAGGGCGGGAAAAATTCATGCAGAGGTCAAGTGAATGGTGGAGTCAAGATTAATGGGCGGAGCTTTCCGTCTACTCTGTGTGTGTGTGTGTGTGTGTGAACGTATGAATATAGTAAAAAGAGAAGTTTAAACTAAATATGTATACAAATTACATACAAAGAGAAATAATAATCATCATAATAAAGTAATTTCAGTAAATTCAGTAATTTCAGTAATTACCTTATAGGTAATTACTGAAGCCATAGAACACTTAAATTCTGATCTAACTACTATCTCCAATTGGGGCAGAGAAAACCTTGTTACCTTTAATGCTTCCAAAACCCAATTTCTCATCTATCTACCCGTCAGGAACTCCCTGCGGACTATCCCTTATTCTTCAACAATACAAAAATTAATCCTCCATCTTCTCTCAATATTCTTGGTGTCTCTTTTTCTTCTGCTCTCAGTTGGAAGGACCATATTACCAGTCTTGCTAAGGCAGCCTCCCAGAAGCTGGGTGTGCTCAACCGCCTTAGGGGGTTCTTTACCCTGCACAGCTTCTTGCTCTGTACAGGGGCATAGTGCGTTCTTGTATTGAGTATTGTTCACATGTGTGGGGAGGATCCTTACACCGCTCTCCTAGACAAAGTAGAAAGGAAAGCCTTTCGTATCATTAACTCCAGTCCACTCACCAACTCTCTGCAATCTCTCTCTTTGCTGCAATGTTGCATATCTCTCGTTATTCTATCGCTACTACAATAATCAGTGTTCCTCAGAGCTTTCCCAGTGTATACCACCTCCTTTACATAAGGCACATGATACCCGTCTTGCAACACAATCCCACCCCTACTCTGTGCAACTCTCCAACCCAGAGTGAAACATTACTCTGTCTTTCTTCTATTCAACAGCTGAGCTCTGGAACTCTCTCCCAGAATCAGTCTTTCCCTCTTCCTATGACTTAGATTGCTTCAAGCTCCGTGTGTCCAGGCATTTTGGCTCGAACGTCCCTTGATTTTGGCCCTGTCACTCTTTCAACTTTGGCGGAGGCATTCGCTATAGGCAGTTCTGCCTTTTGCCTCCCTCACTCACATAAAAAACAAAAAATAGAGATTTAGATGTGACCTTAGTTCAGACAGCTGCTGTCATTATACTTATTCTCTCTCTCTGTCTCTCTCTCTCTCTCTCTCTCTCTCTCTCTCTCTCTCTCTCTCTCTCTCTCTCTCTCTCTCTCTCTTTGTTATCTTTATCTGTATTTGTTTTATGATCTTTATTATTAATATTTTTAGTATTGTTTTATTGTTATTATTACTATTGTTAATAATAATAATAATAATATTATTATTAGTAGTAGTAGTATTTTAGTCTGTATTTTTTTTCTTTGTATTAATATTAATGATGAGTGACGCTTTCTATAACTTTATGATTATTATTATTTTTCTTTGTATGTCATTTTTATATATATTTAGTTTAAACTTCTCCTTTTACTATTTGCATACGTTCACACACACACACACACACACACACACACACACACACACACAGAGTAGGCGGAGAGCTCCGCCCATTAATCTTGACTCCACCATTCACTTGACCACGGCATAAATTTTCCCGCTCTCTTTCCTCCTCCTCCCTCTTCTCCGTCCTAAATTAAATTGTTGACCGGAAAAATATTTTGGTGTATGGCATTGGCCTGAGCAAGCTATATGCAAAACGTTGTCAATAAAGTGCTATTCCTCAAATGGTGTAAATTTTAATTTTGTCTACTTTTCAAAGTATATTTTTATCAAGTTATAAATGTCTTGTTAACAGAGAAACAAATAAGTAATATGAATTAAATACTTTTTGGAAGAATAGATACAATAATTATGATGATTAAGCAATTTGAAGGACATAGTTCATGGAAGAACATAAGGGAAATATGCTGAAAATTATTATAATACTGTTATGGATATACAGATTGAAATATATACAAAGAAAATATAATAAGATATGTAGGCCTACCTAGAAAAACATACAAAACATATGAGACAAATATAAATATAAACATAAATATAATATATTAATTATTCTGAAACCACATATAAAACCTACAAACAAGTATATGAGAAAAATATAAATAAAATCATAGTAATGAATATCATCGCTGAAATATATATAGAAAATAAATAATCATGTTAGAGGATTGTTAATATTGACACTCGTGTTGATCCGTGTTACACTCGTGTTGTTGTTGTTGTTGTTCCCTAAGCTGCCTGGCCGAACAGCCCCGAGTCCCTGAGGAAGGCCATGGCCACGATCGGGCTTTCCCACAGAGCTCTCATTGAGTGTAGATTGTGTTGTTGATGTAAGTGGTTGTGTGAAATGCAGTCTTCTATGATGTGTTTGATGGTATGGGGGGCTGTGTTACATCCCGGGCAGGTGTCGACGACGGAGTCATCCAGTCTCTTCTGATAGCTCAGAAGAGCTGGATGGTGTCCGCATCTCAGCCTGGCCAGGTGGACTCTGTCCTCGCGAGGAAGGGAGGATTCGGAAGGATGGATTTCGGGAGGTCGTGCTTGCAGCTGCGTGTTGTCTATGAGTGAGTGGATGGATCGGCGAGAGATATGAGTATGGATGTGCTTCTGGAAGTTGGTTTGGGGTGGGCAGGGAGGGAGAGAGGACAGTATTTGTGTGTGATACCGTGTGCTGGGTGTTGTTTTGATATTTCTTGGTGTCTGTGGGTGTGTTGCCATGTAGTGTAGTGGGTGGTTTGGGTACGTAGATTCTGCTGCCAGAAATTGGGTGCCTCTCATGTCCAGATGGTCTTTGACTTTGAGGATTTTGGTTTCTTGATGTAGGTGATCTGTGGGTGTAGTAGCTGTGCAGCCTGTAATGATTTTTAGGTCTTTGTTTTGAATAGTCTGTAAGGTCGATGTGATTCAGCTAGGTTAGAAGCCCAGGCTGGGCTTGCGTATTCCATCACTGATCTTATGTATTGTTTATAAACTGTGGTGGTGGTTTCTTTGTTGTGTCCAAATTTTGTGTGAGCAAGTGACCTGAGGGCGTTAAGTCTGGGTGTCAAGTCTGGGTGTCAGTTTCTTTTTCGTGTTTGTGGTGTGCTGTTTGAATGTCATATGAGTATCATATGTTACTCCTAGGATTTTGGGTGTGTGTGTATGTGTTAGGGGTGTGTTGTTTATGGTGAGTCGAGGGATGTATTCGCGTTCTCCTGTCCAGCTTGTGAGCAGGGTTGCGGTG
This sequence comes from Paralithodes platypus, assembly GCA_032716605.1. Lineage (NCBI taxonomy): Eukaryota > Metazoa > Arthropoda > Malacostraca > Decapoda > Lithodidae > Paralithodes > Paralithodes platypus. The sequence goes on from CM064580.1 coordinate 8,283,505, forward strand.
GATTTGGCTGGGGCTAGATTAAGTCTGTTTGTAGTGCACCAGCCATGTAGTGTGTTGAGATAGTGTTGAAGGAGATCTGTTGCTGTGTTTGGGTCGTGGTGTGTGCATGTGAGTGTTATGTCGTCTGCATAGGAGGCTAAGTTTATTTGGGGTGTATTGGGTATCCAGCCACCTTTTTGTGTTGTTGTGCATGTTTGTGTTGTAGATTTTGTTTGTTAGGCTGTGGCGGGGGATGGCATCGAAGGCTTTACTAATGTCGAGTGTGGCTAGTAGTGATCTGTGTGGTGGTCTAGCTGAGTTGATGCCGTCAAAAGCCTTTGTGTAAGGTCTGTGAGAGGAGTGTTTGTGGAGTGCAGTGGCCTGAAGCCATGTTGTGTTGGAGCTAGGGGTAGGTCGGGTGTAATTAGTTGTAGTACAAGGCGTTCCATGACTTTGGAGGGGGTGCAAAGGAGTGTGATGGGGCGGTGTGAGGAGGGTAGCGTGGGGTCTTTGTTGGGTTTGGGTAATGTGATGATAATACCATGCTTCCAAATGTCTGGTATTCTGTTGTGTGAATAACTGTAGTTTGATATGTTAGTGAGTGCTTGTATGTCTTGTGGTCTCAGGTGTCTGAGGTGTATGTTGCTTATGTTGTCTAGGCCACAGGCGGGTGAGTGCTTGAGATTGTTGATGTGCTTTGTCTGGTGATTGGTGAACGGTGTATAGTCAGGGTCTGTGGGGAATTGTCTCTTACGTCGGACGTCACGTCGGTCGTCATTGTGGGGTTTTAGGTGGCTGACACGTGAGAAGTGATTGATGAGAGTGTTTGCTTGTTGTTTACATGAAGGAGTAGAGTCTGTTGCTGTGATTGCTGCATGTGATTGTGTTGTGTTGCTGTTGGAAAGTGTGATGCTGTTTAGTGTTTTGTAGAGTTTTTTGGGGTTTGTTCTGTGATCAAGTGTTTGTAGGAAGTTATTCCAATTTAGTATTTGTTCTTGTATTTTGTTGTTAGTCTGGGTGTTGGAGTGCTTGGATTTGTTGTGTGATGTCTTGTGTGTGGGGTGCTGGGGAGTGTTTCAGTATGTCGCGTTGTCTGATGAGGTTTTGAATTTCAACACTCGTGTTGATCCGTGTTACACTCGTCGTGACTCGTGTTGACTCGTACCGACTCTTTGTTTTCGTACCCTGGAATTTGACCGTTAATTTTCAAATTTATGCCACTCGTGTTGGGTTCGTGTTCACTCGTGATGACTCTCCGTTATTCGTGCGGACTCTTGAATGAACACGTGTTGACTTGTATTGACTCGTGTTACACTCGTGTTGACTCGGGATCGGTTACTACTTGTGTATAATCGGCCTCCAGCAACGCCGATAATCGACGAGTGTCACTCGTGTTGGACTCAGGCACCGACTCGTCTATGTGTGAACCAGGCTTAAGTAACACCTGCATAGATCATATGGGTGGATTATCAGATATATTTTGTTGAGTAGCATATGTTGGCAATATGAAATTCTGTGACTATAGAATACTATTGCGGATGATACTATGTGTTTTGCTTAGTCGAAAGAAGGATATTGGTAGGCTCTTGAGTGACTGCATAGGAAATGTGTAACACTGTGTCTAACAGATATATAGATTAAGATTAAAGATCAACTATTTAACCCGGGGAGCGTGATAGGCCTCACAGAAGGGTCTGTATAGCGGATGCAATAGGCCTAACGGAATTGTCTTGTATAATGTATGCTATATGCCTCACAGGAGAAAGCACATGAATTTTGAAGTCTTATATATCGCTTGACAGGCGTTCATAGAAAGCAATATGTGATTAGGTGGCATATTCATCTTCTACTAATTCCTTCCTTCTCCCTACATATGTCACCCTACCATCCATACCTTTCCTCCCCCCCCCCCACTTCCCCCATCCTCGATTATTGGCTATTTTTGCTCTTATATTTTGTAATTAATCCCTTATTTCTATACAAAATATGGTAAGTCACGGTCCTCCACACCCCCTTCCCCCTTTCAAATGCGCAAACAAATTACAGGCATTGCTCAGTGCCTCCAGAGACCTTGCAGAGGCAGGATGTTGCTCACTCTCTCTCCTGCCTCCATCCACCCTATCCACCTACAAATGTACTTTTCTCAATAGATATTTGCTGTTTACACCTATTTTCTGCTCTTCACTGTTCACATGTTCATCAGTTAAGTAAAATATATGCACATGGAGCAGAAATAATGCTTTACATGGTAAATATATCAAATTCTGTCAGAATCTAAGGCAATAAATTTGCATACACAGGCATTTCAAATACATGAATGGCTCTTTCCACGGGTTAATAGCAATAAATATTATTGGATTAACTTTTCTTCGTAGTCACATTTACTGGCTGAATGCAGCGTTCCTTCCAGCATACAACACTAAAAAACAAAAACTAAATGAACCAGTGCCTGAGAAATGGATGTAACATATGATTAGGTGGCATGTCTCCTTACCATCACCTCCTCTCTTCCCCTTACATGTGTCTCACCCCCTTTCTCCCTAAACTTCGCCCCTCCTTCTTTATTCTACTTGATCCCTCCACCACGCCCTATAGTTCCCACCCTCAGGTACCCCTTCTACCTATTCCTTAAATCTTACGCATTATACTGGGGATTGTCATGTACACCTTTTATATTTGTATGAATCATACCATTGGAAACAACATGCATATCCTTTATCAGGAGGTAATATGGGAGCAGTCATAATACATTAAAGATATGTTGGGTAGCAAATAGACGGGCTTTTACCTTGCAGTCCATAACATAATAATATTATTAGGTTTAGGCATGCTTGATCATGGAAACACTCACCCACCAAAACACCCACCCACCAAATCACCCACCTACCCCCAAAAAAAAACACCTACCAAATCACCCACCCACCAAAACACTCACCAAGCAAATCACCCACCCACCAAAACATCCACCCACCAAAACACCCACCAACCAAAACACCCAACCACAAAAACACCCACCCACCAAAACACCCACCCACAAACACCCCACACACCCCACACATCATCCTGGGTGGTGACTTCAACGCCAAGACGTCGGCCTGGTTTGTCGACAACCCCGACACAGACAGAGGGCTGGTACTACAAAACCAAACCGATAACCTCATCATCCTTAACGACATCCATCAACATACCCATATTCCTCACCAAGCCCTCTATAACCCATCATCTCCAGACATCACCTTTTGCTCCCCAGAACTCGCCCCCACAACATCCTGGAGGGTGGTCAGAACCTTAGGCTCTGACCACCTCCCGATCATTATCACCACCAAAACCAGACTCACCCCAGCTAGCCACAAACACACATACACCAATTATAAAAGAGCTAACTGGGAAGCATTCACAAATGAGACAGAACAACACTTCACAACTCTAAACAGTACACCCATCACTAACATCACCAATGCTGTACACATACTCAATAAAACTATCCAAAACGCTGACAAGAAACACATTCCAAGAGGTAACATAAAAAAGACACAACCCCAACTTCACACCAGAAATTCAAAACCTCATCAGACAACGCGACATACTGAAACACTCCCCAGCACCCCACACACAAGACATCACACAACAAATTCAAGCACTCAACACCCAAACTAACAACAAAATACAAGAACAACAAAAACTAAATTGGAATAACTTCCTACAAACACTTGATCACAAAACAAACCCCAAAAAAACTATACAAAACACTAAACAGCATCACACTTTCCAACAGCAACACAACACAATCACATGCTGCAATCACAACAACAGACTCTACTCCTTCATGTAAACAACAGCAAACACTCTCATCAATCACTTTTCACATGTCAGCCACCTAAAACCTCACAAAGACGACCGACGTGTCATCCGACGTAAGAGACAATTCCCCACAGACCCTGACTATACACCCTTCACCAATCACCAGACAAAGCATATCATCAACAATCTCAAGCACTCACCCGCCTGTGGCCTAGACAACATAAGCAACATACACCTCAGACACCTGGGACCACAAGGCATACAAGCACTCACTAACATATCAAACTACAGCTATTCACACAACACAATACCAGACATTTGGAAGCATGGTATCATCATCACTTTCCCCAAACCCAACAAAGACCCCACGCTACCCTCCTCGCACCGCCCCATCACACTCCTTTGCTCCCCCTCCAAAGTCATGGAACGCCTAGTATTACAACTAATTACACCTGACCTACCCCTAGCTCCAACACAACATGGCTTTAGGCCACTCACTCCACAAACACTCTTCTCACAGACCTTACACAAAGAGCTTTCGACGGCATCAATTCAGCTAGACCACCACACAGATCACTATTAGCCACACTCGACATTAGTAAAGCCTTCGATGCCATCCCCCGCCACAACCTAACAAACAAAATCTACAACACAAACATGCACAACAACACAAAACGGTGGCTGGCCAACTTCCTAGCAGGCAGATGTGCACACGTATCTTTGCCGGTCAGTCATCTAAAATCAGAAACTTTCCAAACGGAGTCCCACAAGGATCCGTCCTATCGCCCGCACTCTTCAATCTGTACATGCACGATATAACTACACCCAATACGCCCCAAATAAACTTAGCCTCCTATGCAGATGACATAACACTCACATGCACACACCATGACCCAAAAAGAGCAACAGATCTCCTTCAACCCTATCTCAACACACTACATGGCTGGTGCACTACAAACAGACTTAATCTAGCCCCAGCCAAATCCACCGCAACCCTGCTCACAAGTTGGACAGGAGAACACGAATACATCCCTCAACTCACCATAAACAACACACCCCTAACACATACACACACACCCAAAATCCTAGGAGTAACATATGATACTCATATGACATTCAAACAGCACACCACAAACATTAAAAAGAAACTGACACCCAGACTTAACGCCCCCAGGTCACTTGCTCACACAAAATTTGGACACAACAAAGAAACTACCACCACAGTATATAAACAATACATAAGATCAGTGATGGAATACGCAAGCCCAGCCTGGGCTTCTAACCTAGCTGAAACACATCATAAGACCTTACAGACTATTCAAAACAAAGCCCTGAAGATCATTACAGGCTGCACAGCTACTGCACCCACAGATCACCTACATCAAGAAACCAAAATCCTCAAAGTCAAAGGACCATCTGGACATGAGAGGCACTCAATTCCTGGCAGCAGCCTCCACGAACCAAGACCACCCACTAAACTACATGGCAACACACCCACAGACACCAAGAAATATCAAAACAACACCCAGCACACGGTATCACACACAATTATTGTCCTCTCTCCCTCCCTGCCCACCCCGAACCAACATCCAGAAGCACATCCATACTCATATCTCTCACCGATCCATCCACTCACTCACAGACAACACACAGCTGCATGCACGACCTCCCGAAATCCATCCTTCCGAATCCTCCCTTCCTCGCGAGGACAGAGTCCACCTGGCCAGGCTGAGATGCGGACACCATCCAGCTCTCCTGAGCTATCAGAAGAGACTGGATGACTCCGTTGTCGACGCCTGCCCGGGATGTAACACAGCACCCCATACCATTAAACACATCATAGAAGACTGCATTTCACACAACCACTTACGCCAACAACACAATCTACACTCAATGAGAGCTCTGTGGGAAAGCCCGATCGTGGCCATGGCCTTTCTCAGGGACTCGGGGCTGTTCGGCCAGGCAGCTTAGGGAACAACAACAACAACAACAACTAAGTGGTTATAGATGAATTATAAATGAGTTAGTCTGTGAGTTAGACTATAGTGTTAGTCTGTGAGTTAGACTAGTGTTAGTCTGTGAGTTAGACTTGATAAGAGTTTAAGTGATGGAGAAGGGCTGACTAGCGGGAGGTAAAATGGATGTAACCTTCATTGTCAGTGCTTGAAGCTGAAGTGATCAACTAAGTTCTCTCTGTGTTAGAGGCAGAGTGGAGTTGTCTAGTCAGCGTATCCCTAGCTGGGTCATGAGGGTTTTGTATGCTTAATCCATACATTCTGTGATGTCTAGGGAGGGTAAGATGTTTACAGTTAACGTTTACAATTCGTAAATATAAACAATCTAGATAAGTATATCTCTGTGATGAGATTAACTTGGGGATTAATAATGTATAGTTAATTATGTGATTAACTAAAGGGGTTAATAGATTATACAGGGTGACCCAAAAACATAAATCCCACATTTCAAAGTTAAATGAAACAAAAATGGTTAAAGATAATCAAAATATTATTTGCACACATGAAACTTCATTCAATACAGTTTTTATTCATCATGATTTAAAGATGACATCCTGCAAATGGTGACCGTCATTGTCTACTGTATACACACTTGGAGGCGATTTCTGAAGGCTGCCATGGCTCGACGGGTCATGTCGGATGGAACAGCGGCTATCTCCTGCTGAATAGCAACCTTAAGGGCTTCAAGAGTTTGGGGTCGATGAGTATACACTCGTGATTAAGGGAAATATTTTCCTAGGCACTTGCAATGATCGTCGAGCTGTGTGTGCCATAGCTCCATCTTGCTGAAACCACACATCGATTATTGCAAGTGCTTAGGAAAATGTTTCCGGATCGGGTGATCTGGTTGCGTGGCGATGTTGGGTGGCCGGCCTGTTCCCCTTACCTCGCCCCTTGTGATTTTTTTTTCAGTGGGGCTACCTTAAATTACGAGTGTATACTCATCGGCCCCAAACTCTTGAAGCCCTTAAGGTTGCTATTCAGCAGGAGATAGCCGCTGTTCCACCCGACATGACCCGTCGAGCCATGGCAGCCTTCAGAAATCGCCTCCAAGTGTGTATAGACAATGACGGCCACCATTTGGAGGATGTCTACTTTAAAACATGATGAATAAAAACTGTATTGAATAAAGTTTCATGTGTGCACATAATATTTTGATTATCTTTAACCATTTTTGTTTAATTTACCTTTGAAATGTGGGATTTTTTTGGGGGGTCACCCTGTAATTGTGTTCCCTATTACAGGGTATAATATATATATATACCGGGTATATATTATTATGTTTTTTACACCAACCAACTTCACATCTAGACTCAATTAATTATATCAACAAATACATGTGGCACTCCGAGGGCTTGAACCCAAGATACTCACATCGAAATTCTGCGCACTATGTATTACGCTATCAAAGACAGTTATCAAGTATGGACAAGCCTACGATTTATTATTGTTACGATCCAGGTTCTCAAAGACACCGGGCTCTTCAACATTGGACTAGATAATGGCAAAATGCAACAACGGTAACACTAGATCCAACCCCTGCCTTAAACACTGGAAAACAAAACACCATTACAGGGATAGATACTTGTTTTACGTTCTGGGTCTTATTTAGGCATGAAAATGATCACGTAAACAGCCCTATTTTGGCTAAAAACACCCCGCTGGGCGGTACATATAAATAAACCGCATAGGCCGCTCTTAAGGTGTTAAACACTGGAAAACAAAACACCATTACCGCCCTGAGTCATGCCTGGACCACGAGGTATCCTATGACTCGGTAACTGGTGCACACACACTAGGCTGACGCTCGATGAAACAGCCTATTCTCAAACAGTAAAAGATTACTCGTTTAGGTTACCCAAAGAAAAGATAAGTAACGTGATTATTTAACGTTACGGTAGATACTCAAATAACTGGCACTCCTGTATTAAAGAAAGTGCAATGCTAGTCCTGCAACATCAACTGGAAACTTTTGAAATAAGTCTGATGCTGGGAAGATGTTCGTAAAGAATCTTGAACAATTGTAATGCAGAATACGGGTCACAATAAATACTAGGACATATAGTAATAATAGGCAGGCGAATAATAAAGACTGCGCAAAGGTAGTAATGCTCGACAACTAAAGAAATGCTTCATGACACAACGCAACAGCCTACTAGGGTTGGGCTGGTGATGGGCTGGTCTATCAGAGTGAGACCTGAGCGATCTCTGCCATACCCATAGCTTACTCTGACTGTTCCTTTTACTTATATATTTTCTAGATCTCGAGTGACGGCATCTCTTCCGTGGATTGACCTCCCAATCTACCAAGATTGGAAGCTAAAGCGTCACATTATTCCTTTGCCCCTCAACTTTCTCTTCATAATTGCTGAGGGGCACAGGGCCCTGGGTGGGACTTTGGTTTCCCGGGCGTTTACGCACCATCTCAGCCCCCCGCCATGGAGTGGCTTCGGTCACCCAGGCTTTATTGTGGTCGGCAGGGAGGGTTCTGTGGGGTCGCTCGTTTATGGCCTTGGCCTTACTCGGGGCCTTGGGGCTGTTCGGCCAGGCAGCTTGGGGAACAACAACAACAACAGCAACTAGGGTTGTGCAACTCAACAACAACCTCGGCTCAAAAGTGCAGTGAATAATAATGTGGCATACATATAATAATGGGGGCTTATCTCTAACCAGTGTCTGCTCGGTTAATAAAGTCTAGCTGGGGTATCAAGGCAGGGCAACAATGGGCGAGCATGCGGCTCATAGCCTAACATTGTCCGAAGGTGGTATAATGAAGATTACGTTATATGACGGGGATGCTCTCTTGATAAATCTAGGTTTCTAGTACCAAGTTCTATCCTGGCGATCCCTCAGAAGTCAACACAAAGAGGCAGCACTACGTTGTGAGGGATAGGCTATGGCCCTCTCACACCACAGTGCTGTGCTCGCAAAGAAAACCCACCCGAAGACAACCTAGGCTCCCACAGTACCTGTCGATGTCGTGCAGGGCTTAGCTAACACTGCACACATCGGAGACAACGACACAGTAACCTTACCCTTAGTCTAGCTTTAAATAACTAAGCAGAATCACTCAACACCCTGCCAGGGAGACATATACCGGTCTACAACCTTTCCGAGAGAGGACACACACGGAAAAGTCCGTCTCTCCAAACCTCATTAAAGCCTAATACATAGAAATATCTGAGAGCTTCGCGTACAATACGACTGGCCGACGGTGAACGTCTATGCTGAAACCAGAAGGGATGTTGAGTTTAATAAAGATTAGAGAATGAGAAAGGAGAAGTCGAGAGAGAGAAATAGTATGCAAAGTGGCGAGTATGGGGGGACAGAATTGCAAAGGATGTAAACGATACGCGTGTCAGGCCAGCTCTGAGCTGGTAAAAACACGAGGCCGCGATGAGCAGGGACTAGTTGACCACCCGGCCGCCAACGCCGTCAGCGCCCAAGCGGGCCGCGTGATAGCTCGCCCCGCTGCCAGGTGTACCCCGTCACCCTCTCTCGCTCGCCTCTCACACAAGCAACATTTATATTATAGCGAATATAAAATACAAGGCGCGGTCACAGACCATAACAAAGACCATTTCTAGACTGTCTGTGGCAACACGACACTAATAACATAAAGCAGATCATTCTAGGACAACTGTAGCCCATCCCCCCATCCTGGCGAGCGCTAGCGAGCTGCAATGCCCCACGCAACCATTCTGCTAGCGCCGGGAGGCGTCACACCCCCCCCAAGATATGGGACACTCAACCATGAGCCCATATCTGAACAGGCAGAATGTCACTAGAATCTGCCACTCCTAGCCACTCTGCCACTCATGGAATGCAAGCTCAGTCTCCTCAAAAAAAAAATACAACAACATTATATATATAAACAAATCTTATCACCCTTCCCAAACATAATACATTAATTCATAACATTGTGCTCCCAGAGCGAGCTTTAAGAGGCACAGTCTACTGAGAGAAAATTATCTGCACTCAGTACTCAGCTACAATATTATCTTAAAATTAATTTTTAAAAAGAAAGAGTTTTTATTTAATTTTTCATATTTTATTTTAATGTTGTTTTTGGCGACTACTATAGATGTAGCCTAATTTTCTTCTAATCAAAGCCAACAACTCCTGCCCTGCGACCCTACGCTGATGCTACACACACGAGCCAACAAGCACCAGCGCAAAAATACACCGCGAGCCAAGACAGGAGGCTATACCAACAGACTGTGGTAGCCTACCCCGGATCCTCCACCCGCGACAAACAGTCCGCAATCACATTCTCACAACCGGCAATATGGCGAATGTCTAAGTTGTACTCTTGCAACATGAACGACCATCTGGTCAGCCTCATATTCCGGTTGTGGAATTGATTGAGGAATTTAAGCGGGTGGTGGTCGGTATACACTACCACGACTGGCCCATATGCAGGAACATAGACCTCAAAGTGTCTGAGCGCTAACACGATTGCCAGCAGTTCCTTTTCAACAACCGAATAGTTTTCTGTGCTGAATTAAATTTCTTTGAAAAGAAACTGACTGGATGCTAAAGACCTTCCTCGTCTGTCTGCAAAAGTACGGCACCAGCCCCTACTCCGCTGGCATCAGTCGCCAACTGAAATGGTCGTTCAAAGTCCGGGGCCCTGAGGATAGGATGAGTGCATAAAAGGTGTTTAACTACTCGAAACGCTTGCTCACACTCAGGTGCCCAGCGGAACTTTTTATCTTTAGCTAGTAGATCTGTCAAAGGAGCTAACACAGTAGAATAACCTCTTATAAAGCGGCGGTAATACCCAATCATGCCCAAAAATCTCATGATCTGCCGCTTGATGGTCGGCCTGGGGAACAAGTCGATAGCCTGTATCTTCTGTTGGGGCGGGCTCACCAGCCCTAACCCAACCACAAACCCCAGATACTGCACCGTGGCTTGCACAAAGTCACACTTGCCCAGATTAACCACCAAGCCTGCTTTACTAAGTTGACTAAATAAGGCTTCTATGTGCTCACAGTGACTTTGGAAATCGTTGTCATAAATGATCACGTCATCAAGGTAGACAGTACAGTTTGGGATGTCTGCTACGATGTCGTTCATTAAGCTCTGGAAAGTGGCCGGTGCATTTTTCAGACCATATGGCATCACGTTGCAACGGTAAGTACTGCCATCCACCACAAACCCGCACACCTCTTTAGCCCGCTCAAACCGAGACTCTCTCCAGGTACTTCTCTTGCCGCGAACAAAAACCTCTTGCGGGTAACCATACCGCGAGCAATACAAGAGCAGGTTCCGGACAACAGTTTTCGCTGTGCCATTTCTCATTGGATATGCATCAGGATAACGAGTGGCCACATCCATGATAGTTAATAGAAATTTATTACCGGCACTAGTAGGGGGTAGGGGTCCGACCATATCAATAATGACCTTACTGAAGGGCGGTCCACTGACAGGAATTGGGTGCAACGGGGCTCTCGGAATGGTTTGGTTAGGTTTTCCAACCCTCTGGCACGTATGACACCTTGCTATCCAGGTTACCACCTGCCCCTTCAACCCCGGCCACCAAAACAATTTTTCTAAAGCCGCCACCGTTTTTCTCACCCCTAGATGTCCTGCCAGTGGTATGTCATGCGCCCACCTCAGTAGGCTATCCCTGCACTCCCATGGCACCACCAACTGGTCCACTACTCCGGACCACTCTTGCCAACTACGTTTAGGGTCTTGAAAACGACTATAGAAGATGCCTTCTAAATAAAAAAAATCTCCTGGCTGTGCATCGCCATCCTCGTCGAGCTGTACAGCTCCATTAGCACACGTTTGGAGCTCAGGGTCCTCTAGTTGCAACCGACGTATATCTGAGGGTGCCAAGCGATCTAACTGCTCCCGGAGCAATGCATGACCTTCCCCGATACTGGGCTGCTCCCTCTGTCTCTCTCGATGTACATAACGTTGCTGTCGTGGAGACTCGTCATGCCCAGCCTCGTCACTCTCGATGACAGGCCCAGGGGCTACTCCAGAATTAAGTAATGGTGCTAATACTGAATCACCCAGGAGAGCCGCCGAGTCAAAACTCTTAAAACCAACTCCAGCTTTAGCCTCCTCCTGTTGATCGTTCCTCCGCTGGTCTGAAGACGGAGGACTAGGCTGTGACACTTTAGCTGCCCGAGCTCGGGTGACAACACACGCCATGGGTTGTGTCTGGCACCGCTCGACCCACTCTTGCTCTTCCCTACTCACGTCGGCCGGCCTCTCAGCAACGACTAAGGGTAGAACCTCAGAAGTGGGCACTGCAAAGTCGTTGCCGAGAAGAAGGTCGACGCCCTCCACTGGCAGTTTCTCCACAATCCCGACATCCAATTCACGTGCGACACCATCCACCTCCAACTCCAACCGCACCAGCGGGTATGACCGACTTGCATTAATACCCTGCACCACCACCACCCGAGCTGCGTTTATAGGGTAGCCAGTCAAGTTTTTCATCAGAGTCTGGGAAGCAAATGTATCACGCAAGACCTCTACTCCATGCTTGCGCCCCGCCCACATCACGCAACCCCGCCCTCTATGGTCGCAAAAAACATCCTGAGCAGGGTTCGAGCCTCCCAGGTGCTTCTGCATTGGCTGTGCCTCAGCCTCTGACGAACTGCCCCGGGCAAACTCAGACGACTTCGGAGACACACCAATGTTGCAGGCCAAAGACACAGCTGCTGTAGGTGGTTTGCTAGGACAGACTCTTGCAAAGTGCCCCTTTTGATGACAATGATAACACTCCAACTCCCCTTTGGGCTTCCCTTGGTACTGGGAAGGGCCCGGCCCCTTCTTAAATGGGACGGTGCTAGTCTTGTGGTCAGTCTTGTTATCATGGCTCTTGTACTTGTTTGCATAAGGTATATCACTAACTCGGGGGGGTGGGGCGTCACGCCCCTTGTTACCTGCCTCACTACGCTGGGCAGACCCGCACCCACGAATTAGTGATAGCCGGAGGTCAGCCATCTCAGCTGCCTCCTGTAGAGTTTTTGGTTGCTTTTCTTTAAGGTTTAACGTCAGGTCGCCGCCCGTGCATTTGAAAAACTGCTCTAAAAGCACCAACTGTTTAATGTCGTCAAACGTAGTAGCTTTCTCCGACCTCAGCCAATTCCCAAAAGCATCGGACAGCTCCCGGGCATGCTCCAAAAAGGTGCTCTCCCGACCCTTGGTAACACCCCGGAACTTCAACCTGTACGTCTCTGGTTGTAGTTCGTATGCTCTCAGGACAGCCTCCTTGAGTTCCTCATAGATAATACAAGACTCTATAGGCAACGCATCGTAGGCTTTAAGACCCTTGCCTATAAATCTAGAGGATACAAGTGCTGCCAATTTATTCTCTGGCCACTGGTGTTCCTGGCACTTCTTCTCAAAGCGTGTGAAAAATTCTGTTACACCACTCTCATCAAACACCGGAACCAGTTTCAATAAGTGCGAGAGAGACTGCTCATGAACACGGTTACCAGCCCCAAGTCGCTGTTCCGTTGCCTCTACTCGCGACTTCTCTACATCCATGTCGGCACAGTACCTAGTCGACTCTAAATCAGCTTGGATTTTTGCTAGCTCTATGTGCTGGTGACTTTTTCTCTCTTCTATCTTGGCTAATTCTATTTGCTGCTGAAGCTTAGCTAATTCGAGCTGAATCAACAATTCTGGAGTCAACCCTTGAGGAGGTGAAGGTGCTACAATGTTTGAAATTACCGGTGGTCCCCCCAGGGGCAACCCACCCTTCCAGTCACCACCCACCTGTGGAAGCGTACCCGGGGTCGGCAAACTACTGGGATGGCTGGGAGTCGAGTAGGGGAAGCATGGCCGAAGGGCTCTGAGCACTCAACCCATCTCGCTCACCAGTCACCCTGCCCAGTACACACGTTATCAAGTTATCCCTGGTCATGCTGCTAGTAACCGCATGACCGATAGCTGTGGCCAGGCATTGAAGACCGTACCGATCCATACCCTACCACCGCTCGGCAGTAACAGGCCATTGCAAAAATATCCTAGCATCCTCCTCACAGTTCACCCGATTAACCCTTTCATCATGCTGCTGTTCCTTAGTTTCGACATTACGTACTGTGTCTCCATTCTCCTCTGATCCGGTATAAGACATGATGCTCTCAAAAATTTCTCACCACAATATTCAGAAAAGAAGTACCCCAAACTTATGTAGCACTATTCACTTGCCAAAAATGTCTGAAGACTCTCAAGTGCTATACTACTTTGCCAAAAAAAAATTAACGTGCCCACTATATTCCTCAATAAAACAAATGACCACAACAATCCTGTAATTATCTCTTAGTTCACAAGATCCTGAGCTAGGTCGCCATTTGTTACGATCCAGGTTCTCAAAGACACAGGGCTCTTCAACATTGGACTAGATAATGGCAAAATGCAACAACGGTAACACTAGATCCAACCCCTGCCTTAACCCCTAAAAGTCGGGGCGCAACATAAGTCGTATTTAATAAAGCTGGACTATGTGGCGGCGCTCGACATAGGTCGAGTGGCAATTTCAGCACGTAATGTTGCTGAGAGAGAGAGACAAGTGGTGGCAGGAGACTAGCGAGCGTATGACTGCTCCAGACCACCGCGGCGAACCTACTGACACGAATCTCAGCTCCCTCCTCCCTCTCTCACTCGCTACATACTGAATTGTATGGGGAAAGTACCGAATTACATGCTTTTTGCACTCGCGTTGCACGGTTATTGCAAGAAAACTAGCCATCATAAAAGGATCGTTATGGTGTTATTCGAAAGCTCTGTTTATGCCCTTTCAGGGATAGATACTTGTTTTACGTTCTGGGTCTTATTTAGGCATGAAAATGATCACGTAAACAGCCCTATTTTGGCTAAAAACACCCCGCTGGGCGGTACATATAAATAAACCGCATAGGCCGCTCTTAAGGTGTTAAACACTGGAAAACAAAACACCATTACCGCCCTGAGTCATGCCTGGACCACGAGGTATCCTATGACTCGGTAACTGGTGCACACACACTAGGCTGACGCTCGATGAAACAGCCTATTCTCAAACAGTAAAAGATTACTCGTTTAGGTTACCCAAAGAAAAGATAAGTAACGTGATTATTTAACGTTACGGTAGATACTCAAATAACTGGCACTCCTGTATTAAAGAAAGTGCAATGCTAGTCCTGCAACATCAACTGGAAACTTCTGAAATAAGTCTGATGCTGGGAAGATGTTCGTAAAGAATCTTGAACAATTATAATGCAGAATTCGGGTCACAATAAATACTAGGACATATAGTAATAATAGGCAGGCGAATAATAAAGACTGCGCAAAGGTAGTAATGCTCGACAACTAAAGAAATGCTTCATGACACAACGCAACAGCCTACTAGGGTTGTGCAACTCAACAACAACCTCGGCTCAAAAGTGCAGTGAATAATAATGTGGCATACATATAATAATGGGGGCTTGTCTCTAACCAGTGTCTGCTCGGTTAATAAAGTCTAGCTGGGGTATCAAGGCAGGGCAACAATGGGCGAGCATGCGGCTCGTAGCCTAACGTTGTCCGAAGGTGGTATAATGAAGATTACGTTATATGACGGGGATGCTCTCATGATAAATCTAGGTCTCTAGTACCTAGTTCTATCCTGGCGATCCCTCAGAAGTCAACACAAAGAGGCAGCACTATGTTGTGAGGGATAGGCTATGGCCCTCTTACACCACAGTGCTGTGCTCGCAAAGTAAACCCACCCGAAGACAACCTAGGCTCCCACAGTACCTGTCGATGTCGTGCAGGGCTTAGCTAACACTGCACACATCGGAGACAACGACACAGTAACCTTACCCCTAGTCTAGCTTTAAATAACTTAGCAGAATCACTCAACACCCTGCTAGGGAGACATATACTGGTCTACAACCTTCCCGAGAGAGGACACACACGGAAAAGTCCGTCTCTCCAAACCTCATTAAAGCCTAATACATAGAAATATCTGAGAGCTTCGCATACAATACGACTGGCCGACGGTGAACGTCTATGCTGAAACCAGAAGGGATGTTGAGTTTAATAAAGATTAGAGAATGAGAAAGGAGAAGTCGAGAGAGAGAAATAGTATGCAAAGTGGCGAGTATGGGGGGACAGAATTGCAAAGGATGTAGACGATACGCGTGTCAGGCCAGCTCTGAGCTGGTAAAAAACACGAGGCCGCGATGAGCAGGGTCTAATTGACCACCCGGCCGCCAACGCCGTCAGCGCCCAAGCGGGCCGCGTGATAGCTCGCCCCGCTGCCAGGTGTACTCCGGCACCCTCTCTCGCTCGCCTCTCACACAAGCAACATTTATATTATAGCGAATATAAAATACAAGGCGCGGTCACAGACCAAAACAAAGACCATTTCTAGACTGTCTGTGGCAACACGACACTAATAACATAAAGCAGATCATTCTAGGACAACTGTAACCCATCCCCCCATCCTGGCGAGCGCTAGCGAGCTGCAATGCCCCACGCAACCATTCTGCTAGCGCCGGGAGGCGTCACATTATGCAATTTCGAATCCTGCATATTAATCTGAGCATGTACATATATTCCAACTGCACTATGGTAGCCTAATGTATAGACGAATGAAGGAGTAATTAATGGGGCACTTAACCCTTAGGAAGTGGAAGTGTCGGGAATTTAGATAAAGAGGTTAAATTGCGTATCACTGGTACATGAAATATCCCAACAAATAGTTATAATATAATTACCAACGACGTAGTTGTCGATGGATGTAATCCAGTCCCCCACACACGGCTAATTCAATTGCATGACATGTAGGAATGTTCACATAATACAATATCGATACAATGAACTTAGCTTAGAGGACTGGTGATGTAGGACTGTTGTTATAGATTAATAATTGTAGCACATGGTGAACTGTGGGTTGAGTCAGAGCCGGGGGGGGGGGGGGGGGGGGGGGCGGAGATGTTGGTTGTATGGTGTTGATTGAGAGACTAAAGGGCCGGCGTCCGATCGCTTCGCGAAATTACATATGGCTGCCGGCTCATAATAATTATAACCCATAACTTGGTTTCATGATACATCTAGAGCTGATGTAGATATTTATACCTTACAGTTAATATTTAACCTATACTTAAGAATAAACTACAATACACAAAGAACCAGCCGAAATCGTACAAGCGATACGATACCGCCAAATTCAAATGTTCTATTGGACCTAAACCTGTCGGGATCATTACCCTATTCCCGACATATTGCCCGCCACTAAAAATTATATACAGGAGCTATATACAGAGAAAAAATAAAAAAAAAGGACATCGAAGTCAAAGATCACCTTGTTTGATCTTTGATATCCAAAGATCCACGGAACTCATAGCCGCCCTCCTTTTGGGACGAGCGCCACCTGAAGCCTGAGGAGGATCATCCTTCTCATCATCAGCTGCCCCACCTTGAGGAGCACTGTCACCAGCACTCTCCCGCGGAGGGGTATCAGTAGAGACGCCAGGATCATCCGGCAGTTCTACATCCTGCTCCAAGGGATATACCCTTACGACTGGGTGAGTAGTAACCCTAGTCGAAGTTCGTATTCTAGCAACCCTTATAAGACCATGAATGCCCTGGAACAAATCGATAATCCTCCCAAGCTTCCAAAATAACCTAGGACGCTCATCATGAATCAGGACGATATCCCCGATACGAGGCCATCGTTGATTCGTCCCTTTGATCTTATGAGAGTGACGCTCAAGAAGAGACAGCAAATATTCTTGGGTCCACCGTTTCCATAGATCGTCGGACACCTTGTTTACATACTGGAAGCGACGGCGTGTGGCGTCAGCATTGCCGAACGTAGGGTCATGCAGATCTTCGTCATTGACGGACGATCTAGGAAAGGTATTAAGGGTTCGTCCACGTGTTAGCATAAAAGGCGAAATGGGTAAGAGGTCATCAACATCTGCCGAGGTATAGGTCAAGGGCCTGTCGTTGACTGACATCTCAATTTCTATTAAGATGGTTTGCAACTCCTGTCTGGTCACCAGTGCCCTTCCTAATTCCTTCTTCATGGCAGATTTGACAATACCGATAGTTCTCTCCCAAATCTCCCCGAACCATGGTGCACGTGCTGGTATAAATCTCCACTGACAACCCTTTCCAGTGAGGATAGCCACAACCTGCGGGTCATCCATTAAACTCTGGAGATATTTAGAGGTCCCGACAAAACAAGTCGCATTATCGCTCATAATAATTTGAGGGAAACCATTGCGGCCTGCAAAGCGTCTTAGAGTATGCAAAAACCCCTCATTGGATAGGTCGTCAATCAATTCAATATGAATCGCTCTGGTTACCGCACATGTGAATAGAACGGCATATACCTTTATGATATTACCGGGCGATTCTCTAACATGAATCGCTCCGGTGTAGTCTACCCCGGTTACCTGAAATGGTTCAGTCCTTTGTACCCTGAACTCAGGCAAGGGAGGTAGATCAACTGGGGAGTAAGACTTACCCTGTAATCTTTTACAGATAGTACAGCTATTGTGGATCCCTTTAATTGCTTGTCGCATCTTAGGGATCCACCAACGTTGTCGCATATACGCCAGAACATAATTTACGCCAAAATGTAGGCAGGTCCTATGGCATTGGCGAATCAACAGTTTGGTAATCAAATGAGAGGAGCTAAGGAGGACAGGATATTTCGCAGAATCAATAATGTCCGCCTTTTGTATCCTGCCTCTACACTTAATTATGCCTCCTTCCATATATAATCCTAGCTGCCTCATTAAGTTTGAGGGTTTGGCCTTTGACTCCTTGCTCAGGATTTGATGTTCAGTAGGATAAGATTCCTTTTGTACTAAACATATTAGTTTTGCTTCTGCTGATCTCATTTCATGGAGTCTGATATGCTTCGAATCTTCACTAAGGAAAGACCTGTGAGCCCGACTTCTCATGTTGTTAATGAAACGGTATATCCATGCAAATACCCGTATTACTTGATCATAGCTGCCGTAACGTTCCCACTCTACCAACTTGTTATCCTGATGTGTAGTACTCACATTCGAATTACTTAACACATCATCTTGGGGCCGACTTGAAGGAGCAGATATGCATTCCCTGAAATCCTGAGGCCATTCAGTTGGAGATGTCCATACCACCAAATAGAGGACGACATAAACTGTTGCGCCGAGATCCCCCGGGAAATTATGTCACTGGGGTTAACCCCGGTGCTCACATAGTGAAATTTAGCTGTAGGAACTAAGTTATGTATCTCATCAGTGCGATTAGAAACATAAACAGGTAACACTTTCTGGCTGTGTACCTATGAAAGCGCTATTTGACTGTCGCTCCAGACATAGCCGTTATTAATCTGTAGTATGACTGTATAACTGTGGGTGGATGGGACTCGTTAGCCTTGGTCGGCAACTCATCTAGGGGAGACAACCTTATACAAATCCGGGTGGATGGGACTCGTCAGCCTTGGTTGGCAATCTGTCTAGGGGAGTAAACCTGATACAAATCCGTACTGCTTACCTAAGGGTAAGGCAGGTTAGTGGATGGATTAGCCGAACACCAGTGTAGAAAAATAGTGCTAACAAGATACACAGAGGGCCTCGGAGTTGGACGGATCCTAAATTGAGTGGTCAATCCTGTAAGTCCTTTACTAAACTGGCTCGAGTTGTCCCTCAAACAGGGAATAGGTCCGCTTGGGGGCATTCTGTGTATGGCCACGTAAGGCGTCCGGCAATAGATAGATAGATAGATGACTGTATAAGCATCCAGTGTAAACTTTATTAGACGAGCAGACAGAAGCAATGCAGTAAGTTCTAATTTAGGAACTGTAATATTTTTTATAGGGGCTACTTTGGCCTTCGCTATAGCCAGCGTTGTTTCACTACCATTGCATATGTATATGGCAGTACCGTATGCACTATTACTAGCATCAGAAAAGGCATGTAGATCCACCTGTCGACCACTAATAACCTGACGATTAAGTTGGACCTTGCAACATGTGGAAAGGTCCGACCGAATCAACCGCCAAGTATCTTGTAACTCAGTCGGGAGGGGCGTGTCCCAATCTAGTTTTAGCCGCCACAGTTGCTGTAAAAACATACGAGCACGGATAGTTACAGGAAGCAAAAAACCTAGGGGATCAAACAACCTCGCTGACAAGCTTAAGCAGTTTCGCTTGGTCATAAGCTCACTGCCGCATGGGGTGTGACAGAAGGATATACAATCTGTGGTAGTGTCCCATTTGTGGCCTAAAAACTTCACCTCACTGTTCTCAGTAGCTACACCGTCAGAAGGAAATTGACCTTTCAAAAGATCACTATTAGTGGCCCATTCTCTTAAGTATAAATGAGCCTTGGCAAATATATCGCAGATCTCCCAGTATCTTTCGAGCAATAAATCTTCATTGTCTCCAGTGCCCAGAAGATTGTCCACATAGATCCCCTGCTTGATCTCATTCTTGAAGTCAGGATCTAGTCCAGCCTTCTCAAGATGACGCAATATAGTAGTGTTGAGAAGGAACTGGGAACAGGTCGCCCCGAATAAGACGACTCTGAACCTGTAGACCAGATACTCCGAATCTAGATCCATTGGGTCCCGCGGCCATAAAAATCTTGTCGAGTCCCTGTCTTCACGATGGAGTTGAAGCATCAGGAAGGCCTTCTCAATATCGGCGACCCATGCAAACTTATGACATCTGAAGCGCAACATAATTTGCGCTAGATCAGAGACCAGGGACGGACCCGTGTACAGACAATCATTCAGGCTATAGGAGCGATCACTGGAATTAGCAGAGCAGTCATACACAATACGAACAGGAGTGGTGGAACTGTCCTTTTTAATCCCATGGTGAGCAAGGTAATGGATGTTATCCCCATATTCACTGAGACCTACTCTCTCCACAAATCCACGTTGTACCTGCTCGGCTAAAACTGCCGCATAAGTCTCGCAATAACTTGGATCATTGACAAACTGCTTCTCAAGGCCACGTAACCTACCAAGTGCTAGATGGAAATTAGTAGGTAATTTACTCTTGTTATCATTCCAAGGTAGCCTTACCACATACTGACCCCTGCCAGAGTCATACGTTACAGTCTCTTCATACGAGCTTAACGCTAGCTTGGACTCACGATCAAGTTCATGTGGGTCAATTCCAATATTGTCCAAGTCCCATAGCTTATCTATATCAGTACATGTATTATCAGGCACATTTGGCCTAATATATTTATCTATGGGGCTTACTGCTACCTTGAGGACCGTAACCACCTCCACCTGTGTGTCTTGAGAGGAAGTGGCATAGGATCCAGAAATGGCATAACCTTGGATCGTGGGGAGCATTATTAGCTTATCTACCCGCCGATATCCAGGGTGAACCAGGTCGTAGTAATATTCAGCTCCGACCAGTAGCATAATACCATTGTTAGCAGAGAGTTGATCATCAGCCAGTTTATAACCCTTACTTCTGAGATATTTCAAATGTGGTTGAATCTCTGATGCTATATAGAAACTGGGTAGTGTGTCGACCACAACAGCCTTGATGGGACATACCTTTTTTCTATAAACATATGAAATCTCCACTATATCATAGTCACTGGTATCTATTTCACCAGTGAAACCATGGAGACGCAAATTCTCTTGACTCTTGCTGGTACACTTCAGCTGGGGTAATGATGACCGCAGAACGAATGACCTCTGTGAGCACTGGTCAAGTAAGGTGCGCGTCATTATAGTATTATTATTACTCCCCACTACTGGCAGCATCATAGTAGGAAGCAATTGACATTCTCGAGAAGCAATGGACATGGCAGTTACTTTATCACCCTCGCTCTTACCTTTCTCATGTGACTCTTTGGAGGTTCTCCCCATTTCTTTGCCGTCATGCCGATCAGACTGGGTGCAAAGGGAAACCCAATGTTTCCCCTTGCAATACTTACAAGGTTTGATGTAGGAATTGGTGCAATTACTGTTGAAGTGGTCTCTCGCCAGACAGCTGGAACATAACTTAAGCGATTTAGCCTTGCCAATCTTCTGTGTAGCCTTAGGATACTTAGGACACTGATACCACAGATGACCGTGGACACTGCACAACTTACAACCTAATGATATTGGCCTTTTCTGTTTAGGAGAAGTCTGTACCGGGAAAGCTGCAGTAGATGGCGACATCTCCACTTGTCGGTAGTGTCCAGTACTCTCCATATTGAAGACTTCAGTCTGGTACACCTGCACCAACGCTTCCAAGTTTAGTGGAGAGTCGCTTAGTTGTCGTCTTAAGATTTCCCTTTGGGGAGAGGGTATCTTATTCATGATATTCACACTAAATATATCCTCCTTGGTGACGGCCATTGTCTCCATAGATCGGAGGAGGCTCTCAAAGGAGGCATAGTACTCCTTTAGGGCCGTCACATAATAGGATGGAGGATCTAGCGTGAAGAAATTAGTAATTAACGCGGTCTTGATGACTTCCACTCTCCCTTAAGTTCTCTTCAGCAACGCCACTGCAGAGTCGTAGCTGGTGGCTTCTAGCTTGTACCCATCGACTAACTTCAATGCCTCCCCTTTCAATTGACCACGGAGAGATGTGAACCTTTGGATGGATGTGAGTGTTTTATTATGATGGACGGAACACTCAAAGATATCCCAAAATCCAGTCCAGGTAGCCGAATCCCCGGAAAAGGTAGGCAAAGTAAGCTTCGGCAGGTTAAAACCAGTCGCCCTTGGTGTACCGGTATCCTTAACAGAGGTTGATTCTTGGGTGGAAGATAGTCTGGCTAAGGCTGTATTAACATCCTCAAAGTACTCAAGATCTGCCGACATTTCTTCTTCCACATCGTCAGTAACTGTCAATAAACCATATACCTGCTGAGCATAACTATCATAAGTAGCTAGCGATTTAGTAACAGTAACGAATTTACCCTTTATTTGATCAGCCGTGGCACTTGATATAAATTCATCAAGATCTCTTAAACACCTATTTAAACTTCCCTTCATCCCTCCCTTAAGAATCTTAAGTTTCTTTAAATCTGTCATCGTTAAGACAGTCAATTAGGCTATTAACTCTCTAAACTATAAAGCAAACTATTACACAAATTAATTTAAATTAAAAAATGTGGCAATAGCATTGCCACTCCCAATTTGGAAACGGTCATTAGGCTACCAGCTGCAGTAGGAAGAATTAATTAAATAAGAATGACAAATAGCAGAAACAAACTAGGGCTAGAGAAAGAAGGGTAAATGAAAAGAACTGACGAGGTCTAGTAATAAGTATTAGGCCTAGCCCAGCTGCCCATCCCACAATCATGAGGTCTGTTGGCTGTCAATCGCTTAGGAATCAACAGAGACCGAACCCCATGACCGTAATTAGGCAACTAGGCTATAACATTTAATTAAATGAGTCACATGAGAACCCTCCCCACCGGCAAAATGTAATTAAACGAGTCTCATGATAAAACACAACAAACACCACAGGCACACCACCAAAGCGAAATGAACAGCTACCAAAGACCCTGCAGGCCTAGCCTGCCTAGCCTAGCCTAGCTTAGCCTCCTAGCGCGAAATGGTGCCCGACGAAATTACCCCTACCCCAAACTCCAGCCCAGCTAACCCACCAAAAAACGCCAAGGATCACACGCCCAAAAAAACCCTGGAAACTAGTACCAAAAAAGATAGGGATGGCGCCTAAATGGTAAAAAACACGAAGGAAGAAGCTGGGTCTAAACTAGGGAAACGGCAGTCGGCCAATAACGCGCGAGGCGGCAGCCATTTGTAAGCCCACAAGCGTCAAGGAAGCAAACAAATCGGTACTACGGTAAGGAAGCCTTAGGGTTCGAAGGACCATTATTTGTCGGGTATTTAGATAAAGAGGTTAAATTGCGTATCACTGGTACATTAAATATCCCAACAAATAGTTATAATATAATTACCAACGACGTAGTCGTCGATGAGTGTAATCCAGTCCCCCACACACGGCTAATTCAATTGCATGACATGTAGGAATGTTCACATAATACAATATCGATACAATAAACTTAGCTTAGAGGACTGGTGATGTAGGACTGTTGTTATAGATTAATAATTGTAGCACATGGTGAACTGTGGGTTGAGTCCGAGCCGGGGGGGGGGGGGGGGGGGGGGAGGGGGGGGGGAGATGTTGGTTGTATGGTGTTGATTGAGAGACTAAAGGGCCGGCGTCCGATCGCTTCGCGAAATTACATATAGCTGCCGGGTCATAATAATTATAACCCATAACTTGGTTTCATGATACATCTAGAGCTGATGTAGATATTTATACCTTACAGTTAATATTTAACCTATACTTAAGAATAAACTACAATACACAAAGAACCAGCCGAAATCGTACAAGCGATACGATACCGCCAAATTCAAATGTTCTATTGGACCTAAACCTGTCGGGATCATTACCCTATTCCCGACAGCCTCGCTATAAATTGCTCCTGAACCAGAATGAATTATTATGCTTTTTACACCATCCAACTTTACATCTAAACTCAATTAATGAAATCAACAAATACATGTGGCACTCTGAGGACTCAAACCCAGGATACTCACATCAAAATTCCGCGCACTATGCATTACGCTATCAATACAGTTATCAAATAATCATCTTAGAATGCTGATAGAACAGAGGATTGTCAAATATGACAGTAATAATGAAAGTGAGTAATTAATAAGAATAGGCATATAGTGTGAGTGAGTCTAGTTTACCTGTATATATACAGTATATATATATGTATATATATATATATATATATATATATATATATATTACATATGCCCCCTCTTAAACATTTTGTTTTCCACCAACATCATTTACATAATAAAGTCTAAATATATATAAGATTAAATAATAGTTCCTATATAATGAGTATGTCTACTAAGGATGAGTGTTTCCGTTGGACACTTCAAGAATAGTAAGAAGTTGATTCATGCGATTGAGAGTAATGCATGTAGTGAATAGGATGTAAATGATGATCAAGACAGGTGTTGGACAGGGATGACATGACATCAATAATGTGGTGCAATTAGAGGTGTCTCTCTAAAGAATATTAGTGAGTTATTTATCAACATGATGTTGACTAAGGTGAAGTGGAATGATTTGAATCAGAGGGTGGTGCAACTGTCATGGATGATGACCAGACAGAGACACATTGGTAGAGTGATTAAGAACGAACAAACTCAGATGCACAACAAGAGTCACGTACGACGTATAAGTGAGGTGTATTAATTTGTAATAGGGATAGCTTATCTTATATCTATATTCCCTCTCTAATGAATCGCGGGAGCCCGGATTCGAGGAAGTATGTATATAGATTCCCGGAGTAGGACAGGTGTAAATTGTTTCCCAACAAACGAGAGAACGAAGGGCAAACTGAAGAAAAGAGAGTAAGCACTCTCAGGAGTTGCGTTAATACTGAGATTCTTGGCATATCTGGGTCTAGGCTCTTAAAATCACTGTTACCACTGTGAAATTCATAAAAGAACCGATATTGTCCTAGAGGTTACATAAGAGAAAAATAGGTGATGACAAATGTTAGCGCGAGTGATAGAGGTTTGACCACTCAAGGTTGCTTAACCAAGAATGGTAGTTCTCCAAATTGGAAATTAACAAGTCATCAAAGTTGTTCATAATGTGTGAAAGTGAGTTTGGGAGTTAATAATGTAAGATTTCATACCGTTATAGACGGTTAACATGGATGGCACGTAGGAATATCTCTTGGGGTTGCCGGTTTTTTTTTTTAACCCGGGAGCTGCGGGGAGACTCTTAACCCTCCTGGCCAGGTTGTCATTTTAAAATGACACCACGAATTAAGGGCAGGTGCCCGGTTGTCATTTTAAAATCTGTAAGCTTGAAAGCCTATTCAGCTTGGTCTGAACGCCGTGCGTCCGACGCATGTAAACAAAGCCGATCGTTACGTCACCGCACCTCCGAAAACAAGAAAGAGAAGACTCGTTTGTTATTGTATGTCTGTATGTCGTTGTTTCAGTAGTGAAAAGATCGTCATATTGCTAACATCGCCTGCAAGTGCTCTCCACTGAAATCGTCATCACAACTGAACCAGTTGACATAGAGAGCTCTACTCAACGCCAGTCTACAGATTGGAAACCGCACTACATTTATAGATGCGTGGCAAATTTCTAGCAGTTAAACTAAACAAAAATATGGTAGCCTAGTCCTAGACGTTTTTCGGCCAGATCGCCCGGGTAGCCCACACTGTCATTTTGAGAGCCTGCCCGGGCCAGGAGGGTTAAGAGTTCCTCCGGCGGACTGCGGGGAGACTCTTAAGAGCAGAGCTTTTGAACGTGTACCAAAACCGCGAGTTTATAGCCAGGCGGCTGAAAATTGGTGTGGGTATAGTACTACATGTCAACTCTCGACACCACCCCGCCAAACGCTCGCCCCGCACTCGTGCAAGCACCACTGCGCCAGTAACCACGTACTAGTCATGGAGCCCACACGTCCCTCACGCTTGCTCCCTGATGACACAACCAGCCCTCCTTCTGGTGGTGTTAGCCGCCGTGGAAGGCAGAGGGTGGCTGCTAAAGACCCTAGCTACCAGTACGACACGCCCTACAGCTCGGAGAACGAAACATCAGCACCCAAAGCACGAAAAACACGTGCAAGCATGACAAAGATACAGAGGTCATTGGTGTTTCTGGACACTGCCACCATGACCCAGGCCACTGCAACAACCACTACCACCACCACTGCCACCACTGCTACCCCTGCCACAGGTACCAGCGACGCAGGAGGCCGCCCTAGGGCTGCAGAGCCTGCGGGGGCAGGAAAAATTAAAGGCACGGGCGTAGGGAAGAGAACCCGTACGCCAGCCACAGTGCCCCTACCACCACCACCACCACCAGCCGCCCCTGGCCCGGCTGCCCCTGCCGCCCCTGCCGCCCCTGCCGCCCCTGCCCAAGGAAAAGGGAAGGGGAAGGGGAAGGGGAAAGGGAGAGGGAAAGTGACTGCTGGCCCTGGTGTCCCTGCCAGCCCTGCTGCCCCTGCTGCCCCTGTTGCTCCTGCTGCCCCTGCTGGCCCTGCCGCCCCTGCCGCCCCTGCCCAAGGAACAGAGAGAAGGGCGACAGGCACCACCATCATCTTGCCATCAAGGCCACGCACCACTGCTGCCCCTGCCGCCGCCCCTGCCGCCGCCCCTGCCACCGCCTCTGCTGTCCCTGTCCATAAGACTCCCGCACGTGCTAAAGTGACCCGGAAAACTCTGACACCATCAAAGTATGCCTCCCTGCTGTTTGATGGTGATTCGCAGGGCATTGGCAACCCGGGTTTCGACGACGAAGCCCTAGCACGGGACCAAGGGTGGGGAGATTTGGGAGTGGACAGTGGGAGTGAGTCCGACGTCGGTGATGAGAATGAGGAAGGGCATCGTCTGTCAAGTGAAGAGTACAAAGTACAAAGGAGTACAAAGGAGTACAAAGGAAATCAAGCAACAACATATCTAGTGACCCTTCTAGGTTGCTTGTCCTCCAAAACACTGAGGATCAAGTGTCCAAACAGTGGTTTAGAGTGGGTAAGGGAACATTGGAAAGGGAACTACTGCCCTGCCACTAACGTGGCAGGACTAGGAAGTTAGTAGGGGACATATGGGTTAGTAACTGAGGGGAAGATAAAGTTATTCATTTACAAACGCAGTCAGTCGCGGGTTTGATGCGAGATATTTGTCTAGGCAGAATTTAAATGAACCAACGGTGCTGCAGTCTATAACGTCTCGGGGAAGCCCATTCCACAAGTTGACAACTCGATTGAAGAAGAAATTCTTAGATTCGTGCGAGTTAAAAGATTTACCAATAATTTTGCAACCGTTTCCCCGCGTGTAATTAGATTGGTCGATAGTGAAGTACTTACTACAGTTCATATTGTCGATGCCTTTGATGATTTTGAACACTTGAATTAGGTCGCCTCTTAATCTGCACAGGGTTAAAGGAAATAGATTTAATTCTCTAAGACGCTCTTCGTATGGTTTGTTCTTTAGGCTAGGTATCATTTTGGTAACTCTACGTTGAACTCGTTCTAGCTTGTTTATATCTTTTTGGTAATAAGGGCACCAGGATTGAACGCAGTATTCCAGAAGAGGGCGGACTAAGGAATTGTAAAGGGTTAGGATAACTTCTTTGGATTTATGCTCAAATGACCTGCCTATAAAGCCAATTATTTTGTTTGCCTTCTTAACAACTTCTGAACATTGTTGACTCGGTTTTAGGTTACTCGATATTGTTACTCCCAGATCAGTTTCTCTGTTTACATTCTTAAGCTGAGTGCCATTCATCGAATAGTTTGCTTTCTCATTTAGGTATCCGATATGTAGTACTTTACATTTATCCGCATTGAAACTCATTTGCCAAATTTGGGCCCAACATGACAAATTTATCTAGATTGTGTTGCATATCGTCAACTTGTTCTTTTGAGAGTACGCTATAAGCAATTTTTGTATCGTCAGCAAATTTTGAGATTGTGCAGGTGAGACCCTTATCTATGTCGTTGATGTAAATTAGAAAAATAATTGGTCCTAGTACCGATCCCTGGGGTACCCCGCTACTTACATTGGTCCATTTAGATGCCTTACCGTTTATGACTACCCTTTGCTTTCTGTTGCTGAGCCAATTTTCTATCCATTTCAACACACCGTCTTGTATTCCATGCGCTTTTAGTTTTAGCAGTAAACGTTTGTGGGGAACTTTGTCAAAGGCCTTTTGAAAATCAAGGTATATAATATCTACAGCTTTACTCTCATCGTAGAGGTTGAGGATATCGTGGAAGAAGTCTAAGAGGTTTGTTAAACAGGAACGTTTTTTACGAAAGCCGTGTTGAGTATCTTTAAGTATGTTATTTTCCTCCAAGTGATTTACGAGTCTGTCTCGTATGACCGTTTCTAGCATTTTACATACAACTGAGGTTAAGCTAATTGGACGATAGTTACTGGGTAGGGATTTGCTGCCTTTTTTGAATATCGGTGTTACGTTGGCTAGCTTCCTCTGATCAGGCATAGTTCCAGACTGCAAGGATTTATTGAATAGTAATGTCAGTGGTTTGGAGAGCTCATTCTTAGCTTCCTTTAGAACTCTAGGCGAGATTGTATCAGGTCCTGGCGTTTTATTTACCTGGAGTTTATCTAAACAATTCAATACTTCTCTCTCTGTAACGGTGATATTGCTTAGAACATCTGAATTATCAATCTGAATCGGCGATGGTGTAGGGATATCACTGAGGTCTTCTGTTGTAAAAACTGATGCAAAGAAGGTATTGAGGGCATTACTCATTTGTACTTCGTCTTTGGTGTATTCTCCTTTTTCATCGACTAACGGTCCAACAGTTGAAGTAACTACTTTTTTTCTTTCTGATATAACTATAGAATTCTTTCGGGTTTGTTTTTACTTTGATTCGCAATATGTAACTCTAAGGTCTTTTTACTTTGCTTAATTAACTTTTTGGCTTTGCGTCGTAGCTCTACAAATTTCACCCGTTCTTCGTCATTTTGTGAGGATTTTAATCTATCATTAGCAAATTTTTTAGCAAGCAGGCAGTTTGAAATATCTTTATTCCACCATTTGGGCTTATTATTATGGCCTGGACGCCGTATTTTCGATGGTATGCAGTCTTGCACTGCTTTTAGGTAAGTGGTTTCGAATAACTTCCAAGATGTATTTATGTCGTTATTGTTAATTAAAAAGCTCCAGTCAGTTTCTTTAAACATAGCTCTAAGTTTATGGAAGTTTGCTTTCTTGAAATTAGGGACTTTTTCGATGCTACTATTTGGTGCGTTACTAGTAAACTTTAAAGTGAAAGTTATCGTACGATGGTCGCTGTTACTGAATTCATCACCAACATTCAAATTCTCTATCAATTCTTCTTTTGTTGCAAGTACAATGTCAAGAACGTTATTACCACCGGTCGGCATTCGAACAAATTGATAAAGCTAACTCTCTTGCAAGTTCGTATACAAGTCATGTCCGGAGTGTGAAGTAAGAGTATCGCCCCACTTGGTCACAGGTAAATTAAAGTCGCCAAAAATTACGGTATCTTGTGAGTTACTTACATCTGCAATTTGTTCGTAAATTTCTCGGTCAGTTTGCACTGATTGAGCTGGAGGTCTGTATATTAACGCAAGTATTATTTTTTACCTTTATTATGCTTTATTAGCACAAAAGATGTGTCGACGTTCACAATTTGAGGTTTTGACACGAGGGTCGGGTTAAGACTTTCTTTGATATAAAATAAAACGCCACCTCCATTTTTATTTATTCGGCTGTTCTCAAACATTACATAACCGGGAAGTGAATACTCTGCTAAAAAGTCTCTATCTTGTGTATTGAGCCAAGATTCTGTTATGCCAATCACATCATAATTTTCTGTAAACACTAGTTCCTCTAAATCTGAAAATTTATTGCGTATGCTACGAGCGTTTGCATAGAAAACCTTTAAAGTTGCGGTTTTAGAACTCGCAGATCGTTCTTTCATCGAATTTTGGTTCTGGTCGGATCTACATTTACATTCATGGCTGTCCTCGGTCCTCGGTCGTTATCCCTGACGGTTTTGAATTTGGGTCGTGTTGGTGGAGCTTTATCCAAATTCGCGGTTCTTGACGGATTAGTATTTAATTCCTTTGTAGATTGCCGTCCTCGCTGTCTTCGGTCCTCCTTCCTGGTTGTCCTGTGCTGAGTCGATTTCTTCTCCGAAAATCCTTCACCGCATCGTTGAGAAGACGCCCAAAACGCGCTGCTCCCACCTGGTTCAGATGAACTCCATCGTCCGAAAACAAATAGTCATCGTAGTAGAAATTGTCCCAGGTGTCGACGAATCCCACGTTCTCCTTCCTGCAGAGGTTTGCTAGACAACGATTTGTGCTGGTGGCTATGTTGTAAAATCGGCTCTCTACACCGAGCCGGGGGACGATTCCTGAGACGATGATCCTTGATGACTTCTCCTTAAACGACTTGATCAGCTGCTGGTACTTTAAAAGCAAATCTTCCGACCGGGTTCGCTGTACATCGTTGGATCCAACGTGGATCCAAGAGGAGGGTGATGATGATGCAGTGCTGTATCGCGACCATGGAAGCGATATTTCAGACGATGAAGGCGACGCAGACGACATTCCGATCCCTGGGCTGCCTTCGTTCGATTGGTCTGACGGGGTCAATTTTGTACCTGACGTGCCCCAGTTCAATCCTGGGACGTCAGGAACAACTGACGACTGGCCCTGTGACGATCAAGCGAACGAAAGCGACTTCTTCCTCGCTTTTTTCGATATGGAGGTAATGACGTACATCGTTGCCCAAACAAACGCCTACTACAGGTGGGTGTTTGGCAAATGGGACGTCCTTTCTCCAAAAGCGAGAATACGAGGCTGGGTGGATACGACTGTGGAAGAATTTATGACGTTCTTTGCCTTGTTGTTCCTCATGCCTCTGATCAAGAAGCATGTGTTGCAACACTATTGGAAGCACGACCCTCTCATCGCCACCCCAACTTTCAATAAGTTCATGACTCGTGACAGATTGTTGTTGCTGATAAGATTTATGCACTTTGCAGACAACGAAAACCCTAACAGGATTGACAGGATATGGAAAGTTCGGGATGTGTTCACCATGTTGTTGGAGAGGTATAGGAAATACTTTTACCCCTTCCTCAATTTGGTGATTGATGAGTCACTCGTGCTCTTCAAAGGACGTCTTGTTTTCAAGCAGTATATCCTCTTGAAAAGGCATAGGTTCGGAATCAAGCACTTCGTTTTGTGTGACTGCGAAACTGGAATATGTTTGACATGATCGTGTACACAGGCACTGACATTGACATACCGAAAGCCGCTGCCAATGACCCCATGGGCATGTCAGGTGCCATCGTCAGGAAAATGTTGGCAGCTTACCTGGGCAAAGGCCACATCATCTACACTGACAACTGGTATACTTCTCCTGCTCTCTGCCAGTTTCTTCATGACAACCAAACGGGGTCATGTGGGACTGTCAGAAAGACAAGAAAGTTTATGCCAAAGTTCACAGGTAATGTCATTCCTCTCACAGATGCCTCCTCCAGTGACACACCTTCAGAAGACGACCTGGCCAAGGAACACCGCGAGAGGCATGTGCGAAGAAGGCGACGAAAGGGGCAGAAATTCAAGCAGCTCGAGAAGTGTGGGAAACTGATAGCCCTGAAGTGGAAGGATAAGCGAGACGTCCACCTGCTTTCCACCGTCCAAACAGGTGCCCAGATGGTTTCTGGCAAAATCCACTACCGAACCAGGAAGACCATCTACAAGCCCGACATGGTAGTGGACTACACTAGGAACATACGCCTGGTGGACAAGTCTGACTGTCAGCTGTCAGGCATTAAGTGTCTGAGGAAGACTGTGAAGTGATATCACAAGCTCTTCCTCCACCTAGTTGATATGACGATGCTCAACGCCTACAACTTGTGGTTGGTGAAGAAGGATATGTCCCCAAACCAGAAGCTGAAATTCCGGGAGTTCGTGTACAACGTCTCATACCAACTCCTGGAGAAGTATGGCACCACCACTCACAGACGTACGGCATGGCGTGGGGATCACGTTCGTGACCGCATCCAGCTGGGTGTCGAAAGACACTACCCAATCAACACCGAGATGCTTGGCACTCGTCGCAGGCAGGCGCAGTGCACCGTCTGCAGCACCAGTGTCAGGAAACCCCATGTCACCAAAAGAGTCACCTCAATGTGTGCCGAGTGCAAAGTTCCACTCTGCCTGGGTGACTGCTTCAGGGACTACCACACCTTCAAGAATTATTGAGTGTCGCCCCCTGCCCTGCCCTGCCCTGGGCTCGCCCCGTGCCCTGCCCTGGACTCGCCCCCTGCCCTGCCCTGCCCTGGACTCGCGCCCTACCTTACCTGACCTGACCTAATTGATCACGCTACCTCATCATGTAACATATATATTATATAATGTATAAGTTCCAAAGATGTCCCTGTGATATAGCTTTTACATTATATAATTGTATGTTTCATTATTTAGTTTATAAGTTTCAAAGATTTACATGTAATATGCCTTATTTTTTTAGTATATCAATACATATGTTTGTTATTAGCCTAAGTAATGTGTATATAATTATTTTCTTACCTCAAATGAATTGTACAAAAATAAATATGTTTCAATATATCCTGTCAAACCTACTAAGATACTAAAATAAAAAAATAAAACAAAAAATAAACAAGGTCATGTCATTGTATTCTTACAATATGATATATTCTATGAATATTTCATATTGTTTGAATACAATAGCATGATCTTGTAAAAAAAATAAATTATCAAAAATGTTCTAGACATTATAAAACCTTCCCCATAACTCCCTCCTGGATTCGATCCCACTACCCTACCACACTTTGAGTTTTCCAGTCCGCGACCTTACCAACCATGCCACAGGAGCTCATACCAGATATCACTCAAAACTTTGTGTGTACAATCGAAATGACAATATACAAAAAAAAATGAATTATCCCACCAATTTACGTTTGTAAATTGATGGGATTATCAATTATATCATGCCAAGGTTTATAAAAGTTTGTCTCTGACAAGAATTTGTAATTATATAACTATATTCTGTCAAAAATTGCCCAAACACTCAGCAAAATTGCCCCTCAGTGTGACTCCACTCATTTTCACATGGTCAAGCGGTAACCCTTGCCGCTCCTTGATGCTCCACCTACAGCAGCTCTGTCTGGGAACAAAATTGGTATAAATACAATAATGGATAAAATACTCTTCACAAATACATTTGTATTGTATAATATTGTAAATACAAATTAATAATAACTGTGTGGGTGTCGAAAATTGCTCAACCAGCTTTCTTATGTCTCGCCTTCGCGCGTATATTGGATTATACATAGTCATGACTGTCATACAAATAATTGCAGTAGGTCTCGAATATACATTTATATTGCATATTACTTGGAAATAAATTAGTATAAGTTTCTCTGGTGGCAATCTACCCTTTCGCAAGTGTAAGGAGACACCAGTCTATATTTAGCTCTCTATCACAAAAGGCAATCTGCCTGTGTTTACTGACCACCCTCGTTGGTGGTCTATAATATAGTAATTTATTTACAGTCAATGGCCTACATGTTTCTGTGGTACTTCACATGGGTCTAAAATGCAATGTCTGCTTGCATAAAAATGCAATTCTGAAGTCCATTTATACGTACGACATACGCACGTCTCAGTTTCTCTCTCTCTCTCTCCATTCCTGACTCATGTTATTGTAGAACTCTTGGTGGCAACGAACACCAGACACCTGGTAGACATAAGGTTCAAAATCCCAAGACATCCATACGCCTCGGGCGCCTCCACAATTATCACAAAGCTGGCTATCTATCTAGAGATCTGCCTGCCTTCTTTCTCTCCACGACTCACTCACTCACTCTGAGGGAAGAAGTTGAATTCATCAACCTCTGGGACAACTTCTACAACCAGCCTACTCTGTTCCGCAAGGATGGCACTCATCTAAACCCTGTGGGTTCAGCACGCATGGGTCGTCTCCTACACGAAGCAGTCCGCAGCCATGGATCAAAAAACGCCATCCGAGAAGAAGCAGCAGTGACATAAATCATCCAACGCCAAGAAAAAAACAGAGGCAACGAGGACCACCAGCGATAAGGACCGAAGACAGCGAGGACCGAGGACAGCCATGAACATAAATATAGATCCGACAAGAACCAAAAATATTATTAAAGAGCGTTCCGTGAGTTCTAAAATAACCAATTTAAAGGTTTTCTATGCAAACGCTCGTAGCATACGCAATAAATTTTCAGATTTAGAGGAGCTAGTGTTTACAGAAAATTATGATGTGATTGGCATAACAGAATCTTGGCTCAATACAGAAGATAGAGACTTTTTAGCAGAGTATTCACTTCCGGTTATGTAATGTTTGAGAAAAGCCGAATAAATCGAAATGGAGGTGGCGTTTTACTTTATATCAAAGAAAGTCTTAACCCTACCCTCTTGTCAAAACCTCAAATTGTGAACGTCGACGCATCTGTTGTGCTAATAAAGAATAATAAAGGTACAAAAATAATACTTGCGTTAATATACAGACCTCCAGCTCAATCAGTGCAAACTGACCGAGAAATTTACGAACAAATTGCAGATGTAAGTAACTCACAAGATACCGTAATTTTTGGCGACTTTAATTTACCCGTGACCAAGTGGGGCGATACTCTTACTTCACACTCCGGACATGACTTGTATACGAACTTGCAAGAGAGTTCGCTTTATCAATTTGTTCGAACGCCGACCCGTGGTAATAACGTTCTTGACATTGTACTTGCAACAAAAGAAGAATTAATAGAGAATTTGAATGTTGGTGATGAATTCAGTAACAGCGACCATCGTACGATAACTTTCACTTTAAAGTTTACTAGTAACGAACCAAATAGTAGCATCGAAAAAGTCCCTAATTTCAAGAAAGCAAACTTCCATAAACTTAGAGCTATGTTTAAAGAAACTGACTGGAGCTTTTTAATTAACAATAACGACATAAATACATCTTGGAAGTTATTCGAAACCACTTACCTAAAAGCAGTGCAAGACTGCATACCATCGAAAATACGGCGTCCCGGCCATAATAATAAGCCCAAATGGTGGAATAAAGATATTTCAAACTGCCTGCTTGCTAAAAAATTTGCTAATGATAGATTACAATCCTCACAAAATGACGAAGAACGGGTGAAATTTGTAGAGCTACGACGCAAAGCCAAAAAGTTAATTAAGCAAAGTAAAAAGACCTTAGAGTTACATATTGCGAATCAAAGTAAAACAAACCCGAAAGAAGAATTCTATAGTTATATCAGAAAGAAAAAAGTAGTAACTTCAACTGTTGGACCGTTAGTCGATGAAAAAGGAGAATACCCCAAAGACGAAGTACAAATGAGTAATGCCCTCAATACCTTCTTTGCATCAGTTTTTACAACAGAAGACCTCAGTGATATCCCTACACCATCGCCAATTCAGATTGATAATTCAGATGTTCTAAGCAATATCACCGTTACAGAGAGAGAAGTATTGAATTGTTTAGATAAACTCAAGGTAAATAAAACGCCTGGACCGGATACAATCTCGCCTAGAGTTCTAAAGGAAGCTAAGGATGAGCTCTCCAAACCACTGACATTACTATTCAATAAATCCTTGCAGTCTGGAACTATGCCTGATCAGTGGAAACTAGCCAACGTAACACCGATATTCAAAAAAGGCAGCAAACCCTCCAATTAGCTTAACCTTAGTTGTATGTAAAATGCTAGAAACGGTCATAAGAGACAGACTCGTAAATCACTTAGAGGAAAATACATACTTAAAGATACTCAACATGGCTTTCGTAAAAAAACGTTCCTGTTTAACAAACCTCTTAGACTTCTTCCACGATATCCTCAACCTCTACGATGAGAGTAAAGCTGTAGATATTATATACCTTGATTTTCAAAAGGCCTTTGACAAAGTTCCCCACAAACGTTTACTGCTAAAACTAAAAGCGCATGGAATACAAGACGGTGTGTTGAAATGGATAGAAAATTGGCTCAGCGACAGAAAGCAAAGAGTAGTCATAAACGGTAAGGCATCTAAATGGACCAATGTAAGTAG
Source organism: Paralithodes platypus (assembly GCA_032716605.1). NCBI lineage: Eukaryota > Metazoa > Arthropoda > Malacostraca > Decapoda > Lithodidae > Paralithodes > Paralithodes platypus. Next base: position 8,319,893 of record CM064580.1, read on the forward strand.
CGGGGTACCCCAGGGATCGGTATTAGGACCAATTCTCTTTCTAATTTACATCAACGACATAGATGAGGGTCTCACCTGTACAACCTCAAAATTTGCTGACGATACAAAAATTGCTTATAGCGTACTCTCAAAAGAACAAGTTGACGATATGCAACACAAACTAGATAAAATTTCATGTTTGGGCCCAATTTGGGCAATGAGGTTCCATGCGGATAAATGTAAAGTACTACATATCGGATACCTAAACGAGAAAGCAAACTATTCGATGAATGGCACTCAGCTTAACCCTTAATTAGCGGCTCACCACATAAGTCGAGTTAAATAAAGCTGGACTATGTCTAGGTCGAGTGGCAATTTCAGCACGTAATGTTGCTGAGAGAGAGAGTCAAGTGGTGGCAGGAGACTAGCGAGCGTATGACTGCTCCAGACCACCGCGGCGAACCTACTGACACGAATCTCAGCTCCCTCCTCCCTCTCTCACTCGCTACATACTGAATTATATGGGGAAAGTACCGAATTACATGCTTTTTGCACTCGCGTTGCACGGTTATTGCAAGAAAAACTAGCCATCATAAAAGGATCGTTATGGTGTCATTCGAAAGCACTGTTTATGCCTGATCAGGGATAGGTACTTGTCGTTCGATCTGGGTCTTACTTAGGCTTGAAAATGATCACGTAAACAGCCCTATTTTGGCTAAAAAACACCCCGCTGGGCGGTACACATAAATAAACCGCATAGGCCGCCCTTAAGGTGTTTAGAATGTAAACAGAGAAACCGATCTGTGAGTAACAATATCGAGTAACCTAATACCGAGTCAACAATGTCAGAAGTTGTTAAGAAGGCAAACAAATAATTGGCTTATAGGCAGGTCATTTGAGCAAAATCCAAAGAAGTTATCCTAACCCTTTACAATTCCTTAGTCCGCCCTCTTCTGGAATACTGCGTTCAATCCTGGTGCCCTTATTACCAAAAAGATATAAACAAGCTAGAACGAGTTCAACGTAGAGTTACCAAAATGATACCTAGCCTAAAGAACAAACCATACGAAGAGCGTCTTAGAGAATTAAATCTATTTCCTTAACCCAGCGCAGATTAAGAGGTGACTTAATCAAGTGTTCAAAATCATCAAAGGCATCGACAATATGAACTCTAGTAAGTACTTCACTATCGACCAATCTAATTACGCGGGGAAACGGTTGCAAAATTATTGGTAAATCTTTTAACTCACACGAATCTAAGAATTTCTTCTTCAATCGAGTTGTCAACTTGTGGAATGGGCTTCCCCGAAATGTTATAGACTGCATCACCGTTGATTCATTTAAACTCCGCTAGACAAATATCTCGCATCAAACCCGCGACTGACTGCGTTTGTAAATGAATAACTTTATTTTATCCCCCCCTCAGTTACTAACCCATCTGTTCCCTACTAACTTCCTAATCCTGCCACGGATATTAGTTCCAGGGCAGTAATTCCCTTTCCAATGTTCCCTTACCCACTCTAAACCACTGTTTGGACACTTGATCCTCAGTGTTTTGGAGGACACGCAACCTAGAAGGGTCACTAGATCTGTTGTTGCTTGATTTCCTTTGTACTCCTTTGTACTCCCTCCCTGCTAGCCTCCCTCCTACCCAGCCACCCCCACCCACCCTTTCAGGCTTCCGTCTGCTAGAAACACATTCACAATTTGCGTAAATATTGCATCAATTGGTCTATATGCGGTATATTCCTTGTTATATGAGACGCCTACATACGTACACGTCTTTATTATAGCATGACAGTGCTCTAAATACAAGATTTACGTGATATTTATGGCGTAACACACCCTCTCCCCTTTTCATTCCCAGCACAACTCACTCACACCTTGGTTCACGCATAGAAACTCATTGATAATGTGCGTAAATATCGCATGAATTGGTTTATATGCGGTATATATTTTGATATATGGCACGTATACATACGTACAAGTCTGTATTATAGCATGACAGTGCTCTACGTACAAGATATAAGTGATATGTATGGCGTAAACCACACTCTCAGCTCATAAATTGCCGCCAAACCTCCAACACATCTTCATTCCCGCCTAAAAATTATCTTATTATTCACTTATATATTGCAATTTTTGGTCACTATGAGGCATATTCATTGTTATATGGGTGGCCTAACATGTATACATACTCTACATAGCCTAAAAGGGCTCAAAAAAGGAGATATACGTGATAATACACGGTAACCCACCCCCTCCTCCCTCTCCTTCTATCCCCTGGGCGCGTGAAAATTCGGCAGGGAAATCTCGCCGCTCTATGACAATCTAGCCGCGCGGTGCCATTCGCTCCACATTTTTCAACTACGGACCGTTCCCCCCCCCCCCAGAATTTTGTTGGGGGGTCAAATATATATGGGCCGATGCACGCAAACATTCCCTACACGATGATGTACTTTTTATCGAAATTGGCAATGGGTCCCAAAATCATCATAGGTGCGCACAGTCTTACCCTGTAGAAAACCACCTGTGCGCCGCGGAGAGGTTAAAGATGGTTTTATTTTTTATTAGGTAACCACCTAAATTAATTATTTTGCGTACATATATTTTCTCTTTATTTGCTTTCGCTTTGGTTTTTCTAGTTTAAGTTATTTGATTCTGAAGTATTTCAGAAATCAGGCGTGTTTTTACCCACAGCTTACAGCAGGGCACCAAGGAATAGTTTTTCTAGGTCCAATTGTTCTTGTTGGAGACCGTAGCAGAAGGGTGTCAGGTGAGTTGTGAGGCGTCCACAGGCTAATGTTAAATTACTATGGATGATTTACTCTGTGTAGAGTAACTGGGTGTAGAGTATATACCTAGACAAAATGAATAATAGTTCAGATTAGAGTGTAAATAATAAATACATTGTTGTTCCACCAACCACTACTATAGTATAAATTATACTGTATATAGGTAAATGGTGGTTCTAAATGGTCAGCGTAACTGGTGGAGTAATATAGTTTTCCCATTGACCAAAATAAATGAGATTATAATTTAATTAATAATAATAATAATCACATAATAAATTGGTTTTCTGGACATATTTGTGAATTAAGAATAAAATGTTTAAGGTTGAAGGTTTAAGTACAAAGTACTATAATAGGTGTGAGTTAAGTAGTTATAGATTCGTTGAATATTTGAGATGTTTACGAGAGATATATAAGTTCAATAAGTGTGAATTGACTTACCGGTATATATTTTGGTGTTGAAAATATATTATATAGAGGGAGTTGTGTGAGTCTATAAATAAATTCCGTCCAGGAAACGTATCTATTTTAAATGGTGTACATAAGTATAAAACATAAATGGTATACAAAAGTATACAAATACATGGTGTAAAATGTATATAAATATTTTAGAGTTTATACAATCATACAGTGGTCTTTAAGTGATAGAACAAAGGAGTATATAATGGGTATTTAACTATATGATATCCAAAGATTAACACAATCAATGGATACTGTATATAGTTTGTGTTTAGTTATAGAGTAATTCTTCGCTTGAACCACTGAGTGTCTTGTATGATTGTTTATACAAATATATATATTTTGTTTTCTTAGTTAGTGGTAAGATTAGAGTTTCGGAAGAAAACGGGTGTTGTGTCGTGTGAGAGAAAACGATGGGCGTAAGGTTTCATGGGATAATGATGTAATCACCATATGAAACTGTAAGGTGAAAAATAAGAGTATTTATATAGGTTTACAGGTGTAACTGTATATGGTGTTATAGTTATATTGTAGTAATAAATAAAGGGGTGTATTAGCTAGTTATGAGTGCATAATGAATATTACTTTCTGTAATATCAAATAGAGTGTAGCCTAATAGTGTGAATACTAGTAAATTTCACATTTTGGGCGTTGATTTTGTTTTTTAAATGGTTAACTATATGAGAGGGTTAAAAGGTGGGCATAAATATAGTTATACACAAATGGGTGTATAATTATAAAGACTTTTACATTGCGATTGGGTGCATTGTAAGGTGTAGGTTTCATAATTATAATAATTGAGTGCGTAAATGATTGGCTTTAAAATTATCTATCTACTGTACATACATTGAATCCATGATGGTTAATGTAGACAATCATATATAAACTAATAATTTAAAATAGTTGATAATTATTTATTTTGAATACTAGGTGTGTATATCTAGTTAAATAATTGTTTATAATGATTTAAAGGAGAAGTGTCAAATCTCAGGTTGTATACAAATCTACAATAAGATTAAGTATACTAGGAGTGGGGTGAATTTTCATTATTAGTAATACAAGTTTTGGGTAAAATAATTAGATATGTGTTTAAATTATTTAAATATATATTTAGAGTATTTACAAAAAAATACATTGTAGAAGTGATTCGTGGAATGCTAGTGTTTAGTAGATGTGTAGTGTATACTGATGTACATAGGTCATAAAGGTTTATAATAATTATATTATATTATAGAATCATACAATTCCAAATTTATATCCTATATAGGCCCTAACAATTTCTATATATATGGGCGAAAGAACATATAATAAAACTTGATCAGTTGCGCGTGAGAGATCTACTACATGACTTTACACAGTTTACAGAGAAACTATTTGTATGAATGGTGGATGAGTGTGTTAACAGTTTTGAATTTATTTTACAAGCTACATTAGAGTTAAAAGAGAGAGAGAGAGAGAGAGAGAGAGAGAGAGAGAGAGAGAGAGAGAGAGACTACATTAGACACATAGAGATTGAGTGGTCGGAATAGTTGAATATGCCTCAAGTTATGTTTAATATTTTTAGACTAGTTATCGTGTGTAGACTATAGTACAACTATGACCACACGATATTATTGTAGGCATATTCTGCATCGTCATTTATCGTCATTTATTACTACCACTACATTATTATCGTACAAGAAAAAGTTGCAAAGGAAGGAGGCAGCTCTGGTCTGTGGGAAGGAATGAAGGAGGCAGCTCTGGTCTGTGGGAAGGAAGGAAGGAGGCAGCTCTGGTCTGTGGGAAGGAATGAAGGAGGCAGCTCTGGTCTGTGGGAAGGAAGGAAGGAGGCAGCTCTGGTCTGTGCGAAGGAAGGAAGGAGGCAGCTCTGGTCTGTGGGAAGGAAGGAAGGAGGCAGCTCTGATCTGTGGGAAGGAAGGAAGGAAGCAGTTCTAGTCTGTGGGAAGGAAGGAAAGAGGCAGCTATGGTCTGTGGGAAAGAAGGAAGGAGGCAGCTCTGGTCTGGCCTAAGGGCTCCCGGTCCCAGACCTCCCGAAGAGGTTCCGGTCTCAGCAGGGTAGACACGCAGCGGAACCAAATACCACTGACCTTATTTTCAACATCGCTGCAAAATTCGCTCCACTGAAATCGTCATCACAACTGAACCAGTTGACTTACAGAGCTCTACTCAACGCCAGTCTACAGATTGAAAACCGCACTACATTTATCGATGCGTGGGAAATATCTAGCAGTTAAAATAAACAAAAATACGGTAGCCTAGGCCTAGACGTTTTTCGGCCAGATCGCCCGGATACGACCTCCGTCCTTAGAAAAACCTGCCCGAGCCCCGAGGGTAGGATAGAGGATATGATAGAGGATAGATAGATAGATAGAGGATAGAGGATAGAAGGTAGGATAGAAACCGGTTAGCTCCTTAAAAACAACAGTACGTTTGTCCTTTCTTGCCCTTTAGTTGTCTATTTTTGTTTTCCTGGCGAGCAATAGCGAGCCTGTACTTTTGGAGGCCGTTACATTTAACTACCGAAAAATGTACAAATTAATCTTGAAGGGGGATCTAATGGATATTTTTGTTTTCGAAAGTTTGATGAAGGTCTAGGGAAGAAACTCAAAAATAAACGAATAAACCTATGCCTTTCTTTGGTTCTTAATCACCCAAGTTCTTTAATTATCGGAGAGAGAGAGAGAGAGAGAGAGAGAGAGAGAGAGAGAGAGAGAGAGAGAGAGAGCGAGAACGAAAGCAAGAGAAGAGAGAGAAATACTAAATTATCCCACACAAGGCAGCAGTTCCAATCACCATCAATAATGACATTACTACCAACCATTGAGTCCATTATCCCTTTGAAGATTATCATGCGTTTTACCAGTTGATTCTGGCTATCCTCAGACGATGTTGTGCAACTTGGGAACGATCTGTTAGAATCAAAGGATGAAAAATGATCTGGAATATAAGCTCTAGCTTCCACAACTGTTTTCCTAAACTAATTATAATGGTCAAATAATAGCCATAATAGACTCTTGAACCGTGTGATAACCCTCCATGTATTGTTTCCCATGTGATGATCAACAGGCAAGGGTTATCATTAACCCGTTCAGTACTGGTCACATGATTTATCTCATATTGTGTACACTATTATAATTATGAGTTTAGTTAGCTTAGGAAGGATCTACGGTAGCTCAAAAGATTAATTGAGATAGTCAGTAGCCATACCGGTCCTTCCTAAGATGCATAATTAGAGTTATCAAATAGTTGCCAAAATGTACTGAAAAGGTCATCACCGGTACTGAACGGGTTATATGCTGTGTGGGCATATTATCTGTGAGCATCCTTAACACTCTCTGATCCGACGTCCTGAGGGTTAGTAGGATATTTAGTGTAATCGTTTTTGATGATTTTACTTGTGTTTGCCATTTGCAATCAATATAGTTTAGTTTGCCACCAGGCTAACAAAACTCGCCTTCTCAAGCCTCCTTCCAACTAAACGAAATATTGCCCAGATCCCTTTAAAACTTTATTTGTACTGTTTTAGGTAGATAAATGTCGCGGTCGAAGGCCGATTTCTACTAAGTTACAGGTTGGCTATTGCTAAAAAAAAAAAAATAACAAAATAATTATAATAATAACTGAATGGAGTGAAGTGTCTTGCTACTGCCAAACTAACGGAGTGAAACGTCTTGGATGATCAAAACTAATGGAACGAAATCCGGGTATGTCCAAAAAGATCCCCCTCGGACCAAATATAGGTAATTACTTCCCACGTGATAATCAGCAGCAACCAAGGATAGTAATTCACTTCTGGGGGGTAGGGGGGGGGGGGGGGGCCGGGGGGGATTTACGGAGGTATAATTATGTCCTTTATTAATGTGTATGGTTTTGGTTGCGTGGGTAAGTGTGTGGGTGTGTAATGTGAGATGGTTTTGTTGAGATACAGATATAGATAAATAGATATACACACAAATATATAAGAAATAGATAGATAAGAAATAAATAGAAACATACATATAAACAAAATATATCCTGAAAACTATGACTTACCATACAAATTAACCATTAATTTGTTCTTGATATTCTCAGTGTCTCCTTTTCTTCTGATCTCTCTTGGAAAGATAATTTTAACACTCGTGCCAAAACAGCTTCCCAGAAGCTGGGTTTTTTTTTTTTTTTTTTTTTTCTATGTGATTGAGGGAGGCAAAAGGCATAACTGCCTATAGCGAGTGCCTCCCCCATAGTTGAAAGAGTGACAGGGCCAAAATCAAGGGACGTTCGAGCCAAAATGCCTGGACACACGGAGTTTGAAGCAATTTAAGTCATAGGAAGAGGGAAAGACTGATTCTGGGAGAGAGTTCCAGAGCTCATGCGACTGTGTCAAGAGCATTGCAACGTCCCAAAGCTGCTTGTCAGTACAGCTATTTCTTTAGTAATATAAGGGGACTTCACTCTAACATCAATTCTGTACACCAATTTCTTCAAGCAGAATCCCCTACTCTCCTTTTTTTGACAGAGACTCAAGTAACATCCACATCTGACACATCTAGATTTAATTTTCCAGGTTATCAACTGCTCCAAAATTTCAGACCTAAAGGTGGGGTATGTTGCTTCGCAAAATCTGAAATTGCCCTGGAGGAGGTTACTAGTTTCAATTGTCCCTATTTTGATTATTCTATATACAAATTAATTTCTGCTGGTAAATTTAAATACATATGTTGCATCTACCGTTCCCCAAATACTCCTCCAGAGCAAAGTCTTTTTGATTCTCTGTCCTCACAACTCAGTGTCCTCAACTTAAATGCTTCTTCTGAAATCACTGTGTTGGGTGATTTTAATGTCCATAATGTTGAATGGCTCACTCATTCAGCCAGGACTGATGATGCTGGTCTTGAATGTGAGCTATTTGCAGACTCATTTAATCTCATTCAACTAGTCAACCAACCCACCCGTGTACCAGATAATCCTAATCATAATTCCCACCTACTCGACTTATTTTTAACAACCAATTCAGAAAATTATGATGTTACAGTGAGGTCCCCACTTGGATCTTCTGATCACTGTCTGATACAGGCCACCTGTCTATCACCTACCACACCTTCCCACTCTGAACCTGTTTTGGTGAATAAATGGCATTACGATAGGGCAGACTGGGAGGGTCTTCAAGGTTTCTTTATTGATATTCCCTGGACCTCTTTCTTTTCTAATGATGCACACTCCACCTTGAGCCACATACAAGATTTTGTAAAAATTGGAATGGAAACTTTTATTCCTCATCAAAAGTACAGTAAAAGATCTAATTCACCTAAATGGTTTGACCATAATTGTGCTAGAGTAACTGAACAAAAAGCAATATGCCTACAATGCATACACAAGATCAAAAACACATGAAGCCTTTAATTACTTTAGAAACATCAGAAATCATGCCAAAACTGTATTAAACCTAACTAAATCAAACTTTCTCCATAAGCAGGCAAATAAACTTCTAAATAATCCAAATGATAACACAATATTTTGGTCTACTCTTAACTCATTCAAATCCAACTTCACTACTGCTTCATCCATTCCACCATTAAAATCTCCGACTGGCAATCTTGTAAGTGACCCACGAGGTAAAGCTAACCTTCTTGCGGATATTTTCTCCACCAACTCAACCTTAGATGACATAAATCAAGATGTCCCTGTACTTAATTTTAATTCGCCTGAAATTCCCTCACTTAAGATCCACACCAGACATGTCAAAACTATTTTGCAGAATCTCTCAGTAGATAAGGCTCCTGGTCCAGATGAAATTCCTCCAATAGTACTTAAGAATTGCTCCTTGGTGCTCGCTCCTGTATTGGCAAAAAATTTTCCGTCTGTGTACTCATACCTCATGCTTCCCAGTACCCTGGAAAGAAGCAAACATCCATCCAGTTCCTAAAAAAGGTGCCTCTTCAGATCCATCAAACTACAGACCAATAGCTATAACTTCCACTCTTGGTAAAGTCTTTGAAATTATATTAAATAATCACATAATTAAGCATCTTGAGAATAATAAATTAATCAGTGATAGGCAATATGGTTTTAGACGATGTCGATCAACTGCAGACATTCTTTGCCTTCTTACGCATCAAATCAACCAAGCTACAGACCAACATGGTGAAACACATACAATAGCACTGGATATATCAAAGGCATTTGATAGAGTCTGGCATCAATCCTTATTGTCGAAGATGTCACACTACGGCCTTGCATCATTAGTTCCACTAATTTCTTGTTATCTTCATAACAGAAAAATACGTGTAATGGTAGATGGCCTTTATTCTCAATTTCACTCAATAAATGCTGGTGTTCCCCAGGGATCAGTTTTGGCCCCAACTCTGTTCCTCATTCATATCAATGATCTCATATCTACCACTCATAATCCAATACATTCCTACGCAGATGACTCAACACTCCACAGTTACTTCACATTTACCAATTCTTTCACCCAACCCGATCTTATAAATTCAAAAATAAACACTGCAATTTCTCTGAACCAGGACCTTTCTAGAATTAATGAATGGGGACAAGATAATCTAGTTTCCTTTAATGCACAGAAAACCAAGTACATTCAATGTTCTAACCGACAGAATCTCACCGACTCCCATATATTTTTTAATGATGTAAATATTCCCACTTCCCCTAGTATTGACATTCTCGGTGTAACATTAACTACTAACTTGAGCTGGACACATTATGTTAGAAGCATTGCTAAGAATGCCTCTAAAAAACTGGGACTCCTGTACAGAGTTCGAGAATTCTTCACTGACGAGCAGTCGGCCGTAATATATAAAAGTCATGTGCGTTCTCAGATGGATTACTGTTCACCTCTGTGGGTGGAAGTGGAGTGGTTGCATTGAGGCAGTTGGACAAAATTCAAAATAAAGCTATTAGATTAATCAATAACCCTGCAATCACACAGGACCTTCCTACATTATCCATACGAAGAAACGTTGCATCCCTTGCATTATTCTACAGATATTTTCACAGCAATTGTTCCGAGGAACTTGCTTCAATTGTGCCGCCTCTCCACATTTTTCCCCGTAGAACTAGGGCAGCTGAGAGCGCCCATGAATTTACACTTTCTCCTCCACAATGCAGAACTTCTGCTTATCAAAATTCATTTATCCCCAGAACTACTACTCTTTGGAATTCACTTCCCTCGAGTTGCTTTCCACAAACAAAATCTACAACAGTTTAAATCCAGTTGTTACAAACATTTTATGAATGGAGGATGCCTTTAGGCACATGGACCTTTTTTGTTTTATCTGCGTTTTTCCTTCCTCCGTTCATTGTCTCTTTAAAAAAACAAAAAAAACAAAAAATATATATAATAGTCGGTGTAACAAGGAATGTGTGTGCTATTTGTAAAACGATTCTTTTAATATATCGTTTGTTCTGTCCCCTTCCTCCTCTCTCTCCCTTCCTCCCTCCCTCTTCCATGTCTGCGGTAGTGCTAATAAGGACTGGTGCCTCGTGTCTTTCATCATCTGTGTGTGGAGGTTGGTGGGAATGAGAGACGTGGAATTGAGGAGTTTGCTTGAGTATGACATTTTCGATTAATGTATTTTAATTTGTCCCCTAGGCTAACAAGATAACCTTCCGATACTGCCACTAGAAATATATAAATATGTTTAATAGAAAAATAAAAATAAAAAATAAAATAGATTTATAAATGCCCACCCAGACCCCCTTCAAGCTAAATATGTAAATTTTCGATTGACAGATGTCTTGGTCAAAGGCCCGATCTCTTCTAAGTTACACCTGAATGGAGTAAAGCGTCTTATTATCACCAAACTAATGGGGTGAAGCGTCGTATTATCGCCTAACTAATTGGGTTAAGCGCCTTATTGACGCCAAAACTAATGAGGTGAAACGTCATAAAATCTCCAAACTGACGAAGCTCACCACGAGGAGGTCTACAAAGCCCCCGCTCGGTCCAAATAGCGTTAATAAGAGCGGGTGCCCCCTGTGTGTCATCATCTGTGTGTGAGAGGCTGGGTGGGAATGACAGATGGAAGGAGAAGAAGGAGATGTGGGGGATGATGAGAGAGAGAGAGAGAGAGATGTCAAGGGTTCACGTCTCTGAGCTCTCTCGGGGTTATATATATTTTAGAGTTTAGTTTTATTGGTTGTTGGTGAGTTTTTGGGTCCATTTTTGTAATGTGTGTGTGTGTGTGTGTGTGTGTGTGTGTGTGTGTGTGTGTGTGTGTGTGTGTGTGTGTGTAAATATATATAGACATAGACAAAATATTATATATATATATACAGTATAATGTATATAAAACCTCTGGAACTCTCTCCCTCAAGATGTTTTTCCTTTATTATATGACTAGAACTGCTTCAAGCTGCTTCACATGTACCTTCAATTAGGTTTTACATCACTCTTTCATCTTTGCGGGGGGGGGGGGGGGGCACTTGTTACAGGCTGCTTTGCATTTTGTCTCCATACACATACAACATAGTGTAAGTTAGTGAACGACTGGTTGTACCACTCCAATCACCACCACCACAATCACTACCACAACAATTACTACCACCACAATCACCACTACCACAATCACCACCACCACAATCACCACCACCACAATCACTACCTTACCTATATAATGCTACCCCACACTACCACTACTACCATCACCACTACTACTACTACCATCACCACTACTACCCCACCACCACCACAACCACCGCCAAAGTCAACACCACATTATACATCAACACCACATTATACATCAACACCACATTATACATCAACACCACATTATACATCAACAAAAACACTACAACCACCTTTAAGGGGTTTTTCTGGACCCCCTTCTCCCTAATGTTTAGCCCCACTAGTTTTGAAATTTTAGGACATTGGTTCCATTAGTTTGGGGATTTTATGACCTTTTACCCCATTTCTTTTGTCAATATTAGGACCCTTCGTGCCATTTAGGTGTCGATTTTTTCCTGACGAGCGATAGCGAGCCTGTAATTTTATGAGGAATCGGCTTTTGGCCGGGACATTTTTCTACCGAAAAATTTACAAATCTATCTTGAAGGGGGCGTTTTTCTAAGCTTGATGGAGGACTAGGGAGGAAACTAACATAAATATATGCATACATTAATAGACCAAACAAACAACCACTGTCCCCTTAATATCAAGAAACACCATCATAACTACCACCACCACCACCTCTAACACAAACGCCACCACAACCACAGCCACCATCACCACCAACACCAACAACACCGATAGCAACAGCGCCAACTACTACAACACTACAACTAAAAGCAATAGCATCAATACTACAACCACCCAGCCCCACCACCACCACCAAAAAGAACAATAACAACAACAACAACAACTACAACAACAACACCATCGACACCACCACCACCACCAACAACAACACCATAAATATCACCACCAACAACACCATAAATATCACCACCACCACCACGACCACCAACAACACCCATACACTGAATAATGGCACCCACTGTGGAAATAAAAAAAGTGCACTGTCACGGTGACTCATCATTAATTACCATCACATCGGCTCTCTTCTAAAACGCTAAATGATGCAACAAAAACTCTGGAATTATTTGAGTTGAGGCATAGATTTGGGATGTGGGAGGGAGGGGGGGGGGGGGGATTAAGGGGACAGTGGTTATTTGGGGGGTCTATTTATTTATATATTCATTTATTATTTAGTTTCCTCGCTAGACCTTCATCAATCTTTAAAAAAAAAACACTCTCTAGACTCCCCTTCAAGAAGATACATTTTTACAGTTTTCGACAGAAATGCTGGTATCTCTTAAAATTACAGGCTTGCTATCGCTCGCCAGGAAAAAATCGACACCTAAATGGCTCGATAAGTCTTGATGTTGATATCTAAATTGGACGAAAAGTTATAAAATAGACAACATAATTTTGAAAACTAATGGGGCTAAACATGAAGAAGGGGGACCAGAAAAAAAACCCCGATCCATCTCCCCTTAAAGGTTATGTACACATATTGACAAATGTAGGTGAACTCTTGCGATTTTCTTTATGCAAATATATCCATTTATAATTTTGTTCAGATCAAATCAACTATACTGTATATTCATAAAGACATGTATATATTTGTATACTGCTGATTTGATCTGAATATCAATCAACATGTGTATATATGTAGATAATGAAAATCGCTAAAGATCACGAATATTTGTTAGTAGCGGTACGTATGGGTGTTTTTATATATTTGTTGTTGTTGTTGTTGTTATTGAAGTGGAGATGACACTTGGGAGGGATTGGATTAACTGATATATATACCTGGTATTGAGTTTGATATTATAAATATTATTATTATTATTATTATTAGTATTATTACGATTATTATTGTTATTTTTTTTATTATTAATACTATTTAATTATAATTTTATAGTAGTATTACTACAATTATTATAGGTGTTGTTGATGGTGATAGTCTAGTCGTATTGTCCGTGTATATATTGAAAATGGAACGGGTGACGGATAGGATTTAATGTTATGTAATTTGCTTTGTTATATTTCGATACAGTGTCATCTATAGTACCCTTGGCATTTGTGTATATACGGTAATTCTTTATTAGTTTTGGCGTAGGTTGGTGCTGCGAAATATTTTGCCCAAATCAATTTTGTTTGCATTTTCTGATTATTTCATATTTCGATTACGAGTAGGAGGATAAGTAATATATATAAATACAGACACATGCTGTATATAGATAGATGGTGCAAAACAAATATATCTGTATAAATGTTGATAGATAGATATATAGATAGATAGATAGATAAACAGATAGATAGGTAGATAAATAAATGAGTAAATACATACAGATAAATATATAGATAGATGGCTGGAAATATCAATATATAGAGATATATAAATATTGATAGAAAGATAGGTATACACGCACAGATACGAGAGTTATTTGTATCCAGCCAATTTTTTTAATCCAACGCAGAAAATTGGTGAACCCATTTTGGACTCAATTTTGGGACTCCATTTCGGGACTCCATTTCGGGGCAGATTGGTTTAAACCTTTATTGAGTTAACACGATATCGGCAATTTTTTGCGGTGGGTCTGCGGAACTATAATGCTGAACCTATGATTTGTTTTTGTATTTATAGTTTATTAGTGATAATGTTCAGCTTATCTTTATACTGTATATATATATATATATATATATATATATATATATATATATATATATATATATATATATATATAATATATATATTTTTTTTGTGCTGGTTTTGCATGTAGTTTAATTTTTGTTTTAATTGTTTATGTATACATTGTATTTATTTATAAACTTAATAGTTTGTCTATTTTATTGTAGGATAGAGATAGTAACAATATTGTAATGCACTATTTTCCTTGCAAATAAATAATTTACTAAACATAATAATTATAATAATGAAGGCAAGAAACATATTTGGAAATATGGAGATAGATACATACGATTGTTGTTGTCGTTTGTTACTATTTTTCTTATATATTATATATACCGGTATATATATATAATATATGTATGTATTATAATTATATATACCGGTATATATATATAATATATGTATGTATTATAATTATTATTATAATTATTATTATGTTTATCATTATTATTGTTGTTGTTTTTTATTTGATTAATATTTGATACTCTTTCATTCCTTTCAATATTTAATCCCAGTCTCGTTGGTGTCCCAAGTAAAATAACACGGTCAGTATTGTTATTTTTACTCTGTGTTTCTATACCAGTGTTTGTATGGTTTTTATTACTTCCACCCACATTTTATTGTGGTTGAATCTTTTTACCGGATGCAGGTTTTCTTTATACACTTTTGGTAACATTTTGTATAGAGTATTTTTCGGGTTCAAATTGCTTGGTTCTACATTTTCACTTTTCTTGTGTTACGTGTGTCTGTGTGTGTGTGTAAGAGAATGTGTGTGTGTGTGTGTGTGTGTGTGTGTGTGTGTGTGTGTGTGTGTGTGTGTGTGTGTGTGTGTGTGTGAGAGAGTGTGTGTGTATATGTTTGTGTGTGTGTGGGATTGTGTGTGTGTGTGTGTGTGTGTACGCTATAAAACTATTAATATAGTTTTTTTCACCTGGGTTATTTGGTCTCTGTTTCCCTTTCATTTATTTTCATTCTTTATATTTTGTATTTTCTGTTAGTGTTGTTATGATATTCTTGTTTAATTGTTTTTCGGGGTTATTATTTACTAAATTTGATCTTGTACCCTATTTTGTATAACTGTTTATTCTCACCTTTTAAAACAATACCTGATATAAGTCATGTGTGTGTATCGCCCTATATAAGAATATTTATCCACTTCTCCACTTCCTTAATGTTATCTTCCTTCCTCCTCTTCCTCCTATTCTACTTGCACCTCCTCTTCCCCTATTTCCACCTCATTCTCCTCCTCCTCCTCCTCCTCCTCCTCCTCCTCCTCCTCCTCCCCCTCCCCCTCCCCCTCCCCCTCCCCCTCCCCCTCCTCCTCCTCCTCCTCCTCCTCCTCCCCCTCCCCCTCCCCCTCCTCTTTCCCCTCACCCTCTGGGAGTAACAATATCGAGTAACCTAAAACCGAGTCAACAATGTTCAGAAGTTGTTAAGAAGGCAAACAAAATAATTGGCTTTATAGGCAGGTCATTTGAGCATAAATCCAAAGACGTTATCCTAACCCTTTACAATTCCTTAGTCCGCCCTCTTCTGGAATACTGCGTTCAATCCTGGTGCCCTTATTACCAAAAATATATAAACAAGCTAGAACGAGTTCAACGTAGAGTTACCAAAATGATACCTAGCCTAAAGAACAAACCATACGAAGAGCGTCTTAGAGAATTAAATCTATTTCCTTTAACCCAGCGCAGATTAAGAGGTGACTTAATTCAAGTGTTCAAAATCATCAAAGGCATCGACAATATGAACTGTAGTAAGTACTTCACTATCGACCAATCTAATTACATGCGGGGAAACGGTTGCAAAATTATTGGTAAATCTTTTAGCTCACACGAATCTAAGAATTTCTTCTTCAATCGAGTTGTCAACTTGTGGAATGGGCTTCGCCGAAACATTATAGACTGCATCACCGTTGATTCATTTAAACTCTGCCTAGACAAATATCTCGCATCAAACCCGCGACTGACTGCGTTTGTAAATTAATAACTTTATTTTATCCCCCCCTCAGTTACTAACCCATCTGTCCCCTACTAACTTCCTAATCCTGCCACGGACATTAGTTCCAGGGCAGTAATTCCCTTTCCAATGTTTCCTTACCCACTCTAAACCACTGTTTGGACACTTGATCCTCAGTGTTTTGGAGGACAAGCAACCTAGAAGGGTCACTAGATCTGTTGTTGCTTGATTTCCTTTGTACTCCTTTGTACTCCTTTGTACCCTCCTTCTCCTCTTCCTCCTCTTTCCCCTTACTCTTCTTCTTCCTCTTCCTCCTCCTTCCTCTCCTCCTCATCTTTGTCTTCCTCCTTCCTCTCCTCCTCATCTTTGTCTTTGTCCTTCCTCCTCCCTCTTCCTCCTCCTCTTCCTCTCCCTCCTTCACTAATGAACGCGGCCAACTCTCCTCTCAACAACACTTATATTTTGGAGAGTGAGAGTGAGAGTGAGTGTGTGTGTGAGAGTGAGTGAGTGAGTGACTGAGTGACTGAGAGAGAGAGAGAGAGAGTGTGAGATAGATAGATAGAGATAGATAGATAGATAGATAGAGAGAGAGAGAGAGAGAGAGAAAGAGAGAGAGAGAGTGAGAGTGAGGTGGAACATGAGAGATGGGAATGAGAGGCAGGAAAAAATGAGTCCGACTTAAATAATTATGCACGTTCTCTCTCTCTCTCTCTCTCTCTCTCACACACTAATTCGTACAAGCCCACACTGTCTTGCGCTAACAAACTTCACAGGCAGAGCACACACACACACACACACACACACACACACACACACACACACACACACACACACACACACACACACACAGACCGACACAATTGTGATGCATGCTGATGAAATGAGAGAGTGAAAAAACTTAGAGTGGTTGCCGGCTTACAAGAGAGAGAATAGTTCAATGTTAAAGATGAGAGAGAGAGAGAGAGAGAGAGAACAAAAATGAGTGAGTGATTGTGTGTGTGTGTGTATGTGTGTGTGAGAGAGAGAGAGAGAAAGGGTGGGGTGGGGATGGAGAGGGAGGTAAAGCTGACCCCCCCCCCCCCCTCCCCCTTTCTCTCTCTCTCTCTCTCTCTCTCTCTCTCTCCCCCCCCCACTCACCCCCACCAGCATCCTTTCATTTGTTTTAGTCTGGCACTATGTTGACCCAGACGAGATGGGGGGGGGGGGTCTTATTATCTTGACTTCATTGACTTTTACCTTGACAAATATTGGGTCACCTTATCCTAGTCCGGGCTGCAGCAGAAATATAACGGATTTCCATCGATATATTCCGTATATTTACAATTGGTGGAACTGTTTTGGAGTTTGTTATTAGTTTGACTAAATTTCTTATGTTTTCGATTTATTATGGTAACCCCTTCAGTATCCGAGGACGTGTTACTTTGTTTTATTCAGGCTACCATTAGACGGTTTTATGTAACTTAGGACAAATCTCTATTATTATTAGGGGTCAAATCTCACTCAATTATGCCTCTGACACCACAGATTATTCCTATGCTGAAAAAATATGCGGATGATAGCCGTAATAAACAGTCATAAATATGCGGATGATAGCCGTAATAAACAGTCATAAACAGTCCTAATATGCGGATGATAGCCGTAATAAACAGTCATAAACAGTCCTGGGATTATTATGTTTTTTCCTCCTTAGACCTCCTCAAGCTTTTAAAAAATAACCTTCTAGATAGATTTGTGCATTTTTCGGTAGAAGAATTCCCCAGCCGAAGGCCGGTTCCTCCTAAATTGTAGGTTCGCTATCCCTCGCCACCTAAATGGCACGAAAGGTATTAGAATCGTCAAACTAATGTGACGAATTCTTAAAATCTCATAACTAATGGGGCTAAACATGAGGGAGAAGGGAGTTCAGAAGAATCCCCCCTCCCCCCTTACAAACAATTATTTAACGCAGCCATGAATAATAGTTTCGAGCCTGTAAATACTTTCCAATAATCTAAATTATTCAGAATAAATCTAGTTTCCCTTTCCATATTTACAGTATTCCTATGTGTACAATTTGTCAGCCGCATGTAAACGTCTGTTTAATGAAGCCATGAATAATAATCGAGCTTATTCATTAATTTGAAATATAATCCGGGTGGGCTAGGCTGTGTGTGTGTGTGTGTGGGAGGGGAGGGGGTGGGGTGGGGTGCGTGTTTTTATGTGTGTGTGATGGTATGTATATTTTGCGCGTATGTATGTGTGTTATGTATAAATGTGTGTTGAGTGTGTGTGTCATGTGTAAGTGGGTGGTTTATGTGTTTGCGTATGTGTGTGTGCATGCATGCGCTATAAGAAATATCGGAACACTTGATTTGTTGTTACTTTGTCATTTTTTTAGTGTCCATTTGTATTAAGCTGTCGTTCGAGTATGATCATTATTTATGTAATTCAATTTGCTTGTGTTACTGATATAATTGCTGGTTGTGGTTGTGGTAACTTATTATAATGATAGAATGGGGATAATGTTAAATTACTGTGTGTGCGTGTGCGTGGTATTCTGGTGCTAGGGGTGGTGAGGCGTTATTAAATGTATGTGTGTCTGTGTGTGATGGGTTGTATTCTGATGATAGTAGAATGGGTGGTGTTAAATGTTTGTGTGTGAGAGAGAGAGAGAGAGAGGTTTGTATTCTGATGCTAGGAGGATGGGTGGTGTTAAATGTGTGTGTTTTTGTGAGGTTGGTTGTACTCCGGTGCTACTGGTGGTGATGTCGTTATCAACTCTGCGTAAGCAGAGTATAGTGGGTACCACACGAAAAAAATGTCTGTCGTCGTCGTGGTCCGTCTGTCTCGGAACTCCTCCTAGACCGTTGGACGGATTTTCACCAAATTTCACACGAACATTTGTTGCGTGAATGCAAACGTCAGTCAAAAAAGATTTTTTGAATTTATGCAATAGTTATGATTTTAGGTCCAAAATATGGTTTTGCCCCCCCCCCCCCCCACGATCTATCATACCCTTCCATCACTCCAAGCCACCTCCCATCACACACACCCTCTTCACCCAGCACTCAACTCCATCACACCAAGCCATCTATCATACCCCTCCAACACACACTAGGTGGGGGATTGTGGCACACTGAGGGGTCCGGGCCTCAATGTGCCACAACCTCCCACCACACACACCCTCTTCACCCAGCTCCATCACACCCCCATCACACCAAGCCATCTATCATACCCCTCCATCTAGCCAAGCCATCTTCACACCCTTTCCATCACACCATCCATCATACCCACAACCTACCACCCAGCACATCCTTCCATCACACCCTTCACATACCCCACACCTGATCGGATCTACGACCCGACCAGGTTACATATCCCACCCAAGTGATCAGCCTGGGTCAGCAAGGTACACCAAGCATCACACAATTAAGTGCAATTAACTTAGTATTGGTAACCAGATGATCGGTTCTGGTCACCAAGTCCCACCTGGTGATCACTCCAGGTCAGCTAGGGACACCAGTCATCACCCAGTTAAGGGCAGCAACTTGGTGTTATTCCCAACAGGTAATGAAACACTGCTTTAGCAAGGGACACCAGTCATCACCCTGTTAAGGGCAGCAACTGGATTTGTTCATCATCGGATGATTAGTCCGCATCAGAATTCGGTGGTCACCTAACCAGTTAACATATAGTCTGTAGTCGCATGTCTGGTTCCCTCAGAGGTTCGAACTACAGACCGAGCGGTGAGAAACGTTAGTTGTACCCACCCGCCCGTGTCAACTGGCTGATTATATAAAGTGAATTGGTATATTTAAGCAAACTATTATTATTATTATTTGTATTATCATTACTATTATTGTTATTATTATTATTATTATTATTATTATTATTATTATTATTATTATTATTATTATTATTATTATTATTATTCAAATGCATTGTTATAAAATTCATCGGTAATCCATGGAACTAAATATTTCCACAGGAATGTTCGAGTAAGAACATCACACCTAACACTGCAATCTTTTATGTCCAGAGAGTACAGGAAAGGAAAACAAAACCATAACATGTTGTAGATTAATATAGATTAAAGCCCTACAATGTTGTGAAGGACAGGCAGATGTATTAAAGAATATCGCAGACACATGTCCTGCTGTTTATCTTGGTGGTCGGTGTATATAGTAATATATGTAAGCAAAACTGCACAACTTCCAAACATCACGCAACAAACATCAACATTTATGATTAGCTTATTGTCATTCGTATATGTTAGTCAAGCAATCGACAATATGGTGTTGAACAGATTGAAATACGCGTGTTGATTTTTACTGTAAATAAACAATTGGCAATTACATTGAATCATTAATCAATAAGGGCATAAATTACGGCGACCAAATAAATTGCGTTTTGTCGTTAGTTTTCTTAAAACACATCATCATCATCATCATACTAATAACCGTAATAATGATAATAATAAAAATATATGAACTAGTGATTCGAACACGGTACTTAGGATTGAGAGTTCACACCCCTCTAGACAGGATAGTTTAGTATATCATTTACAACAACACAAACTTTGACCACATCATTCATTGTTTATGGCTTCGCCGTTTTCCCTTTTAATTAGAGTATTGTGTCTATATTATCATAGTCATTGAGAAGCCTTCTTCAATGCATCATACCATATAGTTTGTAGCAGGGTGTCAAACGAAAGACTGAACAAAGTCAATCGTAATGCAGAGTCCGTTAGTTTTAGTTATTATTGCCATATATGCATAATAGTGCTATACTCCGTTCATTATAGGTATAGCGGTAAGGGTTGAGCTTGCTGGTATAATTATAATGAATAGACTATAGTATGAGTTACACTTCTGTTCATGGCTTTGGATATGATAAAGTGGCCAAGGCAAGGCAATTTAAAGTCAATTTTTCCTGAATTTCTTTTCATAAACGTTACAGTCTTAACACCAGATTTTCCCGGCCTGGATAAACAAAGCATTTATGAAATATTATCTCC
This sequence comes from Paralithodes platypus, assembly GCA_032716605.1. Classification (NCBI taxonomy): domain Eukaryota; kingdom Metazoa; phylum Arthropoda; class Malacostraca; order Decapoda; family Lithodidae; genus Paralithodes; species Paralithodes platypus. The sequence continues at coordinate 8,341,276 of CM064580.1, forward strand.
CTCTGATAATCGTATCCAAAATACCGACGTCGTAATTCTATCGCTATTAATACTTTACCATAAGTCATAACTGAATATTCATAACGTATGATAGTTTAGTTTAAAATAATATGCGGAAGTTTTGACGTCGTGGGAAAAGCATAAGCTGTTAATATACTGGTTTCTTATACATCTAATATCGCCGTAACATAACCCGTTAATAGGGTATAAATATCGCCTTCTGAGTAAACGGCTCAATATCATTACTTTATGTCTGGCAAAATATTAATGATGACGTCTTCAGAGTTAGTGTTATCCCTTCAGTGTAGATGATGTCTCATAGTAGTAGTCTGGGTAACCTTAGACGATTTTAGTTTGTCTATGTGTATGAAGGAAACAAAAGGCAAGGATGGCTGTAACATCGCCCCCCCCCCCTCCCCCCCCCCCGAACCCCAAATTGAAAAAACAACAAATAATAGAACGCCAGACTCAATGTTCGTTAGAGTCAACATTTGTGAATACATGGAACTTAAAACAGGCTATTCATATGATGAGGGAGAAACAGGTTGAGGGAGAGAGTTTCAGAGTGTATGCATTGGTTCCATGTCATCTCAACCAGTAGCTCTCAACCAGTGCCAAATTAACCCAGACCAACCAAACCAGTGCCAAAATATAGTACTAACCTAACCTAACCTAACCTAACCGTATTGGTTGATTTGGTACTGGTTGAGAGCTACTGGTTGAAATGGTCTACTGGTTGAGATGACCGGTCACCGTATTTATTGTGTGGACGAAATACTGGGAAGATCGTGATGGGAATGAGTTGAAAGGCATCTGCCACCTATTCTCCGGAAGGGGTGGGGTATACTCCTTCCAATTACTACAAAAAAAAAAAAGTCACTTTAAATGAGTATGTATTGTAATAATAGGAATACTAATGATACAGATGATATAAATAATGATAATGATACAAGTAATACTAATAAGTATTATTATAATAATAATAATGATAAAGTAATAATAATAATAATAATAATAATAATAATAATTATATATTATAATAATACTAATAATACAAATAATAATAATTATTATACATTATAAAATAATTGAAATACACATAAACAAATATGTTCATGGTATTATATGATCGTTGGAACCCTGACCCCAGAGTGTGTGAGATAAGACCGCTGCAGAGAGACTGTCAACCATCTATTTGTCACTGATATAAACTTTATACTTATTTATCGTGTTTTTCCCGTAACTACCTTTAACCTTTATTATAGGAAAAGTGGTGAAACTGTTAATATATCGTGATGTACAAATAATGGTTTGTGTTATAGCGTGGACGATGCTAAGGGTGCTAATTATGTGTTGTAGCGGTATAAAGGTTGTTAGTGTGAGAATCTGTTGTTATTGTACTGTTGTGCCTAAACTGTGGTGGTGGTAGGTGGGTGTTGTGTGGTGAGAGTGAGGTAACAACTGTCCTGGCAATGGCTTTGGTAAATGACAGTTATTGATGTGCTGCTGACGATGGTGGTTGTGGTGGGTTTGGTAGTTTGGGCTGTTGGTGGTGGATTGTGTGTTTTGGTGGTTATGGTTGAGATTTGATGTTAGTGATGGTGGTGGAAGGAGGAATGATAGTAATAATTTTGTTGGTGGGGATGGTGGTAGTAATTATAACGTTAAGTATGTTAATAATGTGTTGTAGGGGTATAAAGGTTGTTAGTGTGAGGATCTGTTGTTATTTTACTGCTTTGTTCGTATGTTGTTGTGGTGGTGGTGACAGGTGTTGTGTGGTGAGGGTGAGGTAACAACTGTTCTGGCAATAGCTGTGGTAAATGACAGGTATTGTTGTGGTGCTGACGATAGTGGTTGTGGTGGGTTCTGGTAGCTTGGGTTGTGGGTGTTGTTGTGTTGGTTGCAATTGTGGGGTAGATGACAGTAATTGATGTGGTGCTGACGATGGTGGGTTTGGTTGTTGTTGTTGTTGTTGTTGTTATTGTGTTGTGGTGGTTGTGATTGTGGGGTAGATGACAGTTATTGATGGGGTGCTGACGATGGTGGTTGTGGTTGTTTTGGTAGTTGTTCTTGTTGTTGCTATTGTGTTATAGTGATAACACCTTATATGAATGGACTTTCCATGGTGTATATAACCTTATATGAATGGACTTTCCATGGTGTATATAACCTTATATGAATGGACTTTCCATGGTGTATATAACCTTATATGAATGGACTTTCCATGGTGTATATACCCTTATATGAATGGACTTTCCATGGTGTATAACCTTATATGAATGGACTTTCCATGGTGTATATAACCTTATATGAATGGACTTTCCATGGTGTATATAACCTTATATGAATGGACTTTCCATGGTGTATATAACCTTATATGAATGGACTTTCCATGGTGTATATAACCTTATATGAATGGACTTTCCATGGTGTATAGATCCCAAATATATTCGTGGTTTAATTTTGCACATTGTCAATTTGGCACGATGGAACTGAATATTTTAAATTTAGCTGGATTATATTCTTGACATAAATAAACTAGTTTTTGGGCCATTTTGGAATTTCAATATTTTAGGGGTCAATTTGGATTCGTCAGAATGTTGCGATTCCAACGATATATCAGTTTTGTAGTTTTTGGGCATTTTTTGCCCCCCTGGGCAGCTGTTCAAAAATCGTGTAAAAACGCAGTATATTCGTGGTTAAATTGTGCTTATTGTAAATTTGGCACCATGGAACTGATTATTTGTAATTTAACTAAATTACAGGTGGTGTAAAAAAAGAAAACAAAACAAAAAGTAATATTGGAATTTCAAATATTGATTGGTATATTTGGATTCATTAGAACGTTGCGATTCCAAAGGTAAATGACATAGGCCTACTTATATTTGGGGTTTTCTTTGCCCCCTTGGCAGCTGTTGACAAATTATGTAAAAACTCACTATGGATTTTAGCCCAGGAAAGTATGTATGGAACAAGCCCAACTATTTTTCCAATGTTCACTACAACCTCCGTGATGCATTACTAGCAGTAGCATTAAAATGGGGGCATTATTGTGGGAAATCGGATAATGGACGAGTCGGGATAATAGGCCCAAAATGCGATTTTTGCATTGTTGATGGCTCCTTGCCCTAATAAATGGAGAGAGAGAGAAGGGGGGGGGGGGGTCAGAGAGAGAGAGAGAGAGAGAGAGAGAGAGGTGAGCTGAGGATAATACCGGATAAACAAATTCTAGGAATATATGAAAGACCTAGTGCTGGTGTGTGAGAGAGAGAGAGAGAGAGAAGCGAGCGGTTCGAGGTAAAAACGAGAACCGCGAAAAGACAGAAACGAAGAGCTGAAAACGAAAACGAAGAATAGAGAGAGAGAGAGAGAGCGAGCGCGAGAGAGAGAATAAATGAAGGGATAGGGATAGAAGGAAGGGACAGACGAAAATGGACGGAACAGAGGGAGGGAGAGAGGCGAGGTGAATAATTAATGGAGGTGGAGAAAAACAGAAGAAAAACGTTGACCAAAGACAAGAGAGAAGGAATGAAAGAAACGTTAGACCCAAAACTGCGACGTTATGGGAATCAAGAAGAAAACACTGCAAAAAAAAAAAAAAACAACCCCAACAATCACGATAAAAAGAGATATAGCGCGTAAGAGAGAGAGAGAGAGAGAGAGAGAGAGAGAGTGTAAACTAACCAATGAACTACCTGCTAACCCCTCGTATTGGGCTGATTTTTACTGCTCGTCCCTGATTGGTCGAGGCATGTTTATGGTCGACGCTGATTGGTCCTCTACATCCACAGGCATTATGTTATCTTGTAGTACCGTTCTCTCTCTCTCTCTCTCTCTCTCTCTCTCCTCTCATCGCTCGTCTCAGTCTCATCTCTCTCTCTCTCTCTCTCCCTCATTTCTCATCTCTGTCTGTCTGTCTGTCTGCTTCTGTCCCTGTCCTGTCTGTCTGTCTGTCTGTCTGGTTTGTCGGTCTGTCTGTCTGTCTTGGTCTGTTCTCCTTCTCGTCTTTCTGTCTCTCGTCTCCTTCTCATCTCTCTTCTCTCTCTCTCTCTCTCTCTCTCGCTCTCGCTCTCGCTCTCTTCTCTCTCTCTCTCTGTCTGTCTGTCTGTCTGTCTGTCTGTCTGTCTGTCTCTCTCTCTCCAACCTAACATCACCTCTCTCTTTCTCTCTCTCTCTCTCTCTGCGTCTCTCTCTCTCTCTCTCTCATCCTCTCTCTCGTCTCTCTCTCTCTCTTGTCTGTCTGTCCTTCCGTCTGTCCGTCTGTCTGTCTGTCTGTCTGTCTGTCTGTCTGTCTGTCTGTCTGTCTGTCTGTCTGTCTCTCTCTCTCTCTCAAACATTGTGATACGTATTATGCTGGTCAAAATTATAATAATTCAATATCACTATATATATACTGTAGACATTACAATAATTTTTACAATTACAGTAGTTACATATGTCTTGTTAATAGGAATGTATTAATACGTTCTTTAAATGTTTGCACATTGTTAATTTGGAAATTATAACATTACAGCTTAAACTATTCAACATATAAAAGTGCTTGTATATGGGAATAAATTGTCAACCAGTGATGTTTAAGGACGGAACACCTAATTTGGACTATATGGAGTGTGTATCTATGTAATTATATGTAACTGTATATGTTCTATCTATATATTAACTCATGCATAACTTTATATTATATTTCCTGTTTAATCATATTTTTTCTATATATATCTGTCTATCTATATAGTATCTATATATGTTTCTTTTCTGTTAATTCATATATTTTTGTATATATATATACTGTACAGTACAGTATATATCTCTCTCTCTCTCTCTCTCTCTCTCTCTCTCTCTCTCTCTCTCTCTCTCTCTCTCTCTCTCTCTCTCTCTCTCTCTCTGTGTATCCATCCATCGATCCTCTCCAACCCACCCACTACTAACAATACCATCCATCTTGCTCTACGACTGACGTCAGACCCTCGGAGAGATAACAACCAATTTAATCTACTAATTAGGTCTCATTAATGGCCCAGGTCGTTAGCAAGTGATTAAGCCATCCAGTTTAAGCTGACGTCTCGCTTCTTTTAATTACGGCTATAATTAGAATATTGTATTCAGCTTTAGTAGGACCTGTAGGGATTAATCAAAATAATGCAGACTATTATTTTCCTAGAGGTCGTTACTAGGTTGAGTGTAAATCGTCTAAATCTTAGCTAGATTTGAATTGAGAAAAGAGTCGTAATATAAATCGCCTAACCCTTGCCAGAAAAGAATCGAGAAAAGCATCATAATACTGAAAGGATTATAAAGCCAGCCAATCAGAGGTCGTTAAGGGGTGCTGGACCTATTTTTGGTTCTGTCCTTTTCTATATTTTTCTGGCTTGTATCCATTTGGGCCCCATTCAGCCTACTGTTTTAAGACGTTTATATCCCCATCCATGTGTCAATTTTTTACTGTATGAGCGGTAGCCAGCATCATATTTTTAATTTTTGTTTGACAGCAGGTTAGAATGTGGACATTTTTTCGATAGCAAAATTTCTCCGGCGAAGCCCGGATTTCTTCATATAATATGGCTCGCTATCGCTCGCCAGGAAGAAATCGACACACTATATGGGGATTATTACGTCCTTAAATAGTTGGCTGAATGGGGCCGAATGGATACAAGCCGGAGAAAGAAAGACAAGGACAGAAATACAAAAAAGCGACAGTCACCCCCTTCAAATGAAATGCTAATGGGTCCTGGGGATTATTGTCTAACCTGGCATCCAATCAGCGGGATTTATTATAGCCTACTAGTAGCAGTCAGCAATTCTAGTCTAGCATAAATTGAAATTGAAACTGGATTTTTTTTTTTTTATTAAGCCAATGAGCCTATCTATCTAGCTATAATGCTCATCCCCAATCCCCATTTTTTTTTTTTTTTTTTTTTTTTTTTATATATATTAATGTGGATACAAAAAAGATAAAGGCAACAGATATAGAGCACACAATTTAGATAATTATTTTATAAGTTGTGGTCTACCAATAGTTAATTTGCATCATAATGGAGTATGCAAGATACTGTTTGTATTTTATAACTTCATCTTGGCGATGTCATGTGTTTACCGTATTATCAGCAGACTGTGTTTGTGTGTGCGTGCGCGCGCGCGTGTGTGCTTTCGTGTGTTTTCTTTTACCTGTACCACCGGTAAGTTATATTACAAAGTAGTAATATGAAATGTGTTATATATGTGTATCATCGTCGTCAGTTTTGCCTGCTTCATCCTACATGGCATTTTATCCGATATTTCTGCATCGCCCGGTGATCGTTGGATAAAACTTTGAGCTGTTAATAACAATACCTTCTTTTCCAGGAATAAATTAATCTAGACACAAAAATATGTATCGTTTACCCCAAAAAGCGTCCTGACTTTTGACGCTCGAACACTGACTATAAAACTGAATAAGGCCCTGTTAAGAAAAACGGACGGCTCTCCAGGGAAAACTAACTTACTTTGTGAAGAAAATTGAAAATGACTTGTAAATAAGTGAAGAAGCTAGAAAAGAAGACACTATTAATGCAAGATGGATTACCGGAAGATTAAGGGTGTATACAGACTAGTTGTGACAGAGTGAATATCGCTGTGGAATACCTGAATCACATAGCAATAAGGAATTAAGTCTTAGAACCCCCCCCCCCCCCCAACAACTACCTCTTCAGTTTAAGTGGAAGAAAATATTGAAGTCCAAGAAAAGCTGCTACTGTTTATATATGTGATTACCCGTCCAAAATAATATATTGTACATTTAAGTTCACTATTAAATACTACTCTATTATTATTCGAGTAAATATATCTAGTAATTTGAGTAAATTAATGTATAAGACACAAGTATCCAATAATTAATTATCCGATCATCCAAAACCCTCACCTTACCTTAATTAGTTTGCGTAATCCGACATCATTAGAAAACATTAAGTAGCTTATACAAAAGCACACTTAGCTGCTTAGAATTGGAAACCTACAGTATTGCTCATTGTAAATAAACCAGTGCACATCCTCAAGAAACCAGTGCACCACTCAAGAAATTAAATATAACAGCCAAAAAAGGCCTAAGTAGTTCATGGAAGCCTTATTTACCCTTGTGAAATTATAGAACTATAAAGTACCTTGCTATCCGGTACGCACAAAATAAGTTAGCATACTTTGGAACCTCCGCTCAAGGGACAGGCTATAAGAAGATTTTTACT